>JACGTP010000085.1:108969-210145 GCA_023678845.1 Mischocyttarus mexicanus
CAAAAAGCAGAAAGACTGACTGTCTATAGAGTCAATTGTTACTTTAATAAGAAAGAGATAGTTTTTATACCAATTGGATACTCCATTCCAGATTCAACCCTAAATACAATCTGATCATCCACATGGGTAACCAATACTTCCTCATTCGGATGGACCTTTCCGAATTCAAACTTTTCCTGGTGCGTCTTAAGGAGTGCCAGCAGTGTCAACAAGTCTGTGTGAAAACATTTGTAACTGGTTAGCCAAGAATATATCTATAAATATTCTCCCATCTATAATCAAATAATTCCTCTAGTGCAAATATTCAATTTTCCATGTAATCTCTCTCATTTCGTGCATAATCTTTGATTTCCTTGCATGCCAGAAACTTAAAAAAGGGTTACAGATTGCCTTATCATTATACTTTTAGCCGAAGAGACATTTACGTGAGCGTACAACAAACCCATACACATCCGTGTATGTCAAAACTACTGTATACACAGCCAGAGGGAGGCCCCACTCCTTGTACATACACACACCTGCGCAAGTGTGTGCATGGATAGAGTGACACACACTACCCCAGTATAAATACCATACTGTTACAGGCCCAATTCACACAGAATTATTACTCCAGTCACATGTAAGTGTGTGAGTAAATGTACGATTCATTCCCCTCGGCGATATTCAGACCCGAGATGTCCCCGAATCACCACAGATTCGGGCGACGTCAGCTCTCCCTCTCTTCCGACTAAGTTCGTGTTGCCGAACTCGTCATATCCCGCTCGTCTCTAAGGATTTCGGTCTGGTTCATCATCATACTATTCAACAAGGAGACCACACGTATTCGTGTATTGAGGGAGAACCATGCTCTAACATACCCCAACACCGGCGCCAGTGTGGGTATGTATAATTCAACACACTATGCACCAGTATATACATATACTGTCATAGGCTCACCTACAAGGGACACACAGTCACCTATCATGGTTCACTCCGCATCGATCATAAGATCACACAAACATCGATTTTAACCACATGTATGTGTTGCGTACATATACTTTCTCGATAACGCTCGAGCCGTTACCGTCCAATACATTCATTGTATTGGACCAGAGCTGACCCCACCTCTTTCCGAGGTCCGGAGACGTCACTACAGTTCTCCCTCTCTCCCCAGACCAGATTCGTGTTACTTCGGGTACGTTCGGCTGAACTCGCTACGTCCTGAAGACGATCAAACTCACGACTGTTTATTTAAGATTAAATCCTTGTCGTATGTTCTTTGTGGCATCTCCTTTTATTTTTCCTTTACAACGTTCTTTTTAATAGCCCATTTGGCGGCCATTTTGAAAACTTTCCTTTTCATGCGTTTGCGACTTGCACACTTATCGCCTTATAACGCTTTCACCCTCTGCAGGGTTTATAAAACCGTACTTCCAAATTTTACAAATGTTCTGGCGGCAAACCCCTTATTGCCATGCACATAGACTTTGATTCTTAATTCTTTCTGTAAGAAGGAGTTTGAATTAAAGTACTCACCCTTCTGCTGTAAAGCAGATACATCTTTCAGAGCAACATTTGCCATTTTTCTTAGCACCAGAGATTTCACTTTTCACTCAATTTATTGCACCGTTTGAGAGCGAAATTCTTTCGACCGTATAGCTTAGCACGTGGCGCAGTGGAAGCGTGCTGGGCCCATAACCTTTTGTAATATAATTTTGGTCGAAAGATCAAATACACTTGTTTAATTAGTTAAACAATATTTTAATTATATAATTCTCTTCTTATAAGTACAATTAATTAATCTCTTTGTAATAACAATTCTTTGGTGATCAGTCTTAGTTTATCGGTATTCCTTGTACTATCCCTTCTATATCTCAAACTCGAATAATCCGCCCTTGTCCCTTTCCAATGCAACAAGGATAGATGTATGTAGCCCTACTGCACATGCGCTAGGGTCTTATCTTATGCGCTGTATAAAGGTGGGGAAGAAGGAACACGTAAGGCCGCACACAAAGGCGCCTCTATTCCAACACTCCCTCTCGCATTAGTGTCGGCTTCTGTCACTTCTTACCTCCTGTAACAAATCGCTAAAAACAAATTAGACAACAATCTTGATGAAGGATCGAAAATCATTCATGCAAGTTGTTCTTTACTCAACCAATTTTACATTCATTATTTCGCTCATCAATCGGTTGTGTAATTCAAACGGAAGAGGTTTGGTCATTATATCCGCTATTTGTTCTTTGGAAGAAATCCATTTAATTTCTACAAATTTTCGTTTGACACATTCTCTTATATAATGTTCCTTTATTTCGGTCATGTGTCTTAACTTACCACTGCCGCTCATTTTCGCACTCGACTCAGCGACTTTATTGTCACACCAAAGTACCATGGGGCAAAAGGAATTATTCAGAATTAATTTAAGTGAGTTATCGAGAGCTATCAACTCTTGACACGTCTCGCTCATTGCAACATATTCCGCTTGACAAGTGGATAGAGCGATATATGACTGCTTGTGTGTCTTCCAAGCAACAGCATCACCGTACAGTCTAATTACATACCCGCTTGTTGTTAGAGAACCCTTGCAATCGGCAAAGCTCGCATCAGAGTAGGCTTGCATACTATTTTGTTCTCCAAGGAATTTTAACCCCAGATTTTTCGTGCCTTTAAGGTATCTAAAAACCCGCTTAACCATTTGCCATTCATTAATTGTTGGTTTAATTTGGTGTCTGCTTAGTACATTTACCGCATACATTATATCCGGCCTTGTCGCGTTAGCCAAATACAAAATGCTTCCAATCGCCTCTCGGTATAAACTATTTTCTACTAGTTCACTTTCGCTTGTCGAAGTTTCTGTATTCGTTTCCTCACGCATCTTTCCCTCTTTATTTGCCACTTGCGTGGTTACCATTGGAGTACGTTGTGGATGCATTTCTTCAAAATCAAATCATTTCAAAATCCTATCTATATACTTCTCTTGTTTTAACGTAATTTCTCGCTTTTCTTTTGACCTGTTAATCTCTATTCCTAGGAAGGTTCTCGGTGTACCAAGATCCGAGATTTTAAATTCACTCCGTAATACATCAGTAACTTCTACCATCTTACTCTTATCATTGCTAGCTACCAACATATCGTCGACATATAATAATAAAATTAAGATCTTATTTCCTTCACGCCACGTAAAAAGACATGGTTCAGTGTCATGTGATTGTAGTCCTGCCTTTTTAGCTACCTCAGTGAATCGTATGTTCCATCGCTTAGGACTTATACGTAGACCGTATAAATCCCTTTGTAGTTTACATACCTTTTCCCGACGTATGTTGTCGTTATAGTCCGTACCTTCAGGTATTTCCATATAGATGTCTTCATCGATTGTTCCATATAAAAATGCCGTTTTGACATCCAGCTGAGTGACTTCTAGATCGTGCTTATTTATTATCGCAAATACAGATCTTACTAAAGCCAGACGAGAAACTGGAGCATACGTTTCAGTCAGATCATATTTCTTAAAATCCTTGAATCCTCTTATGACCAATCTTGCTTTATACTTGATGGATCCATTCGAATTGTATTTCTTTTTCAATACCCACTTTGAGTCTATCACGTTTGGTCTTCGATTCTTCGATGTTAGCTCAGACCTGTTAACTAATTTCCAAACTTTGTTTTCTTTCATCGACATCAGTTCTTCGTTGATCGCTTCTTGCCATTTTGCTTTCTCCTTCGATTCCACAGCTTCTTTATAAGAAGATGGATCGCAATTGATCTTTGCTAATAAGGCGTGATAAATCGTGTCGTCCATTTCATGTACGACATCGGGTATCGGTTCCTTTTCCTCAAGAGTTGTTTGGACTTTTCTCGGTCTGCCTCTCTTTTTCTTAATTTCTCCCTCTGATTTTAAGAATTCTGACGGTACCTTATCTGTTTCCTGTTCGAACTCGACGAACCACTTCTCTTTATCGATTTCGCTAGACGTGGGTGCCCACCCATTTATACCTTGATTTGAATACTTGTCTCCATAAACAAGTTCTTCGTTAAAGCGGACATCCCTGCTTTCATAGAACTTGCCTTCATCAGGTCTAAAGAGGACAAACCCTGAAGGGGTGTAACCTACAAGGATTGCTCGCTTACCTGTACTGCTAAATTTCGGTCCTACACTTCTTTGAATTTTCATGTAGGCCAAACATCCAAAGCGTCTTAATTGATTTATGTCTATACTTTTCCTTGGTGCAAACCTTTGAATGGGTATCTCCATATCAAATGATTTATGTCGAGTCCTATTATAAACATATGTAGCTCCAAGAGCTAGATCCCACATGTTTCCTGGTAGTTTAGAGTCATACATATTCGCTCGCACCCTATTTTGAATGGTTTGATTAAACCATTCGGCCACTCCATTGTGTTGTGGAGTATCTGGACTTGAGAATCGAGACTAAGCTCTAATTCTGTTTAAGACATCAATTGTATAGCCTTCAGTGAATTCTGTGCCCCGGTCAGATTGCAGATAGCAAACCTTAGCATCAACACCTAAGAGATTTCGTGCACTTTTGATAAATGCCTCCAGACATTCTCTGGTTTCGCTTTTCGACCTCATTGGATAAGTCATTGCCAGTCTAGAGTAATCGTCGACGAAAATTGAAATAAAACGATATCCCTTCGGGTGTGTTTGTGGGCTTATCGGTCCCATGGTGTCAGAATGTATAATTTCCAGCGGCTTCACCGCTCGTTGTCTCGTTTTGCTAAAAGGCAATTTATTAAACTTAGCTACCATGCAAATCTCGCAGTCTTTGACCGACTCATCAAATTTAACACTTTGTAGACTTTTGTTTCCTGGAAACATCCTTTGCATCGACTTCAAGTAATCTAAGGATGCATGTCCAAATCGTACATGCCATAATAATGCCTTGTTGTTGGCCAGAAATTTTTCATCTTCTTTATTGAATGGCGTTTCGTCACCTGTGAATTCCTCACATTCAATGTCATCTGTATTATCAAGTTTTCGATCCCAGATTGATTTGTCAAAGCTAAAATTTTGAATCGGTGGATTTACTATCTCCTGCGTTGTTTCCGAACCCTTTGAGCTAATTTCCTTATCATAAGATTTATCCACAACGGTCACCTCCAATGCGGGTCTCGTTTCTGTTTCTATTATTTCTTTTAGATGTACCTCATCAGTCGGATTGGTATCAGTATCTAATTTTGATCTATGTGTAAGTAAAGTTTTGCTACGAGTCATGTATCTCGGTTCATTCTCGGAACTTTCTGTCGCAAGATTAGCTATTGCTTTTATCATCTTTCTGTTATTAGTTATCTTGTACCTATCATTGATTCCATCCACTTCTAGTTCGATTATCCAGAAAGGCTTCCGATAAATTCCCTTGATAAATGACTCGTGCGAATTGGGATCAAAAATGTCGACCTGCTGGTTGTCCAGGTAAATGCTTAGACCCATGTCAGCAAACTTCCTTAATGACAGGAGATTCTCCGACAAATCTTTGGTACATATAACGTTCTCCAAACTCATTTTCCGATCATTGTCTAATCTAACGTCTACCGTTCCAGCTCCCTCTGAAATGAGGTCAGCATGTACGTCTTTATTGGCACCTTTTATACAGTTTACTTTAGTTTGATCAATCGTTTTGAATATAAGTTTGGAGTTCGTTAAATGTTCAGTAGCACCTGAATCCGCTAAGAACTTTACCAACAAATTATTATTTTTAACATCGCTCTTATCTGATAACAAATTTATCCCAGGCATCGTGCAATAATTTGTGGCAACCATTTTTGTGCCTTCGACATTACCTTTATTTGAAGTATTGCCCTTATTGTTCTCTTTGCCTGGTTTTACCCGTTTCGCACTTTCATCGCAATTCTCGTCAATAAACTTGCGCTTTCCTTTAAGTCCGGCCTTGCGATTTGCTCGAGGAAATCCAGATTTCTCGTTCTTTCTCGAGAAGAAGTGTCTCGAAATCAGCCTGTGTTGACTCTGCTTTGACCGTTTCCCTGTACAATCCTTTGCAAAATGCCCCGCCTTTCCACACAGGTAGCACAGGGAAGTAGCTAAATTGCGGTTATCGTAGTTGCGATAACCTTGGTCATAATCATTGTGGTTACGCCTTTTCTGGTGTTGCCTCTCATGCCTCACATATAATGCTGTAGGCCCTATCTTTGTGTCCCCCCTTTCATCGGCCTCCTGTTGTACAATAAAGGCCTTCAATTGTTCATAGTTCAAGTCTTTGCCTGTTGAACTTTTCGACAAGAAGTTGGCGGTTCGCAGATGTGATGTCGCATGAACAACCGCATTGTAAAAGGCGTCCCTCTTCTCTTCTTCCGAGAGTGATTTAGCATCTGATATTGTATCGTAATTCCGTATCAGATCCTCGAAACGGTCCAAAAACTGTGCTGCCGTTTCTTTATGCGGAGTGTACCGCATACCATAGAGTCTCTGCCTTATTGTTTGAGGGGTTAAATTTGTCTCGCACCTTTTTATATCCCGAATCTTGTTCAGGATTTCCACAGGATCTTTAATTATATCGATTCTAGAGTAATAGCTTTGGTCTAACCTATTGATTAAGATATCTCTCACTCTAAACATGTGTTTCTGTCTCGTTGTTTCATCGATTTCATACTCAGGTTTTTCCTTCGGATCTATGACATACAGCAGATCCTGGCTTCTTAGCTCCGATGTCAGAAAGTCCAGAAAATGCTCGTATTTCGTCTGACTCGTTAGCCTATACATTCGTTTGGTGGAATCTTGACCCACTATTGCCACATGCATTTTTCCACTTACCTCGCTAGTTTTATTTGTACCTGCAATACCTAGCGCAGTATTATTACTTGAGCGATCGCCCCCGGATCGCTTGGCTATTACTTCTTCCATAAGTTCGATCAGTTCGGCCCGACTGATTCCTGTTAAGCGATCATCTGTATTATTGCTTGTTTCTATATGTGTCGGAGGCGTATAAGTTGTTTCATCTCGCCTCCCGTCACTCTCAGACTCTCGACAGTTCGATATAGGTGAAGATATCTTGTCGAGTTTGTCGATTATAGTGGTCATTCTCTTAAGGAATATTTGCTGCATATCCTTCTGTGCAGCAGTCATGTTATCCATTGTTTCACCTATCCTTTCTATGGCCTTCACTATCTTTATTTGGAAAGGTGTTATATTCGACCTAGATGACTTGTCACTCTCGATATCGGAATAGTTACTCTCATTTTCGTCATCCGTTTCCGACAAGTGATCGGAACTATTAATCTTGCTGGGCATCATTAAACTAGACCCATTTCGTTCCTTTTCATCAATGGCCCGCAAGACCACTTTCTTCTCCTTTTTCCCTAAACTGTCCAATCCTGTTGATTGAAATTTTGTTAGTATTTTTTTTTGATATTGCCGAGGACTATTGCTGAATATTCTCTCAACCGAACACAAGTTAATTGAATAAACGCGAACGGGTATCATGACTTCTGAACACAAGAATATCACGATATTCCGCCCATCCTCTTACTACGTCGTTATACATGACTAATATCAATTAGGAGAATTCAAATTTGAAACTCTACTTTCTCTATCTCATCAGATCTCCCTACTAATGCATGTCCACGCAATTTCAGAGCGCACGGCGGATAAAATCGCGTAAACAATACAAAAAGCAGAGAGACTGACTGTCTATAGATTCAATTGTCACTTTAATAAGAAAGAGATAGTTTTTATACCAATTGTATACACCATTCCAGATTCTACCCTGAATACAATCTGATCATCCACATGGGTAACCAATACTTCCTTATTCGGATGGACCTTTCCGAATTCAAACTTTTCCTGTTGCGTCTTAAGGAATGCCAACAGTGTCAACAAATCTGTGTGAAAACATTTGTAACTGGTTAGCCAAGAATATATCTATAAATATTCTCCCATTTATAATCAAATAATTCTTCTAGTGCAAATATTCAATTTTCCATGTAATCTCTCTTATTTCGTGCATAATCTCTGATTTCCTTGCATACCAGAAACTTAAGAAGGGTTACAGATTGGCTTATCATCTTACTTTTAACCGAGGAGACCTTTACGTGAGCGTACAAAAAAAACCCATACACATTCGTGTATGTCAAACCACTGTATACACAGCCAGAGGGAGGCCCCACTCCTTACATATACACACACCGGCGCCAGTGTGTGCATGGATAGAGCGCCACACACTACTACTGTATAAATACCATACTGTACAGGCCCAATTCACACCGAATTGTTATTCCAGCCACGTGTAAGTGTGTGCGTACATGTACGTTTTCATTCCACTCGGCGAATTCAGACCCGAGTTGCCACCGAATCACCCCGGATTCGGGTGACGTCAGCTCTCCCTCTCTGCCGACTAAGTTCGTGTTGCCTCGGGTACCCTCGGCCGAACTCGTCATATCCCGCTCGTCTCTCTCACTTTCCTTGCCCTTATCTAATCTTAAGTTTGATACGTTCTTACTGGAAGCCCTTTTTCCTTTTTCTCGTTTTAACACCGTTCTTTGTAATAACCTATTCGGCAGCCATTTTGAGAACTTTCTTTTCTCAAATTTTCCGAATTGCACATTTATAGCCTTATACTGCTTTTACCCTCTACGGGGTTTATAAGGCCGTACTACCAGGTTTATACAACTGTTACCGCGGCAAACCGCTTATTATTATGCACATAAACTTTTATTCTTTACTTTTCTGCAAAAAGGGTTGAATTAGAGTACTCACCGCTCTGCTGTGAAGCAGGCACAACTTTTCCCGCAATATTTGCCATCTTTCCTTGCACTAGAAAATTTCCTTTCACAATCCTTTATCAACCAGCTTAATTTCCAAACTCTTTCGACCTTATATTTTAACAGAAATGGCGCAGTGGAAGCGTGCTGGGCCCATAACCTTTTGTTGAATTAATTTGGTCGAAAGATTAAATTCACTTCTTGGTTTGATAAAATAATAAGTTTTAATTTGGTTTACACTTGTTGGTTATTAATACAATTAATCGTAGTCTGGTTATAATCAATCTCTATGTATATATAAGTCGCATATGTTCGGCGATTTATGCCCTTTGGTCTCGGAATCTCACACTCGAATGAACCGCCCTTGTCCTTTTCCAATGCAACAAGGATAGATGTATGTAGCCCTACTGCACATGCGCTGGGGTCTTATCTTACGCGTTGTATAAAGGTGGGGAAGAAGGAACACGTAAGGCCGCACACAAAGGCGCCTCTATTCCAACAATAACATACTGTAAAAATATAGAAAAAAATTAAAGTAAGTATAACGTACTTGAAAAAAATAATAAAATGTAAATAGAAAGAAAATAAATAATTTTAGGACGCAGGGACTTGTACACACGACCAGACGGTTACGGGTCTACGCCCTTATCAACTTAGCTACCAACTGCTTGTATTAAGTGAGGTATAAAACAGGTACACATATGTGTTTAACTATTTGTTTTAATTTTAATGGCCAATATTTTAAAAACGATTTAGAGGTGGAGTCTAATAATTTAGCATAATGATGTACTAGTCAAGGTCTTTAAGTTGCGTGCCATTTTAAGCAAAAACTATGCATGAATTTGGCGTTTCTCCTTGTAAGTTTAGGACGTTGTCCAGTTTTTTCTCCAACTACTGTTCCTGTAATGAGGAGGTCCAGCTCTTATATCATTTTGTTAGTGGTCTTGCCGATAGCTTGCTCGTATTTGGCTTTTGAGTTTGTGCTATCTTAGGTAATCGGTAGTTCTCCACTTTCGCAACATGATCTCGCCAACCTCTTCTTATTTGGCAGGCCCATTGAACTATATCCTGGATGTTTCATTCTCTTCTTATGTCATTGTTGCGCTGGTGGTCAAACAGTGTTTTGCCTGTAATAGTTTGTAGGGTCTTCATTTCCATGTTCCTCATCAGTCTCTTGGTAGTGGCAGTTTCGGCTCTTATTTCGAGCCATGTCTGCTAAAAAATGACAACCTATTAAAAAAGATTGCAATTTATAAATATTTTAAATTCAAGTAATAAAAAAAAACACTAAAAGATTTATTATAATAAAACAACACATAAACCATTTAAGACCTATTCACATTAATTCTGAATATTCCTTAACTATATAGACATAAAAAAACTAATAGCAATCTATAAAACATAAAAGATATTTGATTTTTTACAATAACTTTAAAAATATACGTTATATATAAAATCTAGTACATAACAAACCAAATTGATATAGAGTAGGGACTCGATTTCGTTTCAGTCTTGGGGGAAAGAAACTTATCAAAAGGGTTTCTAGTAGCCGTGGTCCAATTATTATACACCAATGAAAATAGACAACTGCTACTTACTAACCTATCAAACATACAATGAACCTAATGCCCGCAAAATTTGAAACTATTAATAAATACTGCATGTGGCGAAATTTCTCCAACATGGAGTCCTCTCACAATTAGATAATAATTAGCTGTGGAGGTAAAAATTAACGATTAGAAATTAAATTAAACACTCGATTGAGCCAAACAGAAAACGAAATTCTTTTATTAGCTCGAAGGGGAAAAGCCTCTCGGCATAAAAACCCCTTGAAGATATTTAATATAATACAGGTAGTATGGCGATGATATTAGGTTGGTGCGTATGAAATGTCGGATTCTTAAGTGATTGTATAAAACTACATATCTTTCTTCAAAAGCTGTTTATTCAATCAAAGTATGCTCCATTCGCTTCAATACACTTCTCCCAACGAGATTTTAAAGCGTAGATGCCTGTCTTAAAAAAATTTTGGTCTTTAGAATTAATAAACTCTGATATCGAGTTTTTTAGACTGTCTTCATTTTCATAGTGTTTGCCCCTTAAAAACAGCTCTAAATGCTTGAAAAAATGAAAATCGGTCGGCGAGAGATCCGGTGAATATGGTGGATGCTGCAAAACTTCATATTCCAGTTCGTTCAGTTTCGCAATTGTTTTGTGCGATGTATGCGGCCGAGCGTTGTCATGGAGCAGTAGCGGGCCATGCCGATTCACAAGCGATGGGCGTACAATTTTTAACTTATCGTGCATCTCATCAATGTACTGGCAGTACTTTTCTGCCATAATTGTCTCCCCAGGTCGAAGGAACGAATAATGGATTACCCCAGCTGCGTTCCACCAAACTGTGAACAAAATCTTCCGTGGATGAAGCGATGGCCTTGGAGTATGGGCACAAACCTCATCCTTGTCAAGCCACCGAGCAGACCTCTTTCTATTGTCATAAAGAACCTATTTTTTGTCACACGTAATGATCCAATCGAAAAATGGCTCTCGGTGAAATCGGGTTAGCAATGATGAGCATACGTTTAACCGATCCAGCCTATTTCGCTCTGTCAGTGCGTGCGGTACCCACTTGTCCATCTTCCTTAACTTGCCAATCTCAGAAAGGTGTCTCAATATCGTTGTATGGTCAACTTTCATCCTGATAGCAAGTTCCCTCGTGGATACGGCTGGATCCGCTTCCACTAGAGCCTTCAGGTCATCATTCTTCACAGACGTTTTGGGTCTTCCGCGCGGCTCATTTTGCAGTGAAAAATCGCCAGTCCGAAATTTTTCGAACCAACGCTGCACTTTCCGATCGTTAACCGTATTCTCCCCAAACGCTTGGTTTATGTTGCGTGCAGCTTTTGCAGCACTATTACCAAGTTTGTACTCATATAAGAAAATGACGCGAATGTCGGCAGAATTCATATCGGCAATAAACTCAAAAAAAATAACAAAAGGAAAGACCTTCGAGAAAACCTATTTTGCTGAAATGAGTCTCTGGCAATGGACAATACGACTATGAATGAGGTTATGCTAAAGACAAAAGTATAACGAAAACAGGGAGACAAACGTCCGCATGTAAAGAGAATCCGATATTTCATACGCACCAACCTAATAATATAGCTTGGGACCTTTAAGGTTTATTGCCGATATGTATTACAATGCGCTACTTAGCTTTCTTGTTGCGTCTTTTTACGGGATAATGTTTCTTGTGTAGTATAAATTTATCGTTTTCGAGTTCTTTTCCGTCTGTTCAGGTGGGCGTCAAGGATCAGAATAATCGATCGTCACGGAAAATGGTCCCGGCAGAGGGGGGCTTGGTTACGCTGCGCTCAGGTGGGGGTGTGGGTGTTTGGGAAAATTCTCGTGACGCTTACGCGTACTCTTTGAAACGTAGATTAAATCTTATAAGGTCGTTTTCGACCGTACATACTCCCCCCGTTGAGAGCGTAGTGATCAAAACCATACGTTTACTAGTGAGGTGTGATTTCCCTAATATGTTAATTTCATAAGAAGTTCGAACAAGTGTCGCTCAAAGTAATTCCACGTTTGCTGGTCTGGCAAGGTTATTAGTGTTCCGCGTACAAGGATAGGTGTCGGTTATTTAAATTAATATGGACAGAAGGTTGATAACATATTTCAGATTGTCTTAGAACTAATTGCTATCGGGTGAATAGTCGCGTTGCGCTAGACTATTCTTTGGGCGGTCCTCGCCGCAACTACTGGTACTCCGTCATCTCCAGGATGAATGTCAACAATCTATCCTAATTGTCTCCTTAATAGTTTATTCCTCCGGAATAAAATTCCAACGTGATACGTTTTACTGAAACCTGGCATGGTATCCTCGGGTATGGTACATAGTTGGTTTACTAAAAAATAAATTGGAGTTAGTATCACGTTGTCATTCAGTTTGGGCATAGAGTTTATTAGCTGAAAATTCAATGAGGTTATAGGCGACTTGGTCGCAATAATAATTTGTAGTGGTCATCGGCGACTAGGTCGCAATTGTAATATGAGACAATATGGCGATTTGGTAACTAAAATATAAGATAGTATGTCTTTTTCGTATAACTTTTTTCTTAATCTTTTTAGTATAACTTTTTTCGTAACTAAAATATAAGATAGTATGGCGACTTGGTCGCGATCACACATATGTCTTATGTTCTTACTCGTTCTGCTGACTTACTCGTTCAGCTGATTTATTCGTCAGCTACTACTCGTACAATTTAATGTTTATGTGGTCGCCTCTTCCTTCGTCCCTTTCGTTGTTTCTGGGACCGAAGGGTTTAATTTGTTCGCGTTTTGATGCAGTGCTGTATGGTGAAATTTGTAGCACATTTGGCAGCGCGTTGCCCTACATCGATCGTTATGTTTGCCTAAGCAGTTCGTACATAACCCGTTCCTATTCACCGTGTCCCATCGGGCAGATTTTGATAAATCAAGAAACCGAGAACATTGATACAGTTTGTGACTCCTTCGTTGGCATAAAAGGCATCTTCGCGGGGTCTCGGTGTTGAGCTTTCGCGCGCGTAGTGAAATTCTTTGAGGTGGCGGCGATGGTGTCTTCGCGTCACGATTTTTACGTTTCGCTTCATAGTCCGAACACGGGGACGTCCTTTTTGAAGCCGCCTTCCGCAGTAGAATCTCATTTAGGAAATTACTTACCTCATCTATAGTTGAAAATACGTCGGGATCTAGACGCTTGTCCCACTCGTTTCGGTATCCCTTTGGAATCGCGTTTACTATCACGCGGGCTACGACGGTGAGCGACGTTAAATCGAGGGAAGTTATTTCTGGTTTGGATTCGTGGGCGGGTGTCGGTTAATAACCGCGTAATACCTTTCACATCATCATCTTCCGGTCTCTGCGTCGTTAATAACTTCGTCAATATGTTGCGACAATAACAATCTCTTGCGGTCGTACGTTCCTAAGAAAGCCACCCATGCAAGCTTATAACTGCCCTCCTTCAAAGAATATTGAGAGATTGTTTCTCGAGGTAAACCTAACAACGATTCCCTTAAATAATCTAACTTTTCAAGTTCGCTTATGTCCGTTCGCGAACAGACCAGTGTTGTAAATCTGTCTCCATATGCAATCCAATTTTCTAATTACCCATCGAACTTCGGTATATGGATACGCGGTAGTGTGACTAGGCGCGGGATCTCACAATCAGTCGAAGTCGCGCATGACGGAGTCGTGTTCAGGTTCGACGCGATCGGGTTAGCGTTAGTATTCCCCTTTATTTTTGACATTATCGCGAAATATTTATCCTGCAATTCGTTGAAATCGTTTAATTCCCCATGACCTCTTTTCTCTTCGTCGAGGGTTTCATACAAACTCTCGTATTGACGCATTAATGTATTGAGTTTATCGCCACGCACGCTTGCTTCCGTGGGAATTAAATTTTCTTTTGCGATTAATGTCTCAAAACGCGTCATATATCTTTTCAACGAAGCGCGTTTATTTTTAAGACATTTTATTAATTCCATTATGAACGAGGGTTATTTATTCGACCAGCTAGGCTACCGACGGCTTGTGTTAAGTGAAGCAAAACACGGGTACATATACGTGTTCAACTATTTGTTTAAACTTTAATCGCAAATATCTTAAAAACGATTGAGGATAGGAGTTTAATAATTTAGCATAATGATGTACTAGTCAAAGTCTATAAGTTGCGTGCCATTTTAAGCAAAAACTAGGCATGAGTTTGGCGTGCTCTCCTTGTAAGTAACTTCCTTGACTGCCATAATCCAGACATAGTAATGTTAAACGAAACAAAATTAAATGGCAAGCATGTTCTTTATTTCGAAAACTACAATTTTATTCGTGATGATAGAATTAGAGGCATTGGTGGAGGCACGGCGATCATTGTAAATAGTAACCTTAATTTTAAGAAGGTAGAATTAAGCGTAGAGTATGAATCGTTGGAAGCGACGATAATAAGAATTAATTTAAAGAACGGCGAGGTCCTCTTAGTAGCTGCGATCTACGCTAGAAAGAAAAGAAGTTCTACGTTCATCAACGAGTTAAAAGACCTTTTTACAAGATTACAACTAGACGCGTTAAATGTTTTTTATATTTTAGGATGTGACGTAATCAATCATTTCTAGATCTTTTATTAGTTGACGCGAGAATAGAATTTTTAGGTGCGTCAGGAGATTAACTAAAAACAGAATCATTTCCTAGCGATCATGAGGCGGTAATTGGAACCATCAGAATATATAATAAGCAATTGCTAGAGTAACCAGTAGCTGGTAAGGTAGAACATATATACTCTAAAATTAATATTCAAAAATTTCAGAAAATTCTATCGAAATTTAATCCTGATATAAGCCCGTATTGTAATTTATCCCCTGAGGAAATTCTGGCGAAATTAAATAGTATCAACTCTAACATCATAAATGCAATGGACTTCTCGTCTCCTAAACGGCGAGCGGTCAGTTCCACGAATAAATACGTTACCGCTCGTATTAGAAACTTATAGAAAAGGGAAAGCATCTTAATTAAGTACCTGAGATATTTGAGAAAGGGGAGTAATCAAAACTTGCAAAATAACCACCTTATTAGTAATCTGTCGAACCTGATCGCAGCTACTAGGAGAAATTTGATGTTCGAAAGCGAGAAAAGTGTGGCCAATTTCTGGTTATTGAGAATCATGGCTATTGAGTCTCGAAAGCCTGGTAAAATGTTTTCCGAGATAAACAAGATCGTTCGTAGTAAACAAGAACAGAATTTTAGTGAGTTGAAACTCGAAGCGAGTAGGGCGTCTTTACTTGTGGAAGCTGGCATAGACATACAGTTACTGGAGAAAGACGTAAATAGTTGTAGCATCATCAGAGAAGACAGGGCAAAGGCAGACCTTCTGGCAGCCCATTATAGTTCAGTTAACGATCAAAACGAATGCATAAATAATAGCACCTTCAGGAGCTTGATAGACAATAAAGTAAATTCGCTGTTGCACGAAATAGCGCGGACTCATCATAATGCTATATGTAACTTTAGCGAAGTCAACAACGCTTTAAAGCCGTCACAACCACCTTCCTGTGCTAATTACTTTATCAGTGTAGAGAAAGGGAGAGCAAAATTTAAGAATCTAAACAACAAAAAATCAGCTGGAAATGATCAAATTCCAAATTTCGTACTTAAACAACTTCCGGCTAATATTGTTCGCGCTTTTGCTATTTTATTCAACAACCTACTAAATTATGGAATATTTCCGGAAGACTGGAAAGCAGCAAAAGTTATTCCTATTTTGAAAAAAGGAAAAGCTGCGGTAGACGTTAATAGCTACCGTCCTATCAGTATGCTCTCTAACGTGGGTAAAATTTACGAAAAGCTTATAAATGATATAATTGTAGAGGTTTGCTCGTCAAATAAGGTCTTATCTGATAATCAGTACGGGTTTAAAAAACATCATTCTACTATTCATGCAATAAACAAATTATCGTCTGACGTTAACTAGGCTCTTAATGGGAGTTGCTGCGTGGGCGCTTGCCACGTCGACCTCGAAAAAGCGTTCGACACCGTATGGATAAATGGTTTGCTGTACAAATTAAGAAAAAGAAACTTTCTGCTATTAGTTATTAAGCTTGTAAATAATATGATAAAAAATAGGACGTTTCACATGGTGTACGGGGACGAGAGTTCGAACATTTTTAAAATTAGAAACGGTTTGCAGCAAGATACAATAAACTCGCCTGTACTCTTCAACATATATATAAATGATATATTGCGTCTTTTTGGTCAGAGCAGAACAGGCTGCTCGTTAGTTGCATTTGTTGATGATTTAATCGTTTATACAACTGGTAAAGACACGAAGGTTGTTCAAAAGGACTTACAATGTACGTTAAATAAAATACTAGCTTATTATACAATGTGGAAGTTAAAAGTAAATACCGATAAATGCGAAACTATTTTATTTAGGCCTCCCATATCTAAAGCTAGGCATAAAATCATAAAAAACTATAAAGACTTTCACATCTTAGCTGACGTAAATGCAAATATAAAAATTAAGCACAAAAAAATAGGAAAATAATTAGGGATACACTTAGATGAGAGATTCCTCCTTAATGAACATCTCCTGTTACAGTTACAGAAAGCTAAAGCGGCCTACTTCACGTGTTCAAGGCTTTTCCACTCTTACGTTTTGTCAAAAAAAGTCAAAATAATTTGTTATCAATTAATTATCCGCACTATCATTACCTATGGATGTGAAATCTGGTTCAATGTTAGCGCGGGAATAATGGAAAGCCTTCGCATATTTGAAAGACGTTGCCTAAGAGCTTGCCTGGGATTGTATAAATCCACCGAATCAAATTATACTAAGAGTGTCAGTAACCAAATCATTTATAACAAAGCTAACATTCCTAGAATATACAACTTTATAGTTGAATTAATAAGAGGTTATTTTGTAAAAGCAGCCAAAATTTCGAACAATAACTTGATATCACTGATTCCTTTTCCTGATGACAATTATATAAGAGCCGCTTTGTCTAACGGATTTGTACTGCCCGAAGCATTTATTTACCTCGACAGGCACGGCCTCCTCCAAAATAAAAAAGCTATCCCGTTATTGTATCATCGTCCCAGACGGAAATCCAATAAATCTATTCCTATAAGCACTATTGGTAGCAGAGATGAAAACTTAACTTCACTAACAGCAGAGCTCGGCTACCGGTACGACTCGAGAATCCCTCTGCGAGATCGTCTAGAAATCGAGAATTTAAATTACAAACACGTATGGTGGCTTGAAGACAGACATAAGCCCCCCTAGAGAATCTAGCTGCTAATAAATGGCACCAATATTACCTGGCATGTGGCCTAGTAATAAAAAACACAACATTGAAGTAGTGATTGTCTCTGTAATTGAGACTGCAAAATGTAAAGTTGCGTGTCTTCCTTTGTAAATAATCTTCCTATTTCCTATTTCCTATCCTCTTTTTTTTCTTGTTTTTTTCCTCTACTTTTCTCTTTCTACCCAGTAAACACAAAACGTTAAAATGACGTTCGATTTAGGTAATTTTTTTGACGTAAAATTTTTGCGTAGGATATGACTAGAATCTGACGTATAATCTTGCTGTAAAAATTATGACCTTAATCCGACATAAAATTTACACCACTTTCTGATGTCATTTCGATGTCGTAATTTTTTCATATTATTTATGTCATAAATAAGCCATACAATTTCATGGTGTAAAATCATTGGTTGTATGTTACGTCGATAGATGGCATGCGAGTATAACTCGCCGCCAAATAACGCATGCAAAGGGTGTTTTTTCGTGAATCGCGCGGAAGTTTGGTTATTCAGAAAAATCGCAGTTAATCGAAAACTACTTCGTTTTTATGAACGAAACTTTTTTATTTTATTTTTTTTTTATCTACTAAATACGTATTTTGACGTGACACGCGCTCCAGTGACAGACTGCAAAAAACGTAAAAATACGTTGCCCGCACGGTAAGTGTTAAATATGACATATAACCTCTTCGGACTCTGTGCACATTGCACATTACAATGTAAGTAATACTTTTACTATTACTATCTAATATATTTTTATCTCTCTCTTTTTTATTTTAACGATTGCTACTACCATTTAAAAAAAATTATTTTTTAATTAAGTAATAAGTCAGTTTATGAATATCAAAATGATTTCAGATAAGGTTAATGCAGTCTTAACTATTCTGGGAACACTTTCATCAGAGATGAAAAATTTGAAACAAGGACTGACGGCACATAGTGGTCAAATATGTCGAATGTTAACCGTGACATTTTAGAAAATATAAGACAAAAATTACCACTACACACTCAGAAATCAGTTTCTGATTTCGAGTCAAAATTATCGACTTATAAAGAATATCACGAAACAAAAAAGATGAAACGAAAAAGTACATGTATATAAGTTCCTTCTTTAATTTCCTAGTGTATTATTATTATAATATTGTAATGTGTATAATATTGAAGTAATTATAATTTTTCCAGATGTGATATTGGAGAAATTTCCTACGTGAGATAGTGCTGCATTTTCCAAAACGGGTAGTAATTAGTTCCGATTAGGAAATCAAAGAGCTGCTAAACACAAGGCGAAGTGGTGCCAAAAGATTAAAATATCATCTACTTAACCCCATACTATAAAAAAAATTGCAAGGAATTACTACATTAACACTAGAACTAGCGGAAAAAAACAATGCTACTTTTACCAAAACCAGTCAAAATGACTGGTCATTTATAATCGTAAAAACAGAAGAATTTTTTTATTGTTTTGTTTTATATTATCATATAAAATGAATATAAAAGTATGGAAATACATCTACATGGTGCCAATTTTTAAAAATATAATAATTTATTTATAATAACATTTTTAATGATACTAACAAGTGAATGCCAACAAGCGTGGTCTTTTTTCGAAACAATTTGGATGCTAGCGGTAAGCTCGTAAAAAAATTATCGGTTGTTATACATCTTCCTTTTATAGTATATGGTTTGATAAGTTTTAGTACGACATATTAACTAAGAGATTGCGATTTTGCTTGTATTTCATCTTTCTCTAAATATGGAAACCCATTTAGAATATATTTTGTTGTAACATCAGATTCCAGCCAAAATTTTATTCCAAATTTGTCAGGTTTAGACGGCAAATATTGCGTAAATCAGCATCTGGATTTAATTGCAAAGAGTTGCAAAGAAGCTTGCATTGAAATATTGTTTATTTTTCGCAGCAAAACAGAAGTTTTTATACGTGTTGCCATTTTTTAGGGCTTACAAAAAATCACTATATTACTAAAAAATAGATGCTATTCCCACGACTATGGAATAAAGAATGATCGCGTAAAACTACATCGATTCTATTATTTAGATACACTACAGCAACGATTATATCACTATATATTATCGCCAGATAAGCAGTAACATAAGAGAAAATATTACAACAAAGAATAATACAATTTATTTTAAAAAACAGATATTTTCAGATTTATATTCATTTTAGGAAGTACCAGTCAAAATGACTGGTATTGGTAGAAGTAGCAGATGCCAAAATTATTTAGAGTTCTGTTTAAGTTATAAAAGAAAAAAAATTATTTTTACAAACCATTCCTAATATCTAGAAAAGTCATCATATAATTTTGAAAAGAAAATGTAACATGAGGTGGGAATTAAATAATAAAGGTGCGCGACCAGTCATTCTGACTGGTCTGGTAATTCCAGTGTTAATAATAGAAATTACATATATAAGTTCATTATATAGATCTACAAACGAATGCTTTGTGATAGTCTTTTCAAGACGATAATTTTAAGTATTGAATCTGTAATATTATTTATTTTGTTTGTATTCTTATTGTATGTATTTTGTGTGGTGTAGTATCTAAGTGCATAATATTTTTTATGACTTTTAACTCGTTTCATTGTTTTTTTTTATAGTGATCGCCAATTGAAATATCTAAAGTGGAAGCCTGCTGTATGATTAAGTTATGTCCTAACCTTATAGTGAGATAATTTTCCGATGTACTTCGGGGGATACCGATCAATTTCCATAGTTTTCATAACCTTATTATTTTATGAACCATAGTAAGTTAAGTACTTATATTCTGTTAAGAATAATCTACTCTAAACTAGTACTTTTTATTTTTCACTTGAATTCATAATTGACCCTGTTATTTAAAACTTGTAACAATACATATATATTAATTTCTTTCTTTATCAATTTAGATTAGTATAAGTATCTACAATGTAATTTCAACTCCAAGACTTTTACACTACAAAGAAGTCTTCTCAGTAACAGCGTTGGATCTATCGATGGAAGTTTCATTTTACTGCCATTTACCATAAGAAGATTTGGGTGTACTACTTTCTCTACCGATAGGGTTTCTAGTTACATATGATGCAAATGGAATACAATTGTAACGACAAGAAAAGTTTGTAGCTAGAACCTTTCAGACGTAAAGGAAAAATTATCATTTAAGTAAGAAAAGATAATTCTGTTATTCTTAAAAAATAGTTATATTAGCAAAAACTTTTATCAAGTTTTTTTTTTTAATTAAATTTATGGTTAACTGCATTTTCTTTAAAATGTATTATAATTAATATATTTATATTTTTGTACAATCATTAACAAAAGTATGCCGCTGTGCAATATCAACTTGGTAAAACTCGTTATCTTTATTCCTCTCTCCTTCTTCAAACCATTGTGTGCACCTAATTCAATACAAGGCGTGTATATTAAAATGAAAATGATAAAAAACAAAGTATTTTAATTCTAATTAGTAAACCAAATAATAAACTGCTCTATTTTTATTATTTACTCTTTATTCGTAATATTACGTAATGAACAATTTCTGCTTATTCGATCAAAAGTAGGATGGTCGTATGGTAAAGTGTCACCGGGGATCTCGTATTTTTTCAATAATTTTTAACGATTAATTTGACAAATTATTCAAATCAATTAATTCGAGACCTGCGCAAATTAACGAATAGTTTTGTATCTTTTCATAATCGCTTTAAAATCATTTTTTTCTCTCTTTTTCTTTTTTTCAAATGCCACAAATAATCCCGTCGTTGATTTCCAAATTTATCCTAGTTATTGGAATATTTCGAATATAATATTTAAAAAGGTTGGGCCAAATATTGAACAGTAGATTGATATTTATATTTTTTATTTATAATATTTAATTGGAAATAAAAGCATTACGCAATAAATCTGTTTTATTTATTTATTCTCTTGGCGATAAAGGGTTTTAGATAAAAAAAAGTATAAAGATATACATATTGTCTGATCAATCATGATAAATAACGTCTGGCAAATGGGCACCAAAACCTTGGTCGACCATTTCGACTCTTTCCTCGAAATTTTGGAGTACATCTTGACACATTTCCAGAGTAATTTGACTTATAGTATTAACTATTTCCTTCTTTAGTTGATTAATAGTTTTTGGATTGTTCAAATAAACGCAGGATTTCAAAAAGCCCCATAAAAAGTAATCGCAAGGATTTAAATCGGCAGATCGTCTAGGCCAATAGTCCTCCCAATCTATTGAAATAATTCTATTGGAAAATTTTTCTCTCAATAAATTGAATATTCGATAATTCTCGTTACAGGTGGCTTCGCTTCTCTGAAACCAAGTTTCTGTAAGGTCGATGCAATTTAATTCATTCCACAAAAATTCAGTTAACATTTTGCAGTAACGATCACCAACATTAACTTGATCATTATTATCGATGAAATATGGTCCTATCACTCCACCTGACCAAAATCCACACCAGACACCGATTCCTTCGGAATTCGTTACAACCGGATAAATAAATTGTTTATCCGACGTTAACAATATATAACAATCATGTTTCTGAACGGTTTTGTCTAATTGAAAATATGCACTACTGCTGAAGATGATATTTTTAATAGATATAATGTTACAATTAATTTCATTAATAAACCAATGGGTCCATACACGACGTTCAAGGTGATCAGATGCATTAAGCCGAGATTTAAGTTTTATTCTAAACATGTTCAATATCAATTCTAATAATATTTTCCTCTTTGTTGGATTCTCTAAACGTAATTGTTTTTGATAACGAGCTATTATTTCCAAATTTTTCGATATATTCTCAGTTATCACGGAAATCACCGTAGGCGGCCAATGATAATATTTTGTACACATTATCGAGCCAGTTTTATTAAAATTCTCTAGAAATTGTTTGATTATAAACTCGGACGGTGAATTTTGACCAAACTTTTGTTTAAGCGCATGTACCGTCATGGTAATATCTTCATTGCAATGATAATATGTTTTAAGAATAAAAACGCGATCTTCTTTATTAAAAGCTTCCATGTTTGTTTGAATGATCGTTGATTAAATTCTTTTAAATTATCATATTTAATCAACGTCGAAATCAATAAAAATTCTTTCCAAATTGGATATAACTATTCGTTAAAAACTCACACCTTCTTTTTCTTTTATATATACTAGTACATATATAGAAATAAAAAATATACTCTTTGAATAATTATAATATAGTTAGGATATTAAATTTGATTATACTTTTAGTCGTATCAAAAAGAGACGATATCTTCAAACGGCGAGTTTCTTTTAATTTCAATAATATCTTACTTAGGTCACCTTGATCTTCATTATTTGACAATCCATTTTTAGTAAAATAAAAGTATACTTATTTATAATTCAACTTAATTTTTTCTCAGTTTTTACTAATTGTAATACAAAGAGAGGTTACTTCTAGAAACGTTAGCTTTCTTACGTTTCAATCTGATTATCTCTTCAAGCATATTCATTTCTTCCTAAATGTACATGTGTTGTTTGAGAGAACAAAAAAAAACAACATATACACAAGACACGAATACATTTAAATATATAAACAAACCTTTTCTTCCATACTTATATATCTTATTGAAATACTGTTCGTATTGTTAATTCGATTAGAACAAATGCATTTGAACGATTAGAGGTCGATATGATTAGAATTGTTTCTGTGTCGATGTATCGATAGATTAGAATTATTATTATTTTTTTATTAACCTTCAATAATTTATTTTCAAACGGTTGTGTTCAATGTGCACACACACACACACACACAACACAAATTATACAATTATTTATTTATATTTATTTATTATTGTTTATTATATTAATATTTTAGTTTTATTGTAATTTATTTTATTTTTAATTAATTTTAATTAAGAAATTTTATAATTCTTATGATTTGTTCAAAAAATGATGGTATTTGATCACTTTGAATCATCCTTTCTATATCTGACGCCTTTTATTTTCTTTCGAGAGATGAGAATTCTACCACATGGAATCGTAACGAAAACGTTTGGGTTAATAACGTACTACGAGATTATGGCTGCACCGAATGCATAATTCATAGGTAGCCCAAGAACTTTGAACCCGTTCTTTCGATCTCGGCCCAACCGATAAAATCTTTTTATTTCATCATTTTCTAACATCTTGTATCTTACCAATAACTGTTTATCTTTTTTTTTTTTCTTCCAACATTTTTCCTACTCAATATTTGATTCGGCATTACTAACAATAACAATGTAAATCTTTCTATTGGGACAAATTTACTGTAGTTTAATATTTTTAATATTAAATACAATAAAATATTCTTTATATTATAATTAAAATCCTAGTAATAATCCTAGTATAATCCTAATATAATCCTAGTAATATTATTAATTATAATCCTAGGCTTGAAATATATGAGAGTCAATTAATTATCTTTTATTATTCTTCATCATGTTTATTTGTGTTTAATGATTAATATTTATTTACAAATTAATTACAAATTATAGAAATTTTTGTATAATCCCAGAAAAATATCAGCTTTAAGATATTACAAATTAATTGTTTATGATATATTACAATTCCTTATGATCAAAAAGGTGGTAATGTAATCTTTCGCAGGAAGTGTTCAGTTTGTGTTTTACGTAAAGAAAAAAAAAAAAAGTAAAATACAAAGAAAAATTGTTCCCTGTTAGCCATATGTCGAACAATTTCGAATATTAATGGGAGGACAGTGGGGTGGGTGGTAAGAGGAGAAGAAAAGGGAGAAGAAAAGGGAGAAGATGAGGCGAGGGAAAATTTCACGGAGCAACTGACACCCATATCTCATAAAACATAAAAACGAGTGTTTTCACAAACGACTACAGTTGATTAATCGACGCCCAATTAAGGATAATAACTTTTGAATTTACGATCGGTTGGGCATTTTGATAGCCAATCAAAAGAAAAAAAGAAAAAATATCGATCAACTCGTCACTATGCTTCACTGTTTTCACAAATGTTTCTATATAAATTATAATGAAATTTATCCTAATAAATAAGAAAAAAAATTAAATCTAATAATTAATATAATAAAATTTAATTTAAAATCAATTATTTCCACAAAAATTTATGCAAATAAATCAAAATATATTTTGATTTAAGAAAAGTGTCAAAGTTGACTTTATTTCTCTTGAAAAGAGAAGAATCCTATATCCTATCATAGTCACGAGCATGATCAATAGGTGGTAAGTGTCTTTTTTCAATTGACCATTATGTAGATGTCAAGGTCATTGATTAACCCAGTAACGGGGGGTTATCCTATATGGAAGATCATTTGTCTCTCTCTCTCTCTCTTTCTCTCTCTTTCTCTATCTCTACCCTACTCTTTTACTTTTTCTTTCTCTGTTTATCTTAAAAGATGGTCGCGTGGCTGAACAGTGGCGATCTCGTAAATCATTCTAGGGTTTTTTTTTTTCTTCTTTGGGAATTGCTTTAGAATAGTGGCACACGTCAAACTTTTGTGTTAAATTTATTCGGGAGAAAAAAAATGTTCAGAACTAACGTTCTATATTCCCTTCTTTTTTTTCATCACCTTTCTCTACTGTCGTTATTACCGATTCGTAACATTTCCACATGCCTCCTCCTTTTAAAATCCATTGAGAGTTCTTCTTCTTTTTCTTTTTCTTTATAAAAATTTGACCCATAGACTGACTAGACTGTAAATCGTTTTCGAATGCATGCCAAAGAGGCATTTAAGAATCGTGTCCCTGTTTGCTTGCTTGCTAGTTTCCGTGAGTAAGGGTGTAGTAGGTGCATAATTTTGTGTATTTTTCTATCGAAACTAGATCTTCGATGACAACAGATTCTCGACTACCGAATACCTTTTTTTTTTCTTTTTCTAACGTAGAAAAGGACTCCTACTAGAACGAATCTTTTCCTATTATTATTATGAAACATTATTGTATACTTGTAGGAGACAGGATATAGGATTAGTATACTGATTTTTATCTATACACTTTTAACAGCCAAAAAACATCTCTAGGAATATCTTTTTGACAATGATCGACGAAGATAAGAGTGAATAAAACGAGGAAGAAATAAAAAAAAATGAATAAAAGTATAAACGCACATCATCTCGATATAAGCATATTGTCGAGATTTTTTCTCTATTATTACAATTATAACTTTCGTCTCCGAACAACAAATTCAAAAAGATTACAAATAGATACGAAGAATAATTTAACAACAACAAAATACACTATAAAAAAAGTATACTATAAACAAAATATACTAAAATCGTAAATTGTAGTAGATTTTTTTATTATTTACATTTTTTATATATTAGGTGTACAAATAAGTTCTCGCCGTTCTTATTAATACATTAAGCATTTGATGATTTTAAATGATGTAAAATTGCTTGCTGAGTTACTCCTAATATAAGTGCAAGTTTTTCTTGCGTTTGACACGAATCTTCAACCAATAATGCTTTCAATTCCGCATATTCGTACACTTTCGGTCTTCCGTTACGTACTTTGTCTTCAACGTCAAAGTCACCGTTCTTGAACTTCAAAATCCATCCATAACAATATTTTTCACTTAAGAAAACCTCGACATATGCTTTTACAAGCAATCGATGCGCATTAGCTGGAAATTTCTTCAAATTAAAAAATTTAATCAAAAGTTCCCGCAAATGACGCTTATTTGTCTCCAAACTCGACATTTTCGAACGAAACAAAATATCTAATATTGATACAAAATCATTAATATATCAAGATTATGTTGTCGAGAGATATCCACAATATCCTACAATATGACATTTTACATCAGACAATTTTAACCATAAGTTAAATATAAAGCCATATTTTGTTAGACGGCGGAAACTTATTTGTACACCCAATATAAATACCAATCGGATATTATTATTATTATTAATATTCGCATTGGTATTTGTATATATATATTTTAATTGATAATTTTTGCAGACGCGTGATACATTGACGTTAGTTGTAAAAAACATAAGGGACGTTATAGTGATAAATGGTAAACTCCAAAAATTGATGATGAAGATCACATATTTTTGGGAAGAGATTATTTTCCTTTTTCCTAATTAGAAAATAAATACATAAGTATAATTCCAATCTATTATACAAACAAAGTAGTATCTCAAATTACTGTGATTGTAGAAGATAAAGAAACACGCCTATCGAATTATCGATGCACACGTGCCTTTTGTGAAAAAATTCCGTTCGAAATGTGTGAGAGAGAAAAAGAGAGAGAGAGAGATAGAGAGAGAGAGAAGGGACAAGGGTGAAAGAAGAAAAAGGGCACACCATAGAATATACGGAGGAGGTATGAAGCGTTACAGCTGGTTAAACAGCTGTACTCGGAGAAGGATAACCGTGAACGAGGCGACAAATTCGACTAAGAATTAGTAGAAAACCGCGTATGAAATTGGAGTACCTTCTCTAACTTTTTTTTTCTTTTACACTTTTTTCTTCCCTCTCTCCCATCATCATCATCATAATCATCATCATCATCATCATCATTTTCCTCTTTAATCTTTTTTTTATCTCTTTACACCGTACTTCCACGTTTTTTTAAAACGAGGAATAGAGAATATATTTTTTTCTAAGCTTCCTTTAATTTTTTTTCTTTTATGTTAGATTCTTTCGACAAAATATGTTCAGATCGAATCGTAGATTTTATTCCAGAGCAATACGTGAATAGTACGTACGTACGTACGCGCGCGCTCGTATGTGTGTGTATGTTTGTACGTTCAGAGAATAATTTTTACTATAAGCTAAACATATCCAGTAAATAAAATTTACGAGTAGTATTTTGTGTCCATCTATCTCTATCTTTCCTCCTTTCTAATTTTTTTTTCTTCTTCCTCTTCTTCTTCCCACGATTTAAAGCATTAGGACTCCATCCTATTCTGCTAACTCACTTTTGGGATCTTGTTCTTGGTTCTGTGACCTACTTTACTCGATCCATTGTTAAAATACAAGTCAAACTTCGTATTTGTTATAGTAGGAGACGAGGGGGAGGGGACAATTTCTATCTTAGAAATGTGGGATGCCGTTTCGTATTCATTTGGAAAGGACTTTGTCCTGTTCATTGTTGTACCTTTTTTTTTTCTTTCCACCAAGTAGCAAGGCAACTAACTGTCTTTAAATATGGAAAACCTTATTTTACAAAACAGATACCAATTGTTGTCCTTTCTTTTTATTTATTTATTTTAGTTTTTTTCGAATGAAACTATTCAAGTACGACTGTAATTGAGATTGACAAAAAGTTTAAACGGGTCGAAAAAAAATCGTGAAAAATAATATTGAAACAGGGTAAAACATTTGTAAAGAAAATTTCCATCGTAAATGTTGTAGTAAAAATTAAATATTATATATATTGTCGAATTATTTTAATCTAATTTTTATATTAAATGTGGCATTTTCAAAATAACATGTTACGTATTTATTTAGATATATTAAACAATATAAAATTTTAATATATTATTATTAAATTGAACAGAAAAATATATATTATATAATTTTTATTCACACTTTCTACATGCTTAACATTAAAAACTTTTTTCCACTTTTATTAATTATTAAATTAAAATTCGTTTTCAAGTATGTAGCAAAGAAAAAAAAGGAAAAAAAATTGATTCGTTTGAAATCTCAACAGACAATGGATACTACGTGCTTATACGTTGATTCGATTAAGAACGCTTAAAAAAACTCGACTTGAGTTAACGTTAATCGTTTTACAAAGTTTACGAAGAAACTGAGGTTTCGCGAAAAAGCATCGTTAATTCGCGAATCGCTTTTTGTCATCTTACTCGTAAAACGTTAAAAGCCTTTTCTTCTTTAGTTGGAAACGGTTTAACGTCATCATCCGATGGATGGATGGATGCTGTTTGTAATGCTCGTTTTGATTAATCAGGTAGATAAATATTTAATCGAAAGTGCAACCTCATTTTACACGATTATTTTCTATCAGATCGCATTTTAAATGATAAAAATCATAATCCGAATGCTATTAAATTAGATCTAACCTGAGATTGTTATTATTTTTTTCTTCCCTTTAATCTTCAACGTGTGAATATGGAAAAAAATAACTTATTTACACCAGAAATAAATTAATCATTGTTATCTTCTTTGTTTAATAATTCTTTTCTTGCTTCTCGACAATTAATTCTTTGTTGTTTTTGGTTGCATTTGACAAGATAAATTCTATTTATTTATTTATCTTTATTTTTTCTTTTCTTTTTATTCTCCTTTAATTCCAAGTATTGGAGGGGAGAAAATTGTATAACAATGTGCGAACAAAGATATTACGTAAAAAATGATAATTAATTTTAAATTCATGCAACTCGATAATTATCTACAACTGTTGCTCGCGATTTGACGATAGTAAAATTACTTACGTCTTTTTTTATAATTATTGTATCATTAAATTGTTACACAATCTTTTTCCTAGGTTTGTGAATACGTTTAAAATTATTGTAGTAATTTCAAAAAAAATATATATATTAATAAATTTTTTTTTCTTACTCTATACCGCGAAAGATATCATCGCATTAATAGTTTAAATAAAAAAATGTAAGATAATTGTAATTAGAAAAAAACACAAATGATGAGCTTCGAATTTCATAACCGACATAATAAAAATGATAATAATTTCGAATTTTCCATATAAGTGATTGGTGCAATAAAGTAAATCGAAAAAGAGAAAAAAAGATAAAAGAAAAAAGAAAAAAGGAAAAAGAAGAAACAATTGAAAATTGTAGCTATCCTTTTCACCCATAGTTCTTTCCTTCTCATCCTTCATCGAAATAAGCAGCCGCCAGAAATTTAGTGCTGCATCAGGGTTTCGATGGAAACTAATTTTAAAGGATGCCGCAACACCGGTAGCAATCATTATCCTTCCCCTTACGTTAAAATCGTTTTTCTTTATCATCGTTGTTAGTAACTGACAAATAAGCAAACAATATGTCGTCCATTAAAATTCGTCTCAATTTTATCATTTCATTATTATTTATCTTTTCTCTTTCATCAACTGCACATCATAATCTAAATAATTCTATGTTATTTAATCGATATTTATACAAATAATATTTACAAGTATACAACATTTGCGATGATTTGTACAAAAATTGCATTCTAGTGTGAGATTACCGAAAGTAAATGATTTTTTGAGGAAAAATTCAAAATGTTCTCTTTCAAAAGTGAAAGTACTTTCATTTTTCATAGCAACTCATTGTTAGTTCGTAGAAGTTAGTTTTACGTCTTTAGTACGTACCTAATTTTCAAGAGGCTTTTTTATATTATTCTTACCATTGTCAACGTTCTAACAAAGGGTTTTTCTAACTTCCATTTCTTACCGAAAAAGAACATAACAACATATACAAAGATTGAATTAGGATTTAAAGGGTCGTCGAGCTACAGAACGTGTTCACACGGAACCATGGTGCGATTCTTTATAAAGACATAAGAGGAAGAGGAAATGGAAAGAAATTCTTTCCGTATGAGACATCTTTTTCTATAAAAATCAATTGTATAACATTTTATTCTATATTTCTTTTATTGAACAAAATTCTTCGTATATTTATTTTTCCTCATATATTTTCATTACGTTCTTACACATTAAAATATATAAACAATTATAAAATATAATTAAAGAACAACATGTTATAGTAGTTAATTATTTTGTAAAAATGCTTGAAAATGGAGATATATTTTTCTACCAATCGAGAAGATTTACATGTAAGTTTGGTAGAATATCTTACTGTTAAACTTGTAAATTAGTTTAAAGTCAACAGACAAAAATTAAGATCGTACGACGTAGACAATGATAAACGGAAATGTTAGGATAAGAAAAATACTAGCAATGTGAGTGAAACATGTGATATCTTTTCAAACGGGATTAGACAAATATTGAAATACTTAGGTAAGAATATCTCATAGTCGAACTCATAGCCACACGCCAGCACTCCCATTAATAAATTCAATTGTAAAAGACGATCTTTTAAAAGAATTCTTTGAAAAGAGTCTATCTTGTAAATCCTTAAGTGAATCGATGCATGTTGGCAAAGGAAGTGTCCAAGGACACGTGATCCTTCCTACCTTTTTATTTATTTCTTATTTCTTCTTCTTCTTTAAATTTTCCAAATGAAAAGACAATTTTTTTCATGGCTCATTTTTCCAAATCTATCAAAATGAGTAGGTATCAGATTATTTATTTTACAAGTTTTGTAATTCTACAAAGCTTGAAATAAATTGTTAAATATTATTATAAATCAAATATATAATGTATTATAATATAAAATTTGTAACATTTCATTCAAATTTAAAATCTATGCTCTTTCTTTTAATTCCTCTTCTATTCGTTGAAGAACATAACTCCAAACGAGAGAATGGTTAATAATAAATAAAAAAATAATAAATATTAAACTTAATGAAGTTTAGTAATGTTGTGAGAAAAAAAAATGATCGATGCAAATATATAACTGACTTCGATTAATATTTGGATGTTAAGTTTAGTCGGTAGTCGTTTGAACTCTGCTTGGAATAATCATGAATCTTTTATTTACCATGGTGTATCGGCCAACGATATTTGATTTAACGTACCGATAAATGTGCCATTTAAAGCCGGTCTCTCTCGGTTTAGCAGCCGCACGACACATGGAAAATCTTCAGATTTATGACTCTCCATTTTTACGCTCGCATGGCAGATATAAACGTCATAAGTTGCGGATACCAATTGCAAATGTTCACATTTCTTTTTCTTATATTCCGACAACGTGTTATTCATATTTTTATATTTTATTTAATCTTTATAACTATGTATATGTATTTATCAAAAATATCTACAAACTACAAAGGATCAGTTGATAATTCAATTAAGTATGATTTGTTAAAATATTTTATATTTTTATTGATTTAAAAATTTCTAAAAAAAAAAAAACAAAAACAAAAGGCTCGATCAAAATTCGATCGAAATTAAATTAAAATTAAAATCGAACAGGAGGATCGAAAATATTTCCAATCAAAAACGATTGTTGCAACTAACTTGGAAATATAGACAAATAAATCTGTTTTTTTATTGAACAAAGGAGGGGGTGGGGGGTTGTTTAGAATATTTTTACTTCCAGTCGACGAGATGTGGATGAAATTGAAAAGAGAGAGGAAACAGAAGACGAGGAATAGGTTGGAAAAGAAGGTGGAGGAGGATGAGTCGTGGCAAGGTAAGGGGTGGGGATGGTTGGGGTGGGGAAGGGAAAAGGTAGAAAGAGTAGGGAGAAAACAGACTCCTCTTTCACACGGTACTTTAACTCGAAACGAACGGAGTTCCGAAGTTCTCCGAGTTATCTTTCGGAGTTTATAGTTATAGTAGTGGGGGAAATTGGACCGCCTTTTGCCGCGCCTACTTAATCCCCCCTCCTTGACTATAATGAACGAGTAAAATTGACAATAAGAAAAATGACGTCGGTGATACGTCACGAAGTGTTAAGAGAGATGGTATAGCGTTATTAAACACTATATCTAACAAAGTATTCCTAGGATAAGAGGACACGGCATGTAAGTGTGTAATTGTGAGTATACTTACTCACTATCGTAAATTTCACGCCATTGATAATCGCTATCCCACGTTTTATCTCGCTCGCAAGAAAGTTACTTTTGATTTATTTCCTAAAAGGGTGACTAAAACTCATAAATATTTTCATGGTTTTTTTAGGGTGGGGGAAGAGTTGAAATTTTGTAACAGTTTAAATTATTATTTGAGATTAGGTTCCTGTAGTGGTTGAAATAATTTTTGTCTCGAATGGACAATATAATTTTTATTTCAAACTTATTATATTTTTGATAACAGTTGATGATTTGGGTATTGTTACTGATCCTGATTTAAAAAATCCAGTTAAAAATGTCTTCTACAAGCATACCTAAACATTTTGCATATGTAGCTACAATTTTGAGAACTTCGTTCTTTTGAGAAGTACCGGTGTACCCTGAAACTTACTATTAGTCTTCCTAGAGATTGGTTTGCCATTTCAAAGGTCGCCCACGTTGGTAGCTTTAAACGAGACCATCTAGTAACCATTTTGATTTATTTGATATTAAGGTAGTTTTCTTTCTTTGCTTACCTTTCATTCAGTTGAATTATTTACGCTTGCTAAAGAATTGAATTGGTTAGAAATTAATGGTTAAATATAACAAAGGGATGAAAGAGTAAGTTAAAGAAACATTATTGTATCAACAATAGAAAAATGAATAAATATTTCTAAACAAGCAATACCTTCTTATTTAAATAAAAAAGTAGATATTCCTGTAAACTTTTCTTCCTTTATTCTTTAACAATCAAAATAGTTGGATTAATTCCCTTGGGAAGAAGGCTGCTTGAGAAAATCATAACAAACGAATTTTAGTATTTTAACTAGTAGAAATTTTTTAATATATTTTTATAATCAATGCCCATTGATGGTAAAAATATTTTCTAAAAAATAGTTCAGATATATACAATAATACGCAAAGAACATGATACTAGTGTATCTATATACCTACTCGATAAGAAAGATGAAATGAAAAAATAATAAAACAAATTTGTTTTTTCGACGATCTCTTATGATTATTTCTCATAGAAAATATTGATTGAAAGAAAAATGAGTACAAATATGAGTACAAACTTTGAAAAAAAGTTCAATATTTTGAAATATTTATTTTTTTTTCACGTTTATATGTTCTTTCTAATTAACGCACACACACATACACCCCCTCATATACACACACACACACACACACACACACACACACATACCTATATTAGATGTCACATTTTATAAAATTATTATAGTAATAATTAACTTTCAGTATAGAGAATACAGTGGTAAAAAAACTTGGTAAAATCGAGTATTACATAGTAGTATCTATTCAATAAAGTTCGTTATTACAGTTCAGTAGTAGCTGAGTAATTAGTACATTTTTTGTTTGTGTTTGATAATCGGTAGGTTAGAATCAGTTGGAGATTAGATCGAAGAACTAGGGGAGATTAATGATTAGTACTCAGGATTAGTTAGATAGGAAGTTCTACACGGAGGGATAGGCGAATCGAACGCGTGTTACCACGGATACATTCTACGCGAAAAGCGTATCTCATTAATTGTCTCTAATAATACCTGAAGTGTCCAATGTTTTGCTTATTTCGGTCTAAAGCTTAACACTCTCTGGTATCCGTGAAAATGATTTAATATATCCTCGATGCTCTTGGAAAGAGAGAAATAATTTGCAAGATTAGATACGTTAGATACCGAAGATAATTTATTAATTGTTCATAGGGATTGAGATGACACGTGGTTCACTTATATACGAAGTGATTAATCTTAAATCTTTAGGATTTAATATTTTTGTTTGTATTAACGACACTCATCGTGATCTTCGATTATAATTAACTAAATGACAAAAAAATGAATCTAGGAAACTTTGCAAGACTTTATTCGATCAAATCATTTTCTACACCTTCAGGTATTTTTATATTACTCTATCATTTTGTTTATTAAGATTATGCGAAATATATTTTTTAACCTATTTGCACTCTAACGTCGTGTAACACTCACCGTTCTAATTTATATTAATATCATTTACTTTAATTTAATATTATTAATAATTATAATATTATAATATTTCAAAAATATAAAAATGTTTAAAACATTGAAATGAAAAACAAAATTATTTTTAATTCAATTATACGTATTCTTATACTTTTTTCTAAAAACAGTAAAGTTGGTTCTAGCAATATATCAAAAAATCTTGGATTGCAGAGATGAAGTAAATGAATTTTGTTCTCCCCCCAAAAAACCCCAAAATTTGTGTGGTTAAATTTATTTAGAAAAATGTATAAAATATTGATAAGGAATGACGAGTACGTGAAGTTTTATGAGCCGACGGTGAATGGGGCCGACATGTTTGTGGGTGTCAGAGATGAATCCAATCTTCTCCCATAAGAAGGAGGAACAAAGCATCAGGAGATCGCAAAATCAGCGGGGCACCGAGTCGATCGCGGAGAGCAATTGGGTCCTAATTTAAGGAGAAAAAGAGAGAAAGAGAGAGAATGAGAAGGTGTCGTACAAAAAAAGGGACGTAATTTTGTGAGCGCTGCTCTTCTGGTGTGTCGGTCAACGACGGACAGACGAACGGATAGAAGGACGACGACAACGACAACGACAACGACGACGACGAGGACGACGACGACGACGAGGACGACGAAGGAGAAGAAGACTGTGTGTGGACCGGACCCGGGTGCCTTGATAAATTAATTTGCACCGGAAACGTCTGACAGGGAAATGACGTCGTTACGTGCTACCGAATAACGCTACGGGGTTCCTTGCCTTTTGTTCGTCGAACCCTGTGCCTTCTTATCACCCCCCACACACACACACACACGTCTATTATACCTCGTCGATAGTAAACTAAAAAGAAAATTACTTTTCTTTCTTTATCATTTCTATTCGCAAATTGTATTAACGGACAGTGGTAAAAAGAAGAAAAGGAAATATTGATCGATAAGTTTGTGCCTTTGAAGATACAAAAAAAATATTATTGCACTTACCGATAATCACTGATCTGGATTATTATTCTATAGAAACAAAATTTTATTGAAACGAATTGGTGGTGTCTTTGTATAAAAAAAAAATAGATTACACTTGTAATAATCTGGTAGATCTAAAATATTGTATGGATTAATGTATATATTAATAAATAAGAAAGAAGATATATAATATGGACGTTAATGATTTTAGATTGAACTTCTCTTCTTATGGATATTTTAAATCTTGAAAAATATTTTTGTATGAAAGCAATATTATAAGAGTCTAACGACTCCAAATTCAATTTAGATCGCTTGCGTTCTTCTCTCCTCTCTTTCTTTCTATCTCTCAAGAGAAAGACAGAGAATCAGGTTATTAAAAATCAAGCGGGGATCCCTACCGTTCATTAAAATTCTCTTCGCTTAATAATATACGATCGGAAGTTCATCGGTGCTAGATTAGAAGAGCAATAAATTTCCTTTGATAGTGCGGCAAAGTCCACGACAGGAGTTATCTAGACCTAGATTTATGACAGTGTCAGAGAAGGTGTCGAATAGGTGGTCTCGGAGATCGATGAAGAAAGAGGGTGAGGGTGAGGGTGAGGGAGAGGGAGAGGGAGAGGGAGAGGGAGAGGGAGAGAGAGAGAAAGAAAGAGAGAAGGAAGGAAGAAGGTGGTGTGGAAAAGGGGGAAGGGAAGTATATGAACAGATTATCCGGTGGCATACAAGGGGGCTATAAGCGTGCAAGAAAGTGGGAGAGGGATCCAAGGAGAAGAGGGAAAGAGGCCGATCTCATTTCGAAACGTGAATGAGCCGGCGGCTACCTCAAACGAGCGCAGCCGACACTCTTTTTCTTTTATCTTTCATCTTTCTCTTTCTCTCTCTCTTTTTTTACTTTTCTTTTCCAACCTCGTTTTCTTATTCTCTCTCTTTTGCTCCATCTTTCTCCGTTCTGTTGCCCCCTTTTTTCATTCCTCCTGCAGGCAACATTCGAGTTTTTCCCGAACAACAATGGCCGGCATCATCCACAATCTCGGCGTTTGCTGTAACACTGGGAGCCGCCAGAAGTGGATCGGAATGATGTGCACTATTCTCCTCTCTCTCCTATCTTGGCAACACGACTAATCAAGCATCCTCCTCACAGCTCGTGAGAGAGACTCTCTTCTTGTTCTTCTTCTTATTATTATTATTATTTTTATTTTTATTATTATGCTTCTGTCCAGTGTTCACGAGCACGTGGATGAATTCTTTTTTTTTTTATTTTTTGTCGTTTCATTTTATTTTATTTTATTTCTTACTAAGGTTAACTCAAAGTTTTAACTCGATTGTCGAGAGACTTCTACTTGCTTGTTTCGATTATCCTCGAACATTTATTTGCACTGACATTTTCTAAAAGTTACTATAAAAAATTGTAAAAATAAGAAATAACGTATAACATATTTATGATTATTTCCTCTACTTTATATTTTGTAAATGATTTGATGAAATATTACGCCTATATTAAACATGAAATTATTCTGATAAAACACGAAGACTGTTTAAATTCTTTAATGCATCTAAACAACTTAACTACTAATTAACATACTTATTCTCTTAAAACCAGCACCATTCCTTACAAAACAATACCTAAACATTTTAAAAATAAATCCCTTATAAAATATATCGTTAAGTGAAGTTGGATTGTTTAAAATTATTTTTCCTATCCTACGATATTTAAACAAATATGAATAAACGCGCGTATGATCGATATTGAACGTAAGAAATAAAAACAAAGTATATAAGGTGAAAAAAATAGTTGTTGGAAGATAACGAAGCAACGATTTAATGAAGAACGTGCGGATCCAGAACGTTAAGTATAATGGATCTGCGTCATCGTGGCAGGTTGTTGTTGGCGGTGCGGTTAATTAAAACGATCGCTCGCCGAGATCGAGATCATTTGTTTACCGATCGTGCGCGAGAACATATCTGGCCGTTAGCATCACGCCGTGTCGGATTGAAATCAGCTACCGGATTTAACGTACGAAGAAACCTTCGGCCTCGAGGCCGAAAAGAATGAAGAAAAATGGGACCTCGTTCTCGATTAAACGGGAATGAAATCAAATGGAAAAAAGGCAACGGTTATGATCATCGAAGTGAATTTAAAAATCAAATCTTTCTTCTTTCTTTTTTTTTTGTTTTTTAACAACAGTTTATATACAATTGCATTCTAATTATTTTACCTAATACCTAATCCATTTTTTTTTATTATAAAAAGAAGAATATATAGTCAATTCTCGAAGAGAATTATAAGTAATTTTTGCTGACGTGAACATGAATTTTAAGTACATATGAATGTTACAATGATAAGTGTAAAAAGAGAAACAAAAAAAACATAAGTTTAAAGAGTTATAAGTAGTTTCAAGGCTAAAACAAGACGTTTTTCAATAATTTTTTGTAAAAAGGGATTTTATTTTACAAATATAAGAAATAGTTAATCAGATAGTGTCTACTTTTAAATTACTAATGATACTTAGATCATGTAAAAATATTGATGTATACTGCTCTTGTAGACGATCTCCCGAAGGTCCTCCAAAAAAAGGCGTTTGGCGGTGATCATTATATCTCTCGTTTGGATTATTTTTAAGTCAAAAATAGGTCAGATTCTTTTAGTGGATAGATGAATCTTGGGATTGATACTAAAGAATTGTCAAAATTGAAATTTTTGATAAAATATGGAGACTATTTAAAAAACAATTTGAATTTTCGACCAAAATTTTTCGCGAAAAATTGTTTAAAGAAATAAAAATAATTATTGGAAATCTTATTCCTTTGATTAATCCTTGAGGAATATACCTAAAAAGGTTGTGTTAAAATTTCAGATCGAACGATTGAGCCGTTTTTGATATCTTGTGATCACCGACTTTTAAAACACCGTTTTGAAAAAAACGCGTTTAAAGTTTTACTCTACCTACTCTAACGCTCTGAAGCGTCCTTACAAATATGGGTATATCTCCGAAAATATTTAGAAATTTTTAGAGAATATACTAAAATACATGTACATTCCGAAAATACGAAAAAAGAATCAATTTTTTGAAAACTTTAACTACGTATAACCCTTCTTAACAAAATAATTATATTACAAGCTAATCAAATCTTATACCTATATCCGAAGGATAGAATCTTCTTAGTCTGCATACTAAATTTTCCTTTTCCAGTACGTTTATAGCTAAACGGTTGCTACAGCTTTCGCTAAAATTTATAATTTTGTTCCTTACTGTAGGCATTCTCAGATCTTTGTAAATTCTTTCATTCATTACATACCATGAGACATTGCAAATAAATTACAGAGTTTTTCATTGGAATCTTTGCAAAATTGTAACGTTTGAGTTTCCAGTGGTTTCCCGTAGTTGGATTCCATACGTCTATATAGGTTTTAGGATTGCTTTATAGATAACAAGCTTGCTCTTCAAACTTAACTTTGATCTTCTGCCAATGAGCTAATATATTTTCCTAACTTTTCCCTTCAGGTAAGCTGTTTTTGTTTCGATATGTTGTCTTTTGAAACACCGAGAAATATTGGATAAGCTGAGATGAATTGGTTTTGATATTTGAAAAGGAATTTTTTATCAGTGAGGAAAGATTTTACTCGACTGATATGTACCGTATAATAATTTACGTTTAAAATAAAAATATACCAATTGAACAAAATTTCTATTTCTAAATAATCCAAAAGAAAGAGATAAAAAAACCATTAATCTTAAATACAAAACAGTAATATCGATCGTGTATACAAACACTCGTATGAAACCGAGCCTTGCACGCCCATCGATGACTCGGCACGAGGAGTATCGACCCATCCATCGATTCTCGAATCTCTTATGTATCTAGCTTCTTAGATGAAAGGAAAAGAAAATAACAACTGAAGAATAAAGTTTCTGATCGAGAAAGGTCTGTCCAGAGAACAGAAGCGATACCGGGCCAATGCTAAGAGTGTAGCATCGGCTACAAGCAACAACATCGGTAATAGCAACAGCACCAGCTTAAGGAACAGTAACAGCTCGGTTAATTACTTGAGGCCCATTACGGTGGCACAATAAGCTCCTGTAACACCTCTTCTCCTCCCTTCTATCCCCCGTTTCTCGATCCCACCTCTTCCTGATTTCTCTTTTCTTCTTTCACTACTACTCTTCTTCTTCTTCTTCTTCTTCGTTGCTGAGTGTGCTTCTGTAGAAGTCAACGTGACTCTGAGAATGGAAATGGAGAAAGATGGTAGGAGGTGAGAGAGAAAGAGAAGAATGAGAAGGAAAGGAAAGGGAACGGCGGGGAGGGGGAGTAAAATAGTGTTTTTGTTTTTACCTAATTTGCCCCACGGCTTAGTTCTTCACCGAAAGGAGGAGGAATGGTTGTTGAGAGAGAAAGAGGAGGCCGCTGTCGCCTCAGCCGCCATTTCTTGAACCTGCCGGGATACATACTACTCATCCATACCCACGCAAAACTTGTCCAGTCATCGACTCTTGATCGAGCCGACTCTCTCTCTCTTCCTTCTTCTTCTTCATCCTCCTTGTCTTTTTCATTTTTATTTTTTTCTACTTCATTCTATCTCTTTTTCTCTCTTGTAGGCTCTTTCTTTATCTTTCATAATCCATTCGTTTAGTTTTATTTTCTTTAACGATTTCATTTTTGTGCCGTATCCTCCTTCGCTGATCCTTAATATTTCTTAAGATTTAATGCTTTCTGTTGGTAAAATTCATGGAATTTGGAAATACGAATAGTGTGTTCTTAGGTTAATAAAATCGTTTATTTTTAATATTTAGCGAGGGTGACCGACATGGCTAAATAGAGACCTCTTTTATATATATTTATAATATTTTTAACTTTTTTATATTTTGTATAACTAATCATTTATTTAATTCTTTGTAAGTTTCTATTTTTTATAATATTTATTTATTTATTTATTTATTTATTTACACTTATTTATTATTGTACAGCAGGGAGGAGGCCGGTGCTTCCTCCTCCGAACGATCATAAAACACTATATTTATAAATGTATTAGACTTATACCATTATCTTTATTTAATGTATTTAAACCCTTTCCCCCTTGCAGGGAGAATTGCTGTATTTTTGACCCCCTTCGGGGTGAGGGGGAGGTAATTTTGAAGATTTGGTAGTCTTTCTTTAATTTATCTAATATTTCTAATAGCAATTAATAAATACAAATACAACACATTGTTTCATATTTTAGAATTTTTGTTGAAACTATTTCTAGTTGCTAACTATTTTTGTTGAATTTCTATTATCGTTTAATAAATGAAAAAAAAAAATAATAAGAATATAAGTACAGGACATACGAAAAAAAGAAAAGAAAAATTTGTCATCCTTAAATTTATCTTCAAATATTTTAATTCCACATTTTGAAGATAGATACATCATTTCCCAATCTATAATCAGATACAAGCGCAGATAATATCTCAAAAATATTATAACAACATTGTAATATTAAAGGCACGAGCTCTAAAGGTACCGAAGATGTTTCCTAATCTTTCTAATCGGTAAAGAAACACAGGTAGATATATACATCTGCCAGGCTTAAAACTTACAGGTGCCCCTATCCTTAGGTGCTCAACTTATATTTTCAATCCCCATTATCCATCCATCCAATTCAATCGTAAGAACTTTCACCCATATGATATAAATCATTTCTATATTATTCTCTAGATGTAATTATACTTTCGTAATGAAAAAAAAGGAAACAAAAGTTTAAATCTCTAATCTTTCTTTATAATCTCTCATTGTTACTTGTAAATAGCAAAATAATAAAAGGGAGATGAAGAGATGAAGGTTGAGGATCCCTGTACCGGACGGTAGCTCGAAAGTTTAATTAATGATACCCAAGTCCTGGGTTCATTCATGCCTGGACGAATCTTTGAGTAAAAAAGAACGCAGGGAGGAGTACAGTGTGATAAAGCTTAAGAAATAGAAGTGGAAAAGAGTTAGAGAGAGAGAGAGAGAGAGAGAGAGAAGGGAATATAAAAATTGGACGGCTTTGTGAACAAAGTTCTTTTTTCTATGCCGATGACAACAGCCTGGAGGGAAAATTTTATATATATATATACTTATATATTTTTTTCGTTTCCTATTCTTTCTCCTATCCTTCTCATTCCCTTCTTCCTCACCCTTCCCCCTTTATCGCGTATTCTCTTCATCTAAACTAATTCCAGAAGCTTGATTACCTTACGCGGCTTATAATACCTTTTCTGTTCTTTTTCTTTACCGATGGAAGATTTACCACTTTGTTTCTTTTTCTTTTCTTTTCTTTATGTAACCATCCTAGGCAATAATAAGAATAATAATCATCTGGATAGATAGAGAAAGAGAGAGAGAGAGAGAGCGAGATCGTTGGAACGTTCACCTAAACTCGCCTCTAAAGCAAAAACACCATGAAGTCATCTTTCTCTTCTACCTATCGTTATTATACGAAATGAAAACGGATTGTAAAAGTGGTCTATCGATAATGGGATGGTGGTAATTACTCGTTTAAGTCGGGCAATTAACTCGTCACCGAGTTCTTCTTGTAATACTCGATCTTTTTGCCAGATGTTATAACCCGAAGGTCGATGGTGCAAACCTGTGGACTGGTTTATAACCCCAATGGTGTATATACATTATTTTTTTATTAACTAGGGCAAAATTATTTAAAAGATCGATGTTTACTTTATTTAGATTTAACGTGACTGTATATTATAGTATTCATATTTATATTTACTTTTTGTTCTTATATACTTATACTATTATGCATATTACAAAAATATAATGAAAATAAATAAGCAATGAAATGAATTTGTAAAAGAAATTAATTTTTTGTTTACATTGGTAAAATTTATCAATGACAGAAAGTTAAATTATTAATTTATTTATTTGTTATAATTTGTACATCACTTTGGTTCTATATTAATGACAAATAATGAAACGATAAAAAAGAGAAATCGGTTTGCTTAAAACACAAAATATATCTAAATGTATATACTCGTAAATATATATGCACTATTTCGCACTAGAATAATGCAAAAATTCTATCATATTTATGTGCATCGTCGTTGTCGGTAGTCGAAAGCTTGGGATGTTGTCGCTTTGTGTCTCTTTTAAAAACACAAGCCGAACAAAACTATCTTTCCGATCGTGACTCGGTAATTCTTTTGCAAGGAGAATAATAATCGTATAAGACAATATGGCTGGTCAGAAGAGAAAGTTCCCCTTTGTTTATGGAATAAGGAAGATTCAGCTTAACTTTGTCATCCGTTTTATTCATCGAATATTCTATTCTACAAATACTTGTATTTTTAGTCCAGATTGTGTTGAATATAAATTTCAAAAACCACCAACAATAAATCTTAATAATAAAACATGAAGGACTATATGAACCATCAGCAATCTCTTTTGTTTCAAACGGGTTCGTTATCGATTGTTTCATTGGATTCTTTACTTAAATATTTTGTACAACCTATTATACCAGATCTAGGAAGTAATCATTCCAAGCTAATGTTTTAATGTTCAAATAGAAATCTTCCTCATCTTCTTTGGTTAAAGAATTACTTAAATTCAAATAATTAGGATTGCGAAATTTCCATTTTGTAAAAATGAATTTTTACAGAAACTTAAAAGTGGTATTAAAAATGATGAAAAGGTAGGCACGCGTAACGTTTGATTAAACATGAACATACTCGTTGATAAAATCACTTTGTAATTTATACGAAGCCGAAACATAAACATTCGTTTTTCCTTTGTCGCAAAAGTGTGTGTGAGAGAGAGAGAGAGGAAGAAGAGGAGGAGGAGAGAGAAAATATGCAGAAAGTTGTCGGGAGAAAAGCCACAAGCCATGGGCGTTAATTATTACCGAAGGTCGATTTCAATTTCTACCTTCGTAACCGTAACGAGTGACAAAGATGAAAATAGGGAGAGAAAGAGAGAGAGAGAGTTACAGCCGGACACAGGTGGGTGTCGGCTTCGTTTGTAACACGAGAGCCACGGGTCCCTGACACCTTCCACCACCGTCGTCACTTCTCTTTCATTTTTAGCCTGAAATACCGCCATCCGCACTCTTCCTTTACTCTCCAAAAATAATATTTTGATTTCTTATAAAGAAAACAATTTCAGAATATTTTTCATTTGTCTATTATAAATAAATAATGAATCAAATAAAACATTTATAGAGCAATTATATTACAGAGGGTTAGTAGATTTATGTTAACTTTTAAGTTACTTGCAAGTTATGTTATTTTTTATGCCAAGAGATACGAGGATGAGTTTAAATGTTTGTAAAGGTAACGGATCCTCGTAGTAAAAATATAAAATAAGTAAAATGTATATTCTAGCGGGTGGATGGATTTAAGAACAAACTAGGAAAGATTTCTTTTAAATTAAGACAAAAAAAAGAAAAGAAAAGAAAGGTGAAATTGGAAAAAGAGTTGAGATGGATATACTTTTTTGTTTGTCGTTTTTATAATAAAAGGATCGTGTAAGAATGATAAAAATTTCGAATCACGTATTGGAATAAAACCTAAACGATTTGATGAAACGTACCAGGAGGAGGGAAGAGAAGGATTAATAAAACGCGTAACAGGTAGTCGACTCGTTACAACGTTCAATCAGTTTCTCGTGCGAGATAAAAGGCGAAGGTGATGATGGAGAGAAGAAGGCCTCGAGGGCCGATCAGAATCACGATCCTCTTCTTCTTTTTCGAGTATGCTGTTTTTGACTCGACTTATATATATATATATATCTCTTTCCCTGTAATAGTAAAATTAATCTATCGATTTTCGTTTCTTCCTTTTTTTGTATCAACAAAAATATAGCGAAAAAAGAGAGGCAAATTTTCGAAAATTTTATTAACCTTTTGTTAAAAATATTGAAAAATAAAATTTTTTAATTTTTGAGTGTTAACAAAGAAAAATTAATAAATATAAGAAAATAAAAATATTATAAGCTAATTAAATCGTATTCCTTGATCCGAAAGGCAGAACCTTTTTAATCTGTTTTTTTCCGCTAAGGAGTTTAATAGAAAATGGATTGATTTTATTTGGAATGAAAAAAAACCCCAAGAATAAAGAAAAATCGTAAATAAATAAATTGATCTAACCCAATTTAAAGATGTAAAAATATATTGTATTAAAAAGAAAGTTGAAACAATGTATTAAAGATAAAAATAAAGTTTCCCCATGACCGAAGTAAGTTATTTATGATAAAAAGTAAAAGGGGATTACAATGTAGTCGATCGATTTGTTCCCACGCTTTCGCTAAGCTACAATATAGTTGCGGATAGTGTAGGATGGATGGATGGATCCACGTTAATGTTGCTAAGCAAGTGATCATTGGTTCTTCTCTTTTTCACCATCCAATATGAACTCTTCGAGGACGTCCGGTAGGCATGGTTTTAACTCCTGTGAAACGGACCACGAATCACGTAGGTGCCGTTCGTTTTATGGTTTTGCTCGAACGAATGTTCCCGGCTTAGGGATAATAAACTCTCAGATGGTTGACTATGTCTGCTCGTTAACCGAACGAATCCCTTCATACTTTTTCTACATCTACACCTCCTCTCACACCCCCTTAAACCACCATCATCATCACAATCTCCAGAGAGACTCTTGCCAAGAATCCCGCGATTCCGATCGATGATCTGTCGATCAAAATATTTCACGCGTTTCTAGATTTCTTTTCGTGATTTTAAATAAAAAAGAGAAAGAAAAGGATCTATACTACCGACGATTCGCATCGACGACCTTCCGCCACGTTTTTATATTTTTATTTTATATTTGAGTAACCGACAAATTTTCTCTTCTTCTTAGCTTGGAGAAAATCATTATTCCGTTTTAAATATAATATTTTACAATTGTAGCATTGTAATAAATAAGAGTACTTTTTTAAACTTTTATTAGATAAAAATATTATAGAGAGAGAGAAAAAAAAATTTATATTATATATAATTGTATAAGTATATACCATAGTATGAATCCAATTTATACATCAATTAGACTTTTACGACCATGATTGAGATTTTTATTGGAATTCCATTTATTTATTTTTCTCTTTTCTATATTTCCAACTAACAATAAGATAAGAAGATATTATCGAGTTTTCCGAATTAAGTCGGAAGAATTGAGAGAATTCGTGCGCCCACGTGGCTTCGTCATATTCGTGACAGAGTAGAATTTTCAATTGCAGGATACGGTTAATTGTACGAACCGTATCTAATATCATAAATCGAGCGTAGAGCAAATGGCCCTATGGGGGTGTCGGTGTATAACGCTGGCGTTACAAAAATTAATCATTCTCGTGTTAATTGGCGCGCATGATCGAGGCGACGATGGTCTCGCACGCTAACTTCGTGTTGCATCTTCCTCTGCATTTCCTCCATTTCCATCCAACTCAGTTTTTACTTTTTTCTTGGCTATTCTCCCCTTCCGCGAACTTTTAGTCATGGTGACCAATTTGCCAAAGACCTAGGCCAGTAGACAAATTTTCATTTCATTTCCTGTTCAAATATAATTAAATGCTGTTGCATTAAATTTTATTTGTTTGATATACAAACTCTAGCAATATTCCATTACCCAAGTCTCACTTCGAGTATAAAATTACATACAAAGTATATAATGTTAGTATAAACGTTTTTAATACAAATCTTTAAAGTTATAACAAACTTAATGAGGGGTGATATAAAAGTAAACAAATTTTTATATCATACTTTGTAAGTAATGATAAACTTTTTATAATATTAAATTTATCATGATAATTGTGAAGAAAATTATTAAATAATTTAATGTTACTTTTGTTGAGGGGTCATCTAACGTCATTCAAAGAACGTTCAAGGCTTGAAAATCTCTCTTTTTTTACTGTTTGGCTGTTTTCGTTTTGATCTTGGCTCGAGAATTTCCTGGAAATATACACAAACACTCACAATTATTTATATACTTGATATTTTGTATTTCTATTCTATTTCTTTCTCTATCCTTCTCATTCTTTCACTTTTTTCTTCCCCATAACCACTTAGCAAAAGTTATTACAAAAATATTAGTTATCGGGTGATCGAAATAAGATAAGAATAAATTCACATGACATGCCATCTGGGAAAGTATTGATATTGAAGCAATCATTTGGTACCACCTAATCGATAATGCAGATCAATAACGTGAAATTTTTTTCTTGTCGATACATATTTGGCGAATTTATTCTTTTCAGATGGCATGCGATGTCAATTGTTTTATGGATATCTTCAACGACAATGCTCTTCTATACGATTCTTTTTTTCTGTTTGATATACGAGCAAGTTCTCAGTCTATATCGTCTTTATTCTATTCTAAATATTTTTAAGATACGCTTGATAGATTAATACAATTGATATTTTTGACATTTATTTTATAAATTATTTATCATATCACATTTGTGACAATAGTGGTGTCAAGATTTTTAAGGATATTTACAACGAATAAATAAATTATCTCATATGGAGTTTGACTAGCGTGGTCACGAAGAAAGGCGAGTTACTGTACGTGGGACGACAAGCCTGTGAGCGTGTAGAAGACTTTAGAAATCATTTTTAGTTTAGTTTAGAATTCATTTCAAGTAAGAGAAGATTTATCTAATTACATCCAATACGTCCAGCGATATGTTTGTATTTATTTTTTCTAATTTATATTGGTTGATTTTATAAGATATAACACTCTATAATTTGATAATTATCTTATTAATCGTATTTTTTAATATATCAATTAATTCATTTCTATTCGTGACATTGAAAAGACAAAATCAGCGTTCATTCCATGGCGTCGGTGGTGAAGATCTCGTTAATATCAGATAATTACAAGGTATTTTCTTACGTACAACCTTCTATTATACATCGAACGATAGCTATACGCAAGATTTTTATACTCTAGTGTTATCAAAGTGAAATATTCAAAAGTTTGAAAAGTATCGGAGAAAATGTCATCGAAGATCACCGATCTAACAATATCTTTAACGAGACCTTTTTCATTTTTCCAGGTTATTTTCACGATATCGATATCTGTAACTAGCTCTAATGAATCATTTTTCATAATTATGTCTTCGTAAAAGGTATTTTCTATGAAATTTGTCTCGTAGCGCATAAAAGCATGTAAAAAAAGAAATAAATCTCTTTGTCCCCAAATTAATACATATGTATACTCATTCTGCACGAATAACCCTTACACACACTTATATATTTGATTTTATTTACATTACACTAATGGCGATCTTATTTTTTATCTTTTTCAAATTGCCCAGCTTTGGGAGAGTCCAGCACGAATACATATTCTCAATCTAACTAATTGTGTTTACTTTTTTATCTTCATATTTATCGAGGTAAGTTTTTCTTTTTTTTTATAGCATGAAAAGGAAAAGTATAAGGAAGAAAGCGTGAGTTTGATAGAGGGACAAAAAGAAAGAATGAGAGAGAGAGAGAGAGAGAGAGAGAGAGAGAGAGAAACATTAAATGTATAACCTATTACGAATCGTATGTACGTTGTGTAGGTATTCTCGAGACGAAAACAAAACAACGGCCGAGCGAACACTCGACACTTTCAAAGTAAGCACAGAGAGATCTTCATTCCCCTTCCGTCCTTGGACAAGTTCAGAAGAGTATTAGCGTGACGTATTAAATTATTCTATAATTTTATATTTTTAACGAGATCATAGTAAACTTAATATTATGGGACGTTGTTTATTACAAAGGAGTATATAAAAATTGGTTTACTTTTTAAATCATTCTTCATTTAGTTTGTTGTTATAGTTATTGTCTTTTTATTACATACTTTGTATGTAATTTTATGTAAGCAATGAAATCTAGACAATTGATATGGCTTGAATTTGTACAGCAAATACTATTAAACATATAGTTGCATACTTCGGTACATTTGACAAATATTTGATATCTTTTACTTTTAATTATGTCAATTCTCATAGATTATTACATTTTCTTTTAATATCTAACGTTGAATCTTTATAAAAAAATAAATGTTTTTTAATGTATGACCTGCTATCAGAAATGATTTGCAGGAAATGTTGTTTTGTAATCTCTAGTATGTTTCAGCTTTTCAGATTTTTATTTTTTAAATTTTTATATTCATCGTTATCCTAAGGGTAGGATACCCATCGTGCAGTCATCACTACAGATTTAAAGTAAGTCAATTTTTACGTCAAACATTTCTGTAATAATTTTAATGGTTCGTTAATTATGCAATGATTTTAATTGTATATTTTCTTTTTCTGTTTCAGAACATCATTGCAATCGTGCGTGTAGGCAATGGAGTACTCGTGTGTTGTATCGTTGAAATAAAAAAACAAAATCATCGTTAGATTTAACGTTAAGCCTTTTTGATTTTCTTCTACCTGAAGAAAAGTATTATATTTAAATGACTGTCGTTTAAAAAATTACATGTGTATAAATGCATTTCTAAAGGCACACTTATGTAAACACTAAATATAAAATATAATTATTTACAATTCTGTAACAAATATAACTTCAAATATTTACGGAGATATACCAAAGATTTTAAATATGTTTTTTTATTGAAGTGTTTAATCAGTGAACTAATTTTTTTTAAGTGAAACTTATTAAATCTGCATTTTGTTTGGTTTTTATATTATAATAATAATTGTAATAAAAATACAATAAAATTATATATTTTTTAAATTCTATTTAACTTGTTTTTATGATACAAGTCTAGAATTCGTCGAGCATATAAATGTTTTTAACAAATTCATACATTCATATATTCATATATTCTGTGGGAAATATTCCCGTTTTTCCGAAACCCCTCGAATAATGTGCTTTTTTCAAAACCTTTCACTTTTCGTCTCGCTTGAAAATTTTTGGGTTTCCTTCCAAAAGAAGTTTCACTTCAAAAACGTTTATTACGGTTTGTAGGTTGCTAAAAGATTAAGTATATTCACTGTTAACACGTAGAATTAAAAAATAGTAAAATTTTGGATTATGTACAAAAGACGGTTTATTAACAAACGGAAGTAAAATTTGTAGGGATCTGTTAAGTATGAAAAAGAAAAAAAAATTAGAACGAAAGTATTCCTGATGCAATAAACGTTAAATCCTTGGCGCAAAATTTCACGATGCAAATGGTTTGTAACTGACCCACCGCAGTGTCGGACCAATTTAAGGGATCATTTCCTCGCTCAGCCATACTTCACATCAGAGCGTTGCAACTCGCGAGACGCTCAAGCGAGTCGAAGAACGACGACGAGGCACGTGATGAATTAGGGGACCACACACACGTTATTATTATAGTAGACGTAAAGATGTAACACGCGTACGAGGGCACAAGTATACGTTTTATTCCTATTTCGAAATTCGTTTTTGTAGGAACGATAAAATCTATTCGTTTGTTGCAAAACTTAAATTACAAAAAAGAATCCGCAAATTCGAACAAATGCAGAAAAATTAATTTTTATTGAAACAAAATTCTCGAATCTGATCGATCGGTTGGGAAAGTGGTACTAATCGTTAAAAAAAAAAAAATGAATGAAACGGTAGCCGAGTTCGTTTGAACGACCAGACGTCGACGAATAAAAAATACAAAAAATAAAAAAGATTTTTTCGTTTGCCTTGGTAGAACCGTTGATACAACAATGCCGATACAAATTTAAATCGAACTTAATTCTCTCTCTCTCTCTCTCTCTCTTTCGTATTATCTATCACTTTTTAAAAATCTTATTAGAAATTCTGACGTATTTAGAGGAGAAAAGGTGACGTTTGAAAAGAATTCCTTGATCTCGTTCTTGAATGAAGTTGTGACTACCGTGGTAACCCGCGGTGAGATGATGATGAAGAACATTCCGCTGCTGTTGGATACCTGGAGGCTAACAGTGTTGGTTGGATAGAAACAGAGAGATGTAAAGATAGATAGATAGATAGATGGATAGATAGATAGATAGAGAGAGAGAGAGGGAGAGAGAGAGAGAGAGAGAGAAAGAGAGAGAGAGGGTCTGTACAAGGCCATTGTGATCCGGATGTCATATGTTGTTCACAAAGTGTTTTACATTCTCGATAGTAATGATTGAAATTCCTTCGTCGTAATCCACGATGTTCTTGCCCACGTTGTTGTTTCTTACTCCGACTTCGTGTCGTCCTTTGAGATGCTGATAAAGTCATTTTCAATGTTCTTCCTTACTTACGTCTACGTGATTTTATTTGATTTTTTTTGTCTTTTCTTTTCACGTTAGCAAACGCGAATATCGGAATGCGAATATTACAGACAAATTGAATCTTTTCTTTTTTTGGTTTGAAGCTTAAAATTGTATAAAAAAACATTAAGGAAAATTATTCGTTTACGTAAATATTTAGAAAAACATGTGAACGCTTGCAACGCTTATTGGGATAATTATCATAACGTAAATATTTTGTTATCTGATATAAAAAGAAAAAAATCTTAGAAATAGAAAAATTTATGTTTAGTTTTGGATGCATCGACATTCTATGTAGGTGGGCAAAAGAAACGAGATAGAAAGTAAAGACGAGGATAAAAGGAAAATAGATGAAAGAGGAAAAATAAAATTCGTCAAAGATGACGTTTCATCTATCTATCGGCTTCCTTGGAAGCTCGCTCAAAGTTCTACCACCACCAGGATACAGAATCCTGATGGAAGAGTGCGAATTCCAAGGTGCAAGAAACGGCGCACAATGGGAAGCGTGTTCGTTGCGAAAGAAAGATGACGGAGAAGAATGGTAGAAGATGCGAAGAGAGAGAGAGAGAAAGAGAGAGAGAGAGAAAGGATCGAAAGGGGTGGAAGAGGAGAGTCCGGGGGGCTGGGGTTGATTTTTCTCATTGGCCGGGGGCGTGGGATGGTATGGACTGATAGAAAGAGAAAGAATGAGAGAGAGAGGGACATTGCTCTGGTGGAGTCTGCCCCGTCTTTCTCGAGAGAGGCTCCTTCAACTTTTTATCGTCGGTTGAGCTGACTCAGCGACTATTTCTCATTAACGGGCCGATATTTTTGTAAAATTGGATTTTCGTCTTGAGAAATCACGTAACATCCGCCAACGTATTATTCTTTTTTATAACACTCTTTCTCTTAATTTTTGGAGGATTTTTCTTAATTTTTTTCTATTTTCTTTATTTTTATTTTTATTTTTTTTGCGTTAATGTAAATATTTCGGTAAATTTGTAAGAGTTCTGTTCGCGTGTCCACGTGTGCTCGTTTATTCGATGCACGTTGCACCGCTTAAATACATTTATCATGTGTAGCCGGCTGCGTTACACAGAACCTTACCACCACTATTAAAGTTCTGATAGGGTGCATACGTCACGGTGAACCTCGTATATTCCTTATTGTCTCAACAAGTAAATATTATACTTTTTTATTTATGCTATGTAGGATTTGCTTTTTAAGAATATTTCTTCCATCAGTTCATACAAAATTCCAAGTATTTATTTATAGTAGACACACATTTATATTTGTAAATGTATGTGTTAGGGATTCATTGAGAAGGGTTTTCTAACCAACAACAATGTCACGGTAAAACAGGCACATGTTCTGCCAAACCGGTTAAACTATCCTCATATGTGATCATATTTGAAATATTATATTTAGTAAAATGGAAAGAAAGAATTACGATTAATTAGGTATAATTTTTGTTACTAGTAAAATTCTAATTAATTCTCGTCATATTAAATGAACTACGTAATGCCTGTAATTTATTTTTATCGTACAAACTAATTTTGCCACTATAAAACACATGTTACTAGGTTTTATTAAATGAAATTATGGGGCGAATAAATAATATATTAATTAAAAGACATTTTCAACAAATTGTATATACGCGGTTACCGTTAATTTTCATACGGATTCAAATAATTCGTTCGCTCAAAATATGAAATATAAGTAATTAAAGAAAGAATAATTTTTTGAAAGGACGGGGGAATGGGTGGGGATTAACGTGTCGATAAAAATTTCTCACATTTATGTTTTCATCCTAAACGAATGCATAAAAGTCGAATAAGTAGTCGACTTACTTGAAAAGTTAAGACTGGTTCGTTTTACTAATGACATGCTTCGTTTCCGTAAGAACGTATCGTCGTCGCGTGATCGAGAAAAAGAAAAGGAAAAAAGGAAAGGTAAAAGTCGTGGAGTGCTAAATAACGGCGGAGGTAGTAGCACCTTGAGCTCTCGATCACGATCCATGCGATCGATTTCTTCTCTTTCCGCACGCGATCTTATGGTTGTTGCACATCTATCTAAAGTATCATCATTTTTTAACGACGGATGAGAAGCAACAGTAAAAGATCATTTTATTCACGAAAAATTTCAATATTTTATTTATTTTTTTATTTTTTCTCTAAATTAGTAAATTACTAGTTGTGATATAAATTTTGATAGTTATAATAAAATAAATTAGTTATCAACGTTTAGAGAATTTGCGTCGTCGAGACCGATAGCAATTGATGATATTAATGTATTTGTTATTACGTATTTGTCAACACTTTTTTTTTATTTTATTATATATTATTGTTATTTAATTTTGAATTGTACAAGACTACGTTGTGTGTGTGTGTGTTGTTGGAAAGAAGCTTGCATGTTCCGCCGGTCGTCTAGAAGCCTGAAAAGAGAATCAAGGTGGAGAAAGGGACCTACCGCCGAGAACTTGAACGATCTAGACAACTACTCAACTATTTTTACATTTTCTTTTTATTACTTATTTATTCTTTTCTTGTATAATATGTTGCAGTAAGACTAGCAAAGTCCAATGTTCATTGAAATTGTTAGGATCATTGTGCCGATAATCGTTTGTCGCAGCAACACGGCTGTAATAATGTACATAGATGCTAATGTATATTGACAATAAAAATAATTATTTTTTTGTAGAATAAATAACAAACTACTTTTTTTATATTTTATTTAAAATACTTAAATACTTATTTGTTTGGCCAATAAGGTTAATATCAAAAGTTAGCAATTAATTTGTATATAGTATGTTTTTATTGAAATTAATTTCTCATCTAACTACCCTAATTAATATTTATATCAATAATATAATTATTGAAAGTAATCCAATTAGAATAATGTCGAATTAGTAAAATAACTTTGAATATACTTTTCAGTTTATTCTATACATTTCGAAATTATTTTTTTAAATCGAATGAAAAAATATTTATGAAAAAAATTACAGTTTTGTCGAAATGTCGCTCATCGACAAAAAGGAGTCAACGATCTTTGGCTATAGAATGACTATCAAATACACCGATTGGCACGTTTATACGAACCGCATAAAGTTGGTAAGATCTCGGATAGGAGGTTGTGCCGGTGGTCCAAAAGACTTCTTCTGGTTTCCACGCTTTTACGTCAACGATGTTCATCGAAGAAATCGGGCCCTCCCGTGAACGCGGATCTCGGTGAAACGACGACGACGTCTCAAAGGAGGAAGAAGTTGAAGAAAAAAAAGTTTAAGGAGAGAAGGATCTACGTTGTCGTTCGTCGACTTACTTGTCGAGTAAAAATCATAGAGGGGGTGGATGTGGGGGAAAAAGTACTCGATGGAAACGCGACAAATCGGGAGGATGAAGAAAAAGAGACGTGTGACTAAGTGCGAGGTCAAGATTAGAATAGAACTCGGGTCGAACTCAACGAACGAGAGACGGGGAGAAAATACCGACAGACTATACTTCTCCCCTTTCCTCTTCTCATCCTTACGTGTAGTAGTATTTCACCATCTTCTTCTTTTCGAAAGGAATTCCTTTTCTTCATTGCCTCTTCGACAAAACTTTACAAGGAAAACATTCCGTTCGAACAATTTTCTTTCTTATTTTCATTCTTTCGATGATCTCGTAGATACAAAAAAATAAGGAAAAATTAATAGGAAATTCGATTTAAATTTTATTCCTTGACCATTTTTCATTCCTCACAAAAATTTATCGATATTATCTCGTGAGAAAATATTTGAGGTTTGATTAAAAGCTTAAGCTTCTTATCATTTTTAATAATAAATTATTATATAATCGATTCGCGTATTCGTTTATCCTCAACGTTTACCGTTTTTTATTTAAATTCTTTCCCAGGACCGGTAAAAATAAACTCGTGTTAAATTCATCGAAAAAAATATGAGCTTCAACTATAAGCTTCGTGTTTATTATAGTTTAGTTCAACTTTACAGAAACTGTGAACGAGGGTGAAAGAATATGACACCGCTGTCACGTCGTCACCCTAGTCGCTCAAGGTTCGTGCGCAAAAACGTTAATTGTGACATTACTCGCTTATGATAATATTTAATCGTCCGACGGATAAAATAAATGGACGAGAATATTCATTTTAATCGTAAATTAACTAAAATATCATAGCTACGAAACGTTCCAATTCTAGTTCTAGTTCTAATTCTAGTTTTAGTTATCTTTTTTTGGAGAAAAACCTTATAAAAAAGACATTTTTTCGTTCAACGAGAAACAGAAGTTTTTTTTATAGGAAGAAAGCGTTGACAGAATTTAAGAATGAAAAAAAAAGAAAGATTATTTATTGTTAGGAAAATCGATGGGATTTCATTTTGAAACTGATTCTAAAGGAAGAATTATAGGAAATTGTCGATTCTTTCATCACTTCATCATTTTCTAGGCTTCCAATTGTGTACGTGAAAAAAAAGAAAAAAGAAAAAGATGAATAAAAAAAATGTAAAACCTATAAAGTTGACAAGGAAGTAAAAAAGTAACCTAGGTGGGAAAAAAAAGATATACGTTCGCCAGGTAAAATGCTAAAGTTTTTTTTTCTCCTCAACTTCCGTCGGTAATAAGAATGAAAGAAGAAGAGAAAAAAGAAAAGATGTTTCTTTTGGTATCTAGAAAAAAGGGTTGCAACCCTCTTTTTCGTCTTCCCTTTGGTTCCCTTGAAAAAAGCACGCGAGTGAAAGTTATCCATTCAACAATAGGAATAAGGGTAGATGATGACGTATATTAGAAAGTTTAGGACACATTTATTAATTCATGACTCCTATTATTAAACTCATGCGCACGGACGACATTTTAGAAAAGAGACTTTTGGCTTAACGAGTCATCTCACCTGTGCCCTTCTTTATTTGATTTTATTTAGAAGAACATGGACAAAATTTTCTAAATTCGCTAGGTTCTTGAAAAATCAATTATAAATAATATTTCATATGATATTAATTTCATTTTAAATCTACCTTATAAAAAAATTATTGAATTTTGGTAGTAGATCTATAACATTTACTATAATAATTACTTTTGTATTTCGTAATATATGAAGAGATCATTTCAAAAGTGAACGAAGGACATAAAAACATTAAAAATGTGTCCTATTTGATTTATAAATTATAAAATATGATAATTATTATTTATCGATGTATAATATTAATTTCATAAAGTAATTACTCAAAATAAATCCTTAAATCCTGTTGAGAGAGTGGAAAGAAAAAAAATTGTATATAGAAGAAAGGAAAGAAGGATAACCCGAAAAACTATTGAAGAGGAAATCCATCGTGAAATTTGTAATTAACGAGGCCGACTTCTCGGAATTTTTCGCAATAGTAAAGGAGTCCATCGACAAGTACTTCAAACTGATTTCTGTGAGAAGATTTTGCTAGAATTTATGATGCATGTCGGCCGACGACGAATTTATCAGCGAACCGTTCCATTTTCAAAGTCGGCCTAACAGTTTGACGATTTTTCACCAACGATAAAGTGTATCGCGAATATAAAAAAAAATTTCAATAATAAGTAAAAATAATAATAAATATAAATGGAAAAAATGTTATTATTCTTTCGAGGAACCTTATAAATCATTTACGAAACATTGTGTTAAACACCTGACGGTGTCGTTAATAATCTTCCACAAATTACGTGCGTTTATATACCGTAGAGATAAATATATAATTATACTCGTAAATTACTTTATATTATACTAACAGTTGTATAAATTATTTGAAACATTTTTGCTAAGGCTAGTGCCAAATTTATGATTAGCTAAAATACTATTATTCCTTCAAGGAATTCCATAAATAATTGCGTTCCTAAATAAATTAATCATAAACAATTTAAAGGAAGAAATAAAAAATTGATTAGACCTTGTTCCGAAAATTTTTCTACTACTTTAAAATTCGATTATAATTCTAAGAAATCCCATATAAAAAGAAAAAAAAAAAGGTATTATTAAAATCTTTAATTTCTCACGATGATAAAAGCAAAGTCATGATAGTGCGTAGTCGTAATCGTGTGTAATACGTAAAACCATACTCATGTTCTCTCTCTCTCTCTCTCTCTCTCTCTTTAAGAAGAAGTGTCCATGATCCATTCTCGAGCACAATCATCCCTGGGGCGACAATTAACCGGTCGATTTTCGTGGCACGCCCGAAGGTGTCTCCATAACAAATCCCAAGATGTCCATATACGTGACAGAAAGAAAGAGTGAAAGAGAGATAAAGGTAGGTAATGTTTCGTTAAAGATCAAAATCAAGAATAACAAGATGAAACGAATGTTATCAATAATGAAACAATACATGTAACAACAATATCGATTATTATCTATTAATAAGTCAAATTATTCGTTTCGGATGATACTTCAATACGTTAATATTATGATATTACGATTAGGTTCTTAAAAGGATCATAGTTATTCTCTTTATCCTTATTAGTATTTTTTATTTTTTGTTTGATTTTTTTTTCCTTTTTCTTCTTTTTCTCAATCTTCTTCCTTCTTAAAGAAAAACTATATTCTTGTCGTACTTTTAGATTTACGAGCTATCCCAGAGAAGAAAAGATTCTTCCAAGTTTCCTTTTTCCTTTTTGGAACATCACATTCATTCGCCAAGGTTTTTCGCTTACATTTTTACTTGTTCGAAGAAGAAAGAAAATAGATAGATAGACAGACGGACTGAAAGAAAGAAAAAAAGAGAAGGGTCATCACATTGTGAGAAGAGTTTGGAGTATTGGCGAGAGGTGACAAGAACTTTTTGGTCAAAGTCTGGCTTTTAACGTTGCCGAAACTACCTCAGAGACTACAAACTCCAAATGAGATTTTCTTTGCTTAAGATTTAAAAGTTCCAGGAGCAAAGAAGAAGAAGAAGAAGAAGAAGCTGAGGAGGACGACGACTACCACCCGCTGACAACCCGTCAGCATCTTCCACGGGGTAACTTTCTTGGTATCCTGGCGAGAGGTGAGACCTTTTATCAAGTATATCGAGAATAACAAAATAATACGATAGAAATGAAAAAAAAAGAAGAAAACACAGAAAAGATGAGTAGTTTCGAGAGGGTGGCTGTTTTTTCCCCTTTTTCAGGTTATTTTATTTTAGGTGTCTTACCCCGAAGTGACGATAGGTACAAACTTCTGCATAAAAAAAATACACCTGCTACATTTTTTTTTACAAGTTCCTAAATTTTTTTAAATTTTATTTCTGGTCAACCGTCTACTTATCTTTCTATTGTTATCCTATTTCAAGGTAATAATTCGACGAAAGTTATACGGAATCTTTTAGTGAATTTGTGTAAGAAACTTTATTATATGGAAGTTAGGGAAAAAGGTTGGACCACAAATGTCAACAGCAACACGGTTTGACACTAAAATCTAATTTTCCGCGATCGGTTACGCTAGACGAGAGTCTTGTGCGAGAAAGAAAATGATTAACCGTTTTACCAAAGTCCATTATGGAAAAAAAAAACCGGATATTTATGATGCATTATCTTTATGGAGGAGGGGGGGGAGGCTTATGCATTGCAATTTACTGGTTACTAAAAGGAACAAAGTTGATAAAGATGAAGAGAACGGAAGGAAATGGAGATCGAGAGGGTTGATTTTGTTCTTTTTTTTTCTTCTTTGTAGAGGACAGGAGAGGATAGTGCCTATCGATGCCAGTCGAACCCTAAGCTCGATTATTTACGACCTGACACAGTCTACGAAGATTTTGAAATTCCATTCCTTCGGTGGGCGGAGATGAAACTCTTCGAAAACAATTTGCATTTTGCTTGACCGGTATCACCTCCCTTTCCTCCTCTCTTTCATTTTTTTCCCTTCCTTTCGCGTATACTTTACACTTGTACACACCCTTTTTCTTCTTTCTTCATTTCTTTCTCGTACACTCGGGTTAATCATAGGTTAATTGGATTTCTATTTAATCAGCAGATATGCTATTTTTGCATTGGGTCGTTTATACAATATCCTTATTTTGCTAATAACATATAAGAATGATAACTTGAATGGTTTCAATTTATTTCAATTTATTTTATTTTAGTTTCAATTTATGTTTATTTTACATGGAATGAAATTTGTTATTCAAAGAAAGCAAAATCAATTTATTTTTGGTACTTGGGTATTCATTTCTATTGTTCCGAACACGTATCTTATGTTAGTTGTAGAAATGTTGTGCTTGTCCTTACAAATTACACAGGTCAACAAAAAAGATGTTTGTAAAAACTTTTTAAAAAAATTTACCTAAGTCTTATGTATTTTTGGATGCTAAAACCGTATTCGATAGCAATTTTATTCTAGTACTTACCACTTTCTCATAATACGATATCAATTACATATTTCAAAAAATAGGGTAAATTTAATCAATCAAAACCAACATTTGTCTTGATTACTGATTGCTACACCAAAATATGCTAATAAAACTTTTTTTACAAAGTCTGTAATATTCCTTTGATATTTTTTAATTAGAAAATTACCACATATATAGCAAAAAACGTCCGGAGAATTTTTACATGCACGTTTAACCATTTTTATTTCTGAATAGAAAGTACATACGTTAAATATTGCAATGTGAGGCTATATTTACTGAAAGAAAACAAACAGATGTCTACTTTACCAGAACAACCAACCTAAAAACATTTTATTTTACTGCAAACTTCATAATATTAGAATATATTACCAACTAAAAAATATTTGAATAGTTAAAAATATTTCTTACACATTTTTGGCTTAATATTAAAATGTGAAAAATTGGTAGGTGATATGACTATTTTTTTTTTTTTCCGGAATCAGTACACCAAATTAGACAGAAATTAGTCAAAATTATTCAAAAAGTTTTTTCATCGTTGGCCTATGTTATAGTAAACTATCGTAAAAGTATCAAAAATGCTTGTTTTAATTGCTCAAATCAAGTAGATTTAAGTTTGTTTGACAATTGCGATAATAATTGAAATATTTCCATCACCCTACGTTGAATAAAATTTGTCTCCGGAAAGGGGACGCAGGAGCAAATTTGAAAGGAAGTAAACTATGAAGTGAAAATTCGAAATAACAAAAACAAACTTTCTTTTCTTTTTGGTTAGCTAAACCTAATAAAAGGAAAATATAAAAATCGGTAGTCGTAAATCAATCGATTTCATTTCTATTGGTCAATTGACTTTAACGATTTTAAGTCAATAAAAGCAGAGAAGAATGAATAAATAAAAGGAAGAGAGAGTTTTGACCTTGAGGAAGATAGAAAGAAGAAAAGATGGATTGTGGAGTAGGAGAAGAAGAAGAAAAAAGTCATTTTTTGCCGCTGGAGTGGCACCCACCCGTGGTCTTCCGACGGAGGCTATCCATTTGAAAAAAGTGGTGATTTTTGGTTGAATTGTGTATAAATTTAGGACTGCCTTTTAATAATCTTCGAAGGAGTTCTATGTAGAAATAGAATAATCTTATAAAGACATTAAAGAGTTTGTTTTGTCAAAAGTTCTCAACGGGATATTTTTTCTGAAGAAAAAATCATCTGGAGGTAAGCTGCATTGATTGAAACGTTTAGAAAGTTGGGACGAACTGTTAACGTATGTGATGGAAGTCCTGTTGATTTTCTATTCTCCTCTCTCATACTGTTGGATCTTTTCTTTTCTACGAATATAGAAGAAAATAAAAAAATGAATATGTATTGGAGAGGATAGTCTTTCAGTTATTCATCCATGATTAATTTGCGTCTTCACACACCCATTTTCCAGTTGGTCATTTATATGAAACGTTGGGAAGCCATGTTTTAAGAAACAAAAATTTTTCAAAAGATTTAATAATAAACGTTCAACATTTATTTTCTTCTACGAATGACATCTTTCTCTTCTCCTTTTTTTTCTTTTTATTCCTTTAAACTTTTCTTATTTCTATAAAACAGGACGGGAGAGATACTAGGTCTACATTGTAAAACGCATTTGGAAGCATTCCTGGATTCATGTGGTATCAAGGTTTAATCAACGTTTTCATCGGAACGTTGAATCGAATCATTGTTGAAAATAAAAATAAATTTTATTCGTGAGATGAAGTAGGATCTCATTTGCTATGATAATATTTCATCTAACAAACATCGCGTGTATTTTTTCTCTCTTTTCTTTTTAATTATATATTATTTATTATTTTGTTTAATTATTGAAAGAAGATTTGCGTTTGTAGAGTTTCTTGAGAAACATTGTCTGGATTTTTCAAAAAAAAAAATCGATCGATTTATTTGGGTTTATTAGAAATTTGTTGTTTTTTCTTGAAGTTAGAAATAATTACGTCTTCCAGAACTTTTAGAAATTCATTAGGGCATTTCCAGTCGACGGGCCATTGCTTTCATTTCGTATCCTGTCTACATGTGCATCGTCATTTCCTCAATGACGAAGAATCATCAACAGGGTTTTTAGTAGAAAACACTGGTAGTGGAAGGAGAGGAAATGTTAGAGGGAAAACAAAGAGGACCTATTCGTAATCCGCGATCATGCGTGAACGGGCAAGCCTCGTGGATTACGAAAACGCATAAATGGATTTATTTCTCAGCTACTTACAGTTTCAAAACCGTTCTAAAATTCTTCTTGTCGATGTATTAAAAAGTTAACAAAAAAGATAAGTTAGTTGGTATTACAAAATATTCACGTTGTATTAGAGGTTTTTATTTAGAATTTGTACGTAACTGGAGAGGAGAGGTAAGTATGCTAGTATTAGATTCATTATACATTATTATTACACTTTGGCTCTCAGACTACTTGAATATTAATCCTTTAAAAAGTAATTATAGTTATAATTTATCGTTGATGAAATATTTTCCTGATTATTCCTGGATACAATGATTTGCGTTGTAGAAATTTATGCGACGATAAAGTGAAATAAAATTGACGTATTTGTGATCATTAGAAACTAGAAAGATTTGATTTCTTTTTCATTGTTCTAATTGCTTAAAAACACAAGCAAGTGTGTGTTAGTTCAGCATAGTTTTAATTACTTACCAGCAAATTATTAGAATAAATTAGATAATTCGATGACCTTTTCATCAAAGATTAATGGCTGTTTATAAACAATTACAGGCAGTTAGAAATAATATAAGAAAAGTATGTTCTAAAAGGATGATACGAGTTTCTACTTTTCTGGAAGAGTAATGTCGTCTCTATCGTCTCTAATGTAAGTCGGAGGCGTGGCCTATTGGCAATAAACTCGCACGAGGATTGGTGTTCGTTGGTTGGTAACACTCGCTACGCCTACCCTAAGTATCTGCTTGGAAGTTGAACAGGGTAGACGAGTTTTCGTATGGAACGGAGGATTCCACCTTGTCGACGTTTCCCCACTTGCTCCTGTGCTGTACTTGGGAAAGGCGGCAGAGGAGGGAGAGGAAATTTTTAGGAAGTTCGGTAGGAGTGGCCAATCTTTAGTTACCTGACTTCATCGTAGACGAGGGAGCTTAGTCAGGATCAGAAAGCGGATCAGAGTATTTCTGTTGTGGTTATTACTCTGTTTGATTTTTTTTTTTCGGGGTATATGTTATATTTCAAAATAATATGAAAATCAGTTATATATTAGTTATAGCGTATATTAATATTTTCAAATCTTCTCAATTACGTGGCTATTGGATTATGTGATAACAATATAAGTGATAAATTAGATTGACACAATTACAATATGTAAGGAAAATAAAGTCAAGTGACTAATTTGTTTTGAAACTTATCGCGAGTTCACGTGTGTCGTAAACTATCTTGCGTTTAAAATTTCATTTGCTTTATGTTGAAAACCTTTTTTTTTTCCTCAACTTTTGAAAAAATAGTTTTTTTTTTTTAGAAAATAGACAATTAGAATAAAAGACAAATAAGATTGGGATCCTTGAGATATTCGGTGAAGTGATTTAATAGTGTTTATTGCTGAGATTCAGTGGATTGAGTAGTTTCATTCATGGAGATTACTTGAAATGACGGTTACTACTAATTTTTCGATGATGCGACCCTGTTTCTCTGGATATCCTTTTCAAGGTGCATTCCATTGGATACGTTGATTTAAGTATTTTATATTTCATTAGAATTTAATTTTTCTTATCACTTTTTATCTCGTTATTTTCAAATTTATCCCCGAAAGTAAAGATTTTTTTTACCGAAATTTCGAAAGAGATTACCAATAACTACTAATTATTCTTACATCATTTTTGCGATAACAAATATCGTCGAAATATCTTTGCAAAATTCTTTTTAAATTTTGTTTCTTCAAAATAATTTCGTAATGACGACATCGTAAAAATTTCTTTTACGAATGCAAGTAAAAATTATGTCATAAAGAAAATAATTAAAATAATCGAGATTGGTGTAAAATATGCGAATTCGCGATTCTACCGTCGGACGCGGTATATTTGGAAAATTCTCCTAGCAATAAGAAACAATTTTATTTTCATATATCCTTTCGAAATGTGAAAAAAAGATCTTTGTCACAAAGATAAATCTACGAGAAGTAATTTTAGGAAGATGCAGGGAAAGGTCTAAATCAAAATTGTAAATCATTTTCTTTCTTTCTTACTTTCACTGAGAAGTTTCAAAATGTTGGAAGATAGAGAATTAAAAAGTAATAACTTCGCAATAGTTCTCGTGCAAGGCAACAACTTCACGAAGTTACAAGAATTTATTAGAAAAATAGTTTTTCTTATTTAATTTCTTTCTAAATGTGTTAAGGTAAAATTGATTAATATCATTAATCTCTGTCTCAGCGATACACGGATGGTGATAATTACACGTTAGATTAATTCCAAGAAAAAGAAGCAAAAAAAAAATTTGTAAAAGATGAAAAAATTTGATAATTAATATCGATCGATATGTTTCAAAAGAATCGAAATCAGAAAAAGTCCCTTTTTTGGTCGAAAATATAATGGAAATTAGAAAATACTTTAATTCGTAAAAAGTTAATAGATAGAAAAGTATAAATAATCGAACAATAAATAAAACGCGCAGTTACCGATCAAATTTTTTCGATTACGTTGAATTGAAACGATGCATGACTTTTCCTTATGTAATCATTCATGGTTTTAATGCATCATCGATTATTTCTTCTTTTTTTTCTTATTTATTATTCTTATTATTATTATTACTATTATTATTACTTTATCCTTCTCTCTCATGCAATAAGTTTAGTCATTTTAAAGCTCGATTCGCTTAATTAGAAAGAGATACTGAAGAAAGAGATACTGATCGAAACAATTTCATATTGTTATCTTTTTTTTCTATTCCACATAAACGAGGATGAAGTTGATTAATTTTCTTATGGACAAAAAAAAAGATATTCCACAACAAAATCAGTATTATTTATATAAATCGACTATTATATAAATAAATATTTGAAACTGTACTTTTTTTTTTATTCGCGCACATGAAAATCACGAAAAGAGGATCTTTTTTTATCCGTGTGTGTGTGCATTAAAATCACAAAAAGAGAATCTTCTTTTATTTTAATTTAATAATTTCCAACATTCCATAAAACATTTTTCCTATTCAACGAATAATGGATGCAATCGGTACGATTCTTATAAAAATCAATATATATATATACTACTGCTATATATATAAATCTCTAGGAGAGACCTATCACGAAGAAAGATTGGTCTTTTTTCTCGGTGAGGTTTCGCATCGATGATCATCAAGACTTTTCGTTCAAAGATTGTCATTGAGATTATTATACTTTTCCGTTCAATGGAACAATGTTTTTTTTCTTAGAAATCGGTATACACACGTTTCTCGATATATATTCGATAAATAAAAAAAATCTTGTCAATATTTCTCATTTTATTTATTTTCGATTAATTTATCATTTCTAATCTTCGATCAATCGAAAATGATCCATTTCATTTCATTTTGATTTCATCTCGATCATATCCATCCGTCCCTATTTCTATCTTTCTCTCTCTCTCTCTTTCTGTATTTATAATAACTTTTCTTTTTTAATGTTTCCCATTTGCATTGTTCATTTTGTACACGGTAAGATGGAGAGGAAATAACTTTCGATTAACGAGCACTACTCGTGTTCTAAATTAAAAGGGTACACGTGAGACGAGAGTGCAACCGTAAGAACGATCGTTGCAAGAACTTTATTTATTTCTCTCTCTCTCTCTCTCTCTCTCTCTCTCTCTTTCTCTCTTATTTCTCCAAGCATGTCGTATAGAACGTTCGTGTAAATCGAAATTAAATAAGCTAAGGAAATTATACGCTATCATTATTGCGAGTAATAAACCTTCAGCTCGGTTAGACTTATCGCTAGCCAAATGCATTGTAATCTTTTGTGTATGCATTTGCTTATTACTTTTTTTTGTCAAAGCGCGAGAGAAAAGGCACGAATGAATGAATGAAAGATAAAAGAAATAAGTAAAGAAAGAAAGAAAAAAGAATAATGATAATAAGTGTAACAACTTGCATCAGATATCCTAATAATAACTTATATTTCTATTAGATTATCTTTTGTGGGTTAGAATAATTAATATGTACATATTTTATATTATCTCTTAAGTTTAGTTTATATTTCGAATCTACCAGATCTAGGATCTATACCAGGACAGGGACGCGTTAATCAATTAGGTGGAGTTTTTATCAATGGTCGTCCATTGCCTAATCATATTCGATTGAAAATAGTGGAATTGGCTGGTGCCGGTGTAAGACCATGCGTTATTTCGAGGTAAATTTAAAATCATTTTGCGACGGAAACAAATTGATCATTTTCATAGATTATTAATAGATAATGATAATAACACATTTTGAAAATAATTATTTCGATAGGCAACTTCGCGTATCCCATGGTTGCGTTTCGAAGATACTCAATCGTTATCAGGAGACTGGCAGTATCAGACCAGGTGTCATCGGTGGTAGCAAACCAAGAGTCGCCACGCCGGAAATCGAAGGAAGAATCGAAGATTACAGACGTGAAAATCCAGGTATATTTTCATGGGAGATAAGAGACCGATTGATAAAAGAGCATGTTTGCGATAGAACTTCTGCACCAAGTGTTTCTGCAATTTCAAGACTCCTACGTGGTCGCGATAACGATGAAGAAGCCAAACTTGGTGATTGTAAGTGAATAAAGAAACAATTTTTGTATGCGTCTTCGGCTAACAGTTTACTTTTCTTAATTATGCTTTTTGTCTTAACTTGAAAACGATTCATATTCATTTGCTTTTTCTTTTGCTTTTCCTTTTCTATCGATCTCTTTTTTTTGCTTCTATTGGTGCTCATTTTTTTCCATATATTGACACATATATTTAATATTTTCATTTTCAATAATTTTTTAACATTAAAAACAAATTTTTTCAGAAATAATATTAAATTTGAATATATACACCGTTGCAATAATTTTTTCTACGATCTTACAATGCATCACTTACAATTTGTCTTTTTTTTTTTTCTGAGCGATCGTTTAAATATTTTTAACATTTTTTTTCTTCTCTTTAACGAAACTTTCTTAAAACCCACGTGAAAAATAATAACTTTTTCTCCAGTTTCTCTCTCTCTCTCTCTCTCTCTCTCTCTCTCTCTCTCTCTTTCGTTCTTAAATATTACCTACATCGAGATCGCACGATCTATCGTGTTTGATCGACCGACACGACTGAGTAGTTCGACGACTGTGATTAAGGAGAATCGAGGAAATCGCTTAGGCTATGTAATCGATCGAGATAAGTGACGTTCGATATAGAAAAATCTAATTCGCATATCGAAAAGACAACTTAAAGAATCATAAAACTGTAATAATACTCATACCAATATCATGATTATAATAATAATAAGAAGAAATATCGTTTAGAATAAAATTTGGGAGATTTGATTCTGGAGCAATTTCCCCTAAGCAATCATCTTTCAATCCGTGGACTAATTTTCTTGGAAGATTTCTTCTCTTTAAAGAGAAACAGCGACCCTTTTTTCTCTCTCTCACTCTCTCTCTCTCTCTCTCTCTCTCTCTCTCTCTCTCTCTCTCTCTCTTTCTCTCTCTGTCTTTTCGAGTCGTAAACAAGATTAATGATCCGTGGGAATCGGCAAATCCATTCTCGGAGTAGATGCCCTTCAAGAGAATTCGATTATAATGATACCGAGCTATGCGAATGTTGTGGATAGTAGTAGGATAAGTAGATGGTACACACCTATATTCCATTAAGGTTGCTCTCTCTCTCTCTCTCTCTCTCTTTCTCTCTCTCTCTCTCTTTCTCCCTTTCTCATCGACGATTACTTATTTTCTAACAAAAATTCTATCAGATAACCTGGGTGAGCTTACCTAGAACGCGATTTAAATTTTCCGGGCATATTGCTAAAGCTTCGTGATCATCTTCTTCTGATCGACCTACCAAGAAGAGGAAGATGAAGATAAAAAAGATGGTGAAAAAGAAGAAGAAGGAAGACAGGAAAAAGAAAGGAAAGAAAGAAAGGAAAAAAAATGGTGTCTTGTGGAACGGCAGTAGCACGGTGCTGGTTCTGGAAACGGTGAATGAATAAATTAAATGCTCGCGCATTAATCAGCCGCGCGTTTCTCGATCTCAGAAATTACCGGTTCTCTCGTTCAGAAAGCCGAAGGATCAGCAGCCGTGCCTGCCGTCGGTCGGTAGCCGTTCGGCCTGGGGCTCTGTAATTTTCTTGCCGCCCTGTACATGCCCCACGTGTTTTCTTCCTCGACGCGTAAATGTACGCGCGCGAATAATCTTTCTCTTTCTCTTTCTCCTTCTCTTTCTTTATTTCTTTCTTGCTTGCTTACTTACTTACTTACTTAGTTATTTACTTGCTTCATGGACGCAGAAGTCCCTCGGTAAGAAATTCGACCATCTGTCTGTTAGGGGAAAAAAAGGATTAAGAAACGGATAGAAATAAATTCATATTTCGTAAGTCCCTCGTTTTTGTTTGGCAAGTTTCTATCTAGATTTTTTTTCTGTAGAAAATATTTCTTTTTAGATATAGGGAATAGTAGGAAAAAAGGGAAAAATTGTGGAAAGTTTCGAAACGATGCTGAAGATAGGTGGATAGATCGAAAAGAGGGAAAATATAGTTGACTCTTAATAAATTTTAAATAATTTTACAAGCGGCGATTTTTTAATAAATGAGTAAATTCTTCTCCATCTCTTTCTCTCTATCTTGTAAAATATTTGTTCATTTAAAATACATTTTCAAGGGAAATTAAGTTACAAGGAAGATACCATCTTCGAACAATTCGATCGCGTTAATTAGGGAAAACAAGATAAAGAAGAAGAAGAAGAAGAAGAATCTAAGGAAGCTGTTTCCGCAGCTTCTTGGAGGGTTCTAGCAAGATGGCACAACGAGTCGGCGCCTTGGGGGGTTTACCGCGTGCACCCTCCTGACAAGACAAATGAAATGTGTACCGTCCGAAGGCCGTCGTGGGATCGTTCGAAGGCTTCTGGTCGGCAAAGATGAAAGGAACAACGAGAAATGAATGAGAGAGAGAGAAAGAGAGAGAGGACGGTCAAAGCCGTGTAAGTCGATCGTTTCGATGGTCGGGGTTTGGTCTTTAAAAAAAAAAAAGTAAAAAACGAAAGTGTAAAAATAATACTTGTGTGAATGATGTGTGCGAGCGTAGGGTGCGGAGGGGTGGCTGATAAAAAGCGAGGGAGAAAGAAAAAAGGTATAACGAATATCAATTCTTCTTATTAGACTAAATTTGAATGACTAGGGACCGATTTAAAAAATATTTTCACTTTATTTGTACATAGTATAGGATGTTGAATTTAAATCCAGATCAATGTTACGATTGTATAGAAAAAAAAAAAGAATATAGTACAGTTCATTAGGATACATTTAAATCGACCCTAAAATCACATTGGTTAAAGTTGTTTGTCTAAAATTTCTTGTCATACTTATTAACGACGATAAAAAAAAGGGGAATTTATAACACCCACAAGAGATCAGAAGTCATTTTTAATGAAGCATCGTTTCTGGTATATTATATGAAAATACGCGTGTGTGCCGCGCTCCGTGTATCCAAGGAGAACTCTGTAGCAATTAAAACTATTAGCGCGTGAATCATGTTTATCGTTTGGCATTGAAGATTGAAGAATATATAATGATACTGTTAATATCGTGATTTCTCAAATTGTGTTGCAAGCAAGGGGAGAGAATACCCCACCCATAGAGGGAGAAAGAGAGAGAAAAAGAGAGAAGAAAAAAAAAGAAAATGTATAATCTTTCATTTTTCGTCCTTTCTTTCTCTCTTTTATATTTTTTCTTGTTTATGTATTCCTCTCTCTCTCTCTCTCTCTCTCTCTCTCTCTCTCTTTATCTCTCATACACTCATTAGGTTTAATACACTCGTCTTCTTTCTTCCTTCTTTATCGTACTTAACGTATTATACGTCCCACATCGTCGGAGTGTAAGAAGGTCGGGGCAGAAATCTGAAGAAGAAAAATTGCATACCACCGAAGACTAAACGCCGAGGTGAAACTTGTAATTTAAAGTTGTGCGCTCTTTCGAACATGCTATATTTTACCTACGCGTTTTAAACCGATATTACGTGGGTATATACGAGTCATGATTGAGGCGTCCTTTTGGTCATCCTGTTTGCTTTACCTTTTGCTCTCCTTTCTCTCTCTCTCTCTTTCTCTTTGCAAATAAAACTAGAAACTAACATTTCTTCTTTTTATTTTTCTTTCACTTGACGTAGAAAGAAATAATTGGATCGCGTAAATTATATTTTCTTTTTATATTATTGCATAATTTTCTCATTTTCTTTCTCTTTTTTTCTAGAAAAAACAAATGTTTCACTTTTGCTTTTAAATACCAAACGAACTAACATAAATCCAATTATTTTTAGATATCGCATGTAGTTAGGAATAGGTTTGTGTTTATTAAAAGGAAATAAGGGATTGTCTTTCTTTCTTTCCCTTTTTTGTTTTTATCTTTCTTCCTCTTGGTATCTATTTCTCTCTCTCTCTCTCTTTTTCTGTCTCTTTCATCTGAGAATAGAGTCTGTGTCGAATTCGCGTTAAACACGAAGCGTCTCGGCGTCGAGACGTCGAGCGTCGCACGATTAGCTACGATGAGACAGAGAATGAGAGATGAAACGAAAAATAAACTTACTTTCTTTTCTTTTTCTTTATGGTAACGGATAGAGAAAATTTTCAACAGGATATTTAATTATATATATATAATGTGTTTATTTTTTTAATTCAAATTCTTAAGGAAATAATAACTGAACTGAGTTTTACTGAATAAACAAGTTGTTTATTATTTACACATATTTACAAAGTTTAACTTTTCGTACTGTATTTGCTTACCTGAAAAAACAAGAAACTACATTAAAAGCTATTATTCCAGAATGATTTATATAACAGAGTAATAATTTATTTAAACAATCAGAATATCGATTAAATCTTATGCTACACGTGGCTCTTCTATCTCTACTCGAATCAACTGTGTTCGTGAATCGTCTTGTTTTCACAGGCATGCGCAGTGCTTATCTAACTCGAAATAGGTTTTAAAAGAAATACGGTAAATTGTATTTCTTTTACATATATTTGGATCATTTATTAGGAAAACATTGTCACTCGATTCGATTTGGTTTTTCTTTCAAAAATTAACGTAAACTCATTTATATTAAACGGGTGCAATTATCGTACTAGTTCAAACGATTGTTATAATAATAACAATTTTTACAAATTTAATATTACGATTAAAATAACGTATCTAATATTCATCTCTTTTCCTATAAAATATTTCAAAGCAATTGTACAGACGATAATAAAAAAAAAGGAATAAAATAATGAATCGTTGACTACTTTACGAAAATTTATTTTGAGAATATTAATTTTAGGACCTATTTCTTGGTGATTACTGTAGCTCCTCTTTTAATTTTTGTTAATCACCCTATTTTGCAAGAACAAAACAACTTGGGGAAAAACATCACGTACGATTTTTTGAAAAATATTATTTATTGAGAGGCACATCTAGTGTGACTGCCTTAAAAAAAAAGGTGATTTCTGGGAACTTTTTTGGACAAAACTATTGCATGAAATGTTTTAAAATTTGGAGGATATATTTATACATAAATAATGAATATACATGAAAATTTTTAAATGAAAAGATTTAATTTTCAACGAGTTATTCGTAATCTCCTAGTCGCGTTCTAGCTATCGTGGTAGACAGACGTGGTAAGCCGAGCTCTGAGGATTTGTGTTTATAGTGAGCTGTTATTGAGAGTTAATACGTTAAGTGCTGTCACCTTGAAGCTATTCAAATTCGGATATTTGAATGGCTTAAAGCCTTTCGCATATCCTTGACCAGGATATGCAGGCATCGGTCATTTCTCCGCCATGGCAAACGGTCGCTTCTTCTAAGCGAGGGCATGCTTCTCACAATAATAAAAGAGCAAGAATAGATGACGACAACAACAACACTTTTCAAAGAAACGGGATTTTCGAAACCGTCAACAGATACTCGGTCCTTAATGTAAATTTAAATTCAAACAGTAACTTAAATACAGTCACAGAAACTAATATGCAGGAAAATGAACAAATACAAAAAATACCACCACCTCCTCCAATCTACATAGAAACTGTCCTGGACATTCAACTTCTTACAAAATGCCTAAACGAGGCAGTCCAAAAACAAAACTACACATACAAAGTGAATAACGATCAGGTTCGTGTTTTACCAGCAGATGCAGACTGCTACAGAAAAATTACGAAAACGCTTAAGTCGTTAAATGCAAGCTTTCATACCTATCAATTGAAACAAGAATGATCGTTTAGAGTGGTGTTACGTAACTTGCATCACTCAGTTGATTTGGACGAACTAAAGGACGAACTTAGAGAGCTAGGTCATGAAATTGTAAACATCAGGAATATCCAACACCGAGCTACACACAATCCACTATCGATGTTTTTCATTGACCTCAAGCAAAAATCCAACAACACCATGGTTTACAATATCAACAAACTCAGCAATACGATAGTAAAAATAGAACCGCCACGAAAGAAAAAGGAAATCGCACAATGTAAGAGGTGTCAAAGGTATGGTCACACTCAAAAATATTGCAATCGCAATTTTCAGTGTGTTAAATGTTCCGGCCAGCATGCAACGGTAGATTGCAAGAAATTCTCAGATACTCCACCAACATGTTTTCTCTGTGGTGCCAACCATACTGCGAACTACAAAGGGTGCCCTTGCTATCAAGATATGTATAAAAAGACATTTCCGATATCTAGAATAAGGAAAAATGTAAATGTTCAATCCAACCTTCAAACCAGCTCATTGGTAAACACTCAACGTTATAGCGATCCATCTATGTCGTACGCACAAGCATTAAATAAAGACAATCAGCCATCAAATTCCTCAAATCAGCAACCTTCAAATGACGTAAACGACAATAATAGTTCTAATTCTATGGATTCCATAAGTAGACTAGAAAAACTCATAGAAAAACAAAGCGATATAATAAATAGACAAAGCGAGCAGTTAAACAATCTCATTTCATTACTAACGATAATTGTAAATAAACTGTCAGTTACTAACAATAATGAAGACATTACGCATTGCTCTTTGGAACGCCAATGGCCTAATGAAACGTAAACTGGAGTTGGAAGCATTTTTAAAATTACAGGACATACAAATTATATTAATATCGGAGACACACTTTACGGATAAAAATTATTTTAACATTCTTGGCTATAAGGTGTACTTCACGAATCATCCAAGTGGAAGGGCACATGATGGTACTGCGATTTTAGTCAAATCCAACAAAAGACATTACGAGCTTGCGCCATATAATCAAGATCATCTCCAGGCAACAAGTGTCATGATATTCGACTGGCATTGCCCATTGGCTATCTCAGCAGTGTACTGCCCTCCTAGACATACTATTCAAAAAGAAGACTTTGATACTTTCTTTGAAAGCCTAGGCTCTAAATTCTTAGTAGGAGGTGACCTTAATGCCAAACATAACATCTGGGGTAGCAGAATTACAACATCAAGAGGGAAAGCACTTTCAAAAAGTATCGAAACTAACAGACTATCGGGTGAGCCTACCTATTGGCCAACCGATATAAATAAAATCCCCGACTTGCTTGACTTTTTTATCGCAAAAAATTTATCTCCTAGTTATATACAAATTTGCTCTTCATTTGACCTCTCTTTCGATCATTCTCCAATTATATCCACAATTAACACAACCATCATTGAAAATAACCCTCCAATCTCCATATACAATAAACTAACTATTTGGGATTTCTTCCGGGAAACATTCAACAACATCACTACAGTATTTTTACCACAAAAAACAACTGAAGATGTAGATTACGCTGTTAACCATCTAACGCAGAATATAATAGATGCAGTTAGAACCTCTACACCTTTGTTGGATTATAAGTCTGGCCATGACTATCCCGCAAATATTATAAATAAAATTGCAGAAAAACGTAAACTGCATAGAATTTGGCACAATAGTCGATCTCCTGAGGACAAACGCAAACTTAATAAAGCTACCAGAGAGTTAAGAAAAACACTTCAGAACTTTAAAAATAAAGGTTTTCAAAGCTACCTTCGGAACTTGACTCCCACCGTAGACTCTAATTATTCACTTTGGAAGGCAAGTAAGCGTTTTACTCGACCAATTCAAGAAATCCCACCTATCCGTCAGTCCCAAGGTAAATGGGCTAGAAGACCAATAGATAAAGCCAATCTCTTCGCCTCCCACCTGGTGGACGTATTCATACCATATCCACCATCGGCACTTACGGAAGACGAAGACATCTGGACAGTTATGAATTCGCCATTTCAACTATCTCCACAGATAAAACCGTTCATCTCAATGGAAGTCAGAAAAACAATTGCAATTCACGTCAATCCGAAAAAAGCTCCTGGTCTTGACTTAATTAACGGAAAGGTAATCAAAGAATTACCAAAGAAAGGAATCGCGTGGATTACCTCGCTATTCAACGCCATCTTACGCCTAGGTTATTATCCTACATCATGGAAAGTGGCAGTGATTACACTAATTCACGAGCCAGGTAAACCACCACATGAAGTTACGTCATATCGGCCAATTAGTCTCCTATCCACTCTGTCTAAGCTCTTCGAAAAAATGCTCTCTAATCGCCTACTTAATGCCCTGGAAGTCCCTACTTTGCCTGATCATCAGTTCGGGTTTCGGAAATATCATTCAACAATCGAGCAGGTCCATAGAATCACTCGTCAACTATCACAAGATCTTGAACAGAAAAAATATTGCTCCGCTGTTTTCCTGGACATAAGACAAGCATTCGACAAAGTTTGGCACACAGGACTACTTTTTAAACTCAAAAAAATATTACCATATCCCTTCTACCTAATCCTCAAATCCTACCTAACAGATAGAAAATTCCTTGTTAAATATCAAAACCACTTCACCTCAGCTTATCCAATCTTGTCTGGTGTTCCACAAGGCAGCGTTCTTGGGCCCTTACTGTACGCAATTTACACGGCAGATTTACCTACTTTAACTACTGCTACATTTGCAGACGATACAGCTCTACTGGCGTCTGATAGTGATCCCCAGAACGCAACTGATACTCTCCAACGTCATCTACACTCACTGGAAAAATGGTGTCAAAATGGAGAATCAATATAAGTGAAAGTAAATCAGCTCATGTAACCTTCACATTGCGCAGAGGCACATGTCCCCCTGTAGTCATCAACGGGGTAAATATTCCTATTAGGGAATCGATCAAATATCTTGGTATTATTTTGGACAAAAGGCTAACGTGGAAGCAACACATTAAAACCAAAATAAAGCATATGAAGGAAAGAATAAGAAAAATTTATTGGCTCCTTGGTAGATCATCAAAGTTAGAGCTGGAAAAGAAGCTTGTTATTTATAAAGTTATTCTAAAACCCATATGGACATATGGAATTCAACTATGGGGAACAACGAGTAACTCAAATATAGAAATTTTACAGAGGTTCCAATCAAAAACTCTACGGAACATTTACAATGCCCCATGGTACGTAACAAACGAAAGAATTCATCAAGATTTAGGAATATCTACAATAAAAGAAGAAATTGCTAACTTCAGTAAACGGTACAATTCCCGTTTAGCCAAATATCCCAACTCTCTAGCAAAAAATTTACTGGAAACTAATGAACTAGTACGAAGACTAAAAAGGTTCTACCCTTCTGATCTTAAAAATAGATTTGGATGATTTAAAACATACTAATATTACTTGACTCAAATGTATTTAGACTTACCAATGTATGTATTATTTATTTACATTTCATGTTATTGAATCACGCCAGCCTAAAATACTTATAATTCTTGTTGAGAATTGATTGTATGTTCTTTAATAATAATAATAATAAAATTCGTAATCTCCTAAGTCATTAAAAAAAAAAAGCTCCTTCTCTACTGCAGTGATAGTGATCTTGACAGTGTTTGAAATCAATAAAACCAAAAAGTTTATTAAACGTTTATTAAGAAAAGAATTTTTATTAAAGTTTATTAAGGAATAACTTTTTATTAAAAGTTTATTAAGTAAACAATTGAAATTGAAAAAAATGGCGGAGTTTTTAAAACAAGTTTCAAATTTCACGCGAAAATTTGATGATTTTCGGTCTGCCAAAATGATTTTTTTTATTCTATCGAAAAACTGGAGGGTCATTGTACAGAGAAACATATACAAAATAAGCAGTAAAAAAAATCAAAGCGATCGAATGCAAATTGGAGCAAATTAGAAAAATGTAGTTTCGAGAAAAGTTAAAAAGTTTAAAGTTTAAAAGTTACTGATTTCATTTTCGATGAGCGGCTACTCTTCAGATGGCTGTAATTTAAAAACTATTTGAGAAATGCATTTTAAATTTTAGTATGTTTTTTTTTAAAGGTATTGACTATGAAAATATGCAAAGAAAAAATTAATTTTTTTGAAAATTTAACACTAGGTGTGCCCCTTAAAGAAAAATGATCAAGAGCAAAGATATATGAAAACACATTTATTGTCTTTCTTTCTTATTTTTTGTGGTAGTTGTTATTTTTTCTTAATACTTTTCTCTTTTTCCCGCATGTATAGTCAAAACAAGTTCGGGTTCTGATTGCGACAGCGAGCCTGGTATCGCATTGAAGAGAAAACAGCGTAGAAGTCGTACAACATTTACCGCCAATCAATTGGACGAACTGGAACGTGCTTTTGAGAGAACGCAGTATCCGGATATCTACACCAGGGAAGAATTGGCACAGAGAACTAAGTTGACCGAAGCACGGATTCAAGTTTGGTTTAGCAACAGACGTGCCAGACTTAGAAAACAATTATCATCTAGCGCAACTAGTGGATATGTTGGTACCGTTGCTTATCCGGCACCACCTTATGTTCTTCACCCACCTGCTGCACCCCACCCACACGGTGGCGCCGCAGGAATACCGCCGAATCACCCGCACCCTCATCCTCACGGACAGGCACTTCCGGATACTGCCTTTTCCTCCAGTCAGGGTAAATCTCCTTATTTACCTATTGCGATTTCTTTTATGAGCAAGTATTTTTTTTACGATGCTGCAAAATGCATCGCATTTTTTTATTACAAATTTATGATTGATATCATTGCGATGGAAATCTAGGAACTGATTTTATATATTCGACCTTGAAAAACATTACGAAGGAATTTCCATGAGTTACACGGAGTACAACATTTCCCTCTTTGGAATTTCAAGTTAACTTATAAGTTTAACGTGGCGATACTAATCGTACATTCCACGAATAAAAAAATGAAAGAGGATAGAAGGAAATAAAAAAAAAAGTGACTCGTGAAAGTAGTCGAAGGACGGCAGGTGGTCCTCACCCAGATAGGCTTTTTGCGGCACCGTAAGAGTTGCTAGCACGATTACCGGAAGTCGTTTGACGCGAACGGCCACTACGGGACATCGAAATAATCCAACCACGCGAGTCATTCCGTACAGTTAAGAGCACTAACTTTATTTCACAAATCTCGAGAAAAACTAGAAAAAAACTAGATGTCTCTTCTCTCTTTTCTGTGACACTTAGGCACGCGCACGCATACGTTCGAAAGATCGAATATTTGCTTTGTCACGTGTCAGGTTGGCAATATCCATGTTTTGCTAAGAGTTTGATTGAAAGATCCTTTCATTTAAATATAGACACTGCATGTTTGTATTTTAAAACGTTCACTTTCTAAATAAAACATAATCGATATATTTAGTTTCAGAGCTTTATTCAGCTCATCACAGCAATGGCATGTCTCATCAATTGGCTGCAGACCCAACGAGATTGTCATCGTCAACAGCAAGTTATGGTCTTCCAACACCGGTGTCTTATTCAAGTACGTTACTTCCACCTCATAGTTCATCTACATCGACATCACAAATGAGTCATCAAGTGAATTCTATAACACCAGTGTCGACAGCTGCTGCTGTTTATCAACCACCACCACCGCCGCCGCCACCACCATCTACGACTCATCAGTTATCAACTACAGTTAATTCTTTGGTTTCCATGATGGGCACGAATTCAATTAACTCGGTAAACAACAACAACAACAACAACAATTCTAGATCGGATCAAATATCTAGTTCGGATTTACCAATGGCCGGAGGATCACCTGTTCAACAACAGCAGCAGCAACAGCAACAACAACAGCAACCTCAACAAGCTAATCAAGAAAACCCAGTGACGTCTTCTTGGAATTTAGCCCCTATACCATCTAGCTCGCGAGTTGCATTACCGAGCCCACCAAGTACAATACAACAATCCCATGTTCATGGTGCTCATCATCCTCATCAAGCTTTTGCCAGTCATTACTCGGCTCAAAGCTTCCAGCAACCATCCAGACCAACACCTCAACCACCTTTTTACAGTTGGTATTGAAACAAAAAATCGGATTTTTCACGAAACCCCCTTTATAGAGCAATTTTTCTATTCTTCTTTCTATTTATTTTTTTTTTCTTTTCCTCTTTCTAACTTTTCTTTTACTTTCTAACTATTTTTGGCAATTAATAAATAATTAGTAATCGTTCGGAAACGATTTTTTCACGGAAAATAATTATTATTTATTAATAAGAATATTTTATTTAGTTTTATCTTGGTTCATATGTTCTTGGAAAATCAAGTTAGTACAACTTATCGAATAATTTCAAGTCAATCGTGTTACGTTAAAAAAAATTAAATCTTCCCTCTTTGATCTTTTGTTTATATTTAAATCCAATTATTCATTAATTCAGTAATTTAATCTCTTTTCATTTTTTTTTTTTTAATCTTTTTTCATATATCTTATCCTTTAATTTTAATACTTTAGAATTAATTAAGTTCTACATTAATTCTTCTTTTCTCAACTAATCATGTGATTTCAATATACTTTTTAATTAGAAATAGGTAGAATAGTTAGAGTAAAAATAATCTCTCTCTAATAAAAGGAAAAAACAAAAAAATTAGATTTCAGTGATGAAATGCGTGAATTTGATTTTTCGAGAATTTAAATGTAATTAAATTATATATTTTCGAAGAAAACAAAGTATATGCAAAATAATAATTGCATTATTGGTGTATAACAAATATTCGAGGAAATAATTTGGTTGAAACGACGATTAAAAAAAATTGATAATAAATAATAAATCAATGTTTCGTTTAACCAAAGTTCGTCGTTTTCGGGAATAATTTAATTACGCATATATGCGTATATGTACACGTACACTTATTACGCATATGTATTTTTTCTATTTTTTTTTTTTAATCTTACGGTATATTTCAAATAAAAAATATTTCAGATTGATTCTTTTAAATATATTTGCAAAATATCGTCGTGCAGTTTTGTATATAAAAGGAAGAAAAATATACAAGACTAAGAATTGTATTTTATCACATGATTGACTATTACTATACGTAAAAAAATAAATTATAAATACATGTATATGCATAAGTACTGACTAAATATAATATAATACATATATAAGTATATCAATGAAATATATATTTTATTGATATTAAATGTATATGTTAATTATATAATATTTATATTTATCAATTTTAAATATTTATATGTATACGCAAATATATATATATATCTACTTGAATTTAATTTAAAAGTTCGATCCATGTTAATTGGAAATTTGTCAATTCAATTGTAAATTATAAATTTTAAAAAAGATAGTTTCATCTTTTTAAAAATATTTGACTTCTTTTCAAATAACAAGCTCGACAAATCTTATCGTAAAGAAAAATCAATTTTCGATTAATTTTGCAAATTAATATTTTTAACATTTTTGACAATCACAATATATATGTATATATTTTAATTTTATTTTAATCACGTTAGAAGTACTTGTGACAAAAAATTTATTAAATTACCTTATTAACTAGACTTTTAAGATAGTTATAATCAACTTACCTGTGTAGTTTTTTATTAATGTTTTTCTTGGATATACAAGAATAATCATATAGATGTTCGATTAAAAAATTTCGAATTTCAATAGATTTTAAATGAAATAAAATAAATACAAAAAAAAAAGGAAAAAGAGAAAAAACCAAATAAGTGGAAAAATTTGTGGTTATTTTAAAAAATTAATTACGCAGCTTTAATCATATTCTTTGCTGGAATACAAATGTAAGCAACTACGTAAGAAAAGATGTATACATATGTATATATATATATATATATATATACATATATATGTGTGTGTTCTTCTTGAGAAAAAAAGTATATCCTTCGATATCGTTTTTAAATCTTATTAATGAGCTTACCTATAAAGATTATACTTTTGTCTCTCACTTTTTCTTGCTCATTTTTTTTTCACTCTCCCTCTCTCTTTCTTTCTCTCTCTCTCTCTCTCTCTCTCTCTCTCTCTCTCTCTTTCATTTCTATTTTAATCAAAATTATCTTAAAAGTTACCTCGTTGTTTCTCCCTTGTTTTCTCTCTCGTATCAATTTGTTTTTGTTTTATTATATTATTTAATTATTATTATTAATTATTATTATAATTATTAACTATTATTAATTATTATTATTATTAATTATTATTATTATTATTATTATTATTATTATTATTATTATTATTATTATTATTATTATTATTAATCATATTGGGCTGTTCGGAAAATAATTTTGTTTTTCGCAGATATTTCTCATTAATCGTGGTTCAACAATAACTAATTATACTTAAAATCTCAAAATCATTTTAATATTCCAGTAACAAATACTTCAAACGATGTTTATAAACCTTCTAGCCTTTCAAATCGTCGAGTAATTTGTGTCTGTGTTTTTTAAATTATTTATTAACCACAACATCACAAATGGTAAATCAAAGTTAGGAGGTTCTAAAAATTGCTTATCGAAATTTCGTTATGGTTATTTTATTGTTTGACAGATGCATCACGTTTGGATTGATTCAGTTGAAAAGAATGAAGAGTATAACGAACATAAGCGTCCTCAGTGGATATGCAATGCGAGAAATAACTGACAAATTGAATTCACTTAAATTCAATCATTTGTTTCTTTAATTTGAAATATGAATTAAAATAATTGTCATTTATTTAGCATTAAACAAAAAGACTATGATTATTTTCCGAACAAGCTAATATTTCGTATCACTTTCATAAGCGGTATTAGGAGGCAGGAGTTCAGAGGTAGTGGAAACGATGAATGTGTTTAAAAAAAAAAAAAAATTAAAAAATAAGAAAATATTTCTACGTTAGTAATGATCGGTAAAAAGGGTAGAAAAAGGTTTTTTTTGTGTAGCCACGTGAACACGCGTACGAGCATAGTGAAAATATATGTTATAATAATAATAATAAACATATTTTTATCGTAAAAGCACCCACCATCAAACGTTTCCTATAGTTAATAAGCTTTCCTTTTTTTTTTCATTTTTACACAATTGCTTTTTTTCATTCGTTTTTGCTTGTTGATTCATTTTTGTTTTTTTACCTTCCTTAAATGTTATCAAACGGATTATTATGCGTTTTTAATCGATTAATTTTTACGATTCATTATTGTATCGTGCATACAAAGTGAAACTTTTTTCTAACTTGTACATTTTGAAGAAACAAAAAGAAACCTTGAATTTTGATATAAATTTAAATATTGTTATATATTCCGTCAAATAAGTTTATAGAAAATCTTCCAATTAATTTTTAATAATAGAAACAACAATATATAATTTTGTTGATTATTAGAATATTATTTTTTAGATTTAATGAGAGTTAATATAATTTTACTATAAAATTTGATAATCTTTCTTAATTTTCATTAAAAAAAAAACTATAAAATTATATTTACAAAGTAATATTAATTTGTAAGTTGAATATAAAATTATTGAAATAGTATTACTCGCAACAAAAAAAAAAGGCATAATAAATTACTTGACATATCTCACAGAAAAAAACATTTTAAATTAATATTAATTTAAGCAAAGTTAATGCAAGGTTAGAAAAAAATGTACACGTAAAAGGTCTCGCTTTATATACACATACCGCATGTTAATTAATACTTCTGTGTATGTATATTTATGTATACGTATATACAAGATAATTCTGCAGTAGAAATTATCAGAAAGAATGATAATTATAATATTGATTATAATTAACAATAATAAGGGTAAAAAGATGAAGAGAAATTTATCTAAAAACATGATTAGGATTCCTATATGTTCTTTTATCTTAACTTCCATTTCACTTTAGATATTTAGATTATTTAAAAAAAATTCTTTTTAGAATTCGATTAAGACAAATAGCGTCTGATTTTCATAAAAGATTATTCTCAAACTTACATTTTTCCTTTTTCATTTACTTTTAATTAATAACTATTCGTAATCGTAAATTGTGTGTTTGTTTTATTTATTAACAACAGTTTTTGATAAAATCTGATCTTGATTTATTTTACTTTATCTCATTCGACGTTTAAAACAAACTTTAATCTGGATATCAAGAAAAAGAGAGAGAGAGAGAGAGAGAGAGGGAGAGAGGGAGAGAGGGAGAGAGAGAGAGAGAGGGAGAGGGAGGTAAGTGCATCGTTTTAATACTTTCATTGGAAAGAATTATAATTCAAGAGTTAGTGCGTTTGCGTATAACGAAAGAAAAATTGTCAGATAAAAAGAAAAATATTATTTTTATCCTTTTTTTTTTTGTTCCAATCCAATTTGCTGTAATTTGCGTATACTTTAGCTACGTGTACGAAATGAACATGGTTATTGTTTTTTCTTTTGCATTGTAATAATTTATAATATTTTAAAAAAACAAACAAGTCGTACGTTTAATCATTTACGCAAAATTTGCATAAAATTATTTTTTTTTTCTCGATAATGTTATTATTTTCTTATATCATTCGTCAATTTTAATTCGAACATCTACTTAAAAGAATATTAAATAAAAATAGGATCTAAAAGAAGAAAATTAATTTGTATATAATATTAAAAATAAAATGGTATAATAAATATATAGCGATTGAAAAAACTTGTATCCTTCACGACGACTAAATCGTTTTTTGTTGTTCCGGTAGTTGTTTTTTTTTCTTTCATTTTATACGTGTTTTACATATAATCATTGGACCATAAGTGTCGGTTTTTTTTATAATGACTAACGCGGTAATATATATATATATATAAACTTAGCGGGGAGTGTTCGCATTTGTATCGAGATTTTTTTTTTTATATAATTTATATATATATAAAAATATGTTTGCGAAAAACGATAAACCTTAAATAACCAGCAGCGCGCGTTTTTTTTTTTTTTTAGAAACAAAGATTATACACGAGCTGAGAAAAGTACGAGATTTATATCATTCTCGTGGTTATCTTTTTCTGTTCATTTTTTTTTTTTATCGAGCAATCTTACACTTCATAACTTTTCTATAAATACGTGATTTTGTTTTTTTTTTTTATATTAAACACGAGCCTCTCTCGTGATTGATTGAAACGTTCTAACAACATGATATTTATAGGATTTCTTTTTCAAATATTATTTGAAGATTTTTGACTATAAATGTAAACCCCCTCCTGCCTTGCACTATGGGCACTGCACTGCCCTGCACGATAATTAAATTATAATTTTGTCTGTGTATAATATATTATATTAATTCAAATATATTTGTATGCATATAACCCGTGTGTGTATGTGTGTGAGTTCGTGTGCGCTTGTACAATAAGTTTTCTTAAGTTTTCTCATTTGAATTGAAATTTCGCGATTGAAAAAAAAAAATATTACTACAACGCTTTGTTACTTTTTTTTTTTCTTTATGCATAAAACTTTGCCTAACGGTTACTGAATCGTTTCTTTTTTTTTTGTTTTTTTTTTTTGGATTATTTTTGTTAATTTTTCCTAAAAATGTCTAGAAAAATAAATTATGCATCTAAGGGGTTTTAAAACGTCAATGAGATAATTGCAACACGCGTATTGTGTTGCTAGATTGATCGAAAAGAAAATAGAGAAAGAAAATTAACAGTAAGAAAAAAAGAAAGAAATAATTCAAAACTTTATTCATCTCCTTCATCTTCATCTTCATTTTCTACTATTTGCAACGGACGAAAAAGTGCGTACGAACGTTTCTCTCTCTCTCTCTCTCTCTCTCTCTCTCTCTCTCTCTCACACACACACTCTTTTTCTCACTTTTGGTATTTATTAACAATCCATAATTCTAATTCAGCATTATTCAAAAAATACTCTCGCAACTCGCAATCTCGTCATTCCTATCTTGCAATACACTTTCTTTCGATAATATTTTACTTCTTATATAAGTTTTTTTGTTCTTTTTATTTTTTTCTTTTAAATCCTCTCGACAAAAATCCATATCCAATCCGCGCGGTGTACTTTCAAAAAAGCAATAGTAAATTACGTAGTACCAGGAAATATATGGAAGGAGAAAAGGGGTTAGATAGAGTATTTAGAAAGCTATAGGTAAAACGTTTTTGCAGAAAAATTTCAATAGGAAAAAACGCGTAGAGACAATTTTTTTTTCCTTTTTTTTATCTTTTTCGAAGGAACTTGCTATCTTTATCTCTCATCTTTTCCTTCCTTTATTTCCAGGACTCTCCTTAACTCGATCGGTGAAAATCTTCATTTTCTTTATTATTTGTATTTTTTCTTTAAAATTCTTTTTAAGCTTAAACTTCCCTCTCACCCCCTCTCTCCCTCTTTCACTTTCTCTCTCATCTTTTTCTTCCCTCATTTCCAGGACTTTCTTAACTCGATCGGTAAAAATGTTCATTTTCTCTATTATTTTAATTCTTTTTACTCTCAAACCTCCCCTCCCCTTTCTCTCTCTCTCTCTCTCTGTTCGTTTCTCTTTCATTTAAAAAGATTCTTTCGCCATAATATATCTATAGGTGCGAAAATCCGCGTGTGCTGCGTACTACTACGTTAGAATAATTAAGGATTCGCTATCTTCTTTATGTAATTAAAAGCTGCTTTTCGTTTTTTTTTCTTGATAAAGTGCCTGCAGTATTGGCTTGCCGTTCTTCTTCTTCCTCTTCTTCTTATTCTTCTTGTTCTTCTTCTTCTTTTTCTTCTTCTTCTTCATCTTGTTAACCTTCGTTACAAAGTAATAACTACGAATCTGACCCTGACATCGTTTATTTCTATCGAATAGAATGTCAGTGTTGACGTGATTTGGTTTACTTTTGTGTAAGTTAAGTAAGTTGGTCGAAAATACAGACAACGAGCAAAGAACGAATGGGACGGCGTTCTTCATTATCATCTTCATCATCATTTTTCGATTATTTCTCTACCTTATTTTTTTTCTTTCTTTACATCTTTGTCCCACAACTTGTATTTGGAATTTATTTCCCTTTACTTTACTTTACTAATTTTTCCTCTTAAAAGATAGATCATCTTAATCCGTTCTCGATTAGAACATGGTCGGATGAACTGTGGTATTGCGACACGGTGGAAAGAGAATAATTTCAAAATAAATTATCGAGAGAGATAGGATAAGATAACGAAAAATAGAGGAAAAACAAAATTTAAGTATATGTATGTGTGTGTGTTTCTGTGTGTGTGTATATATATAAAGTTATTATATACATGTACGCTCTTAATTTTGTAAAAGAGTGGCAGCAGAGATGATGAGAATCGTAGTAGAACTCGGCGCGAGATATTTTTTATACATATTATTATTATTATTATTATTATTTACTTTGCGAGTTAAAAAAACACCCTACATAGAACATATACATATGTATAACGATATTTAATATCTCTCTCTCTTTCTCTCTCTCTCTTTCTTAATCTTCCTTTTTTTTCTTTTTTAAATGTGAATATATACCCAGTTAACACAAAACGTTAATATGACGTTCGATTTAGGTCATTTTTCAAAAATGACGTCATATTAACGTCATATTAACGTCATATTAACGTCATATTAACGTTTTGTGTTAACTGGGTATATATATATATATATACACACACGCACATACATACATACATATATACATATGTGATGATGATAATGATGATGATAATGAAAGTAAACTGTAAGTCAAAAAGTAGAACTAATGATTTATTTTATGATTTTTTTTTTATAATATAAATTAAATCATAAAATAAAAATTATGTCTATTACGTTTCTTGACTTAGGACTACTATCATAATTATATCTCAACATACATATATGTATATTATATACACTCGCGTTAATATCACAAAAAAGAAGAAAAAAAGAAAATCTTCATCGATGATATTTTCTTACTTATCTTCCTCTCATTTTCTTCATTTCGAAAACTTACCCTCCATGCACGAGTACATACATATGTATATGTAATACGCATAAATTTCAATTATGCTTATTAGAATTTTCTTCTTCCTCATTTCATCTATTCTTTTTTTTAATCCCCTTAGCCCCATTCGTTATTTTCTTATCGACGATAATAAAAAGAATTAATCGTAACTATAATTGGAATAATTTACAATAATAATAATAATAATGATACTTATAGTAATAATAATAATAGTAATAATAACAACAACAACAATAATGATAATAATAATAATGATAATAATAATCTTCTTCATTAATTATTATATCGTCATCGTCTACTAAACGATAACAACGTCGTGTGATATAAATATAAGAATAATTATCAACTATATAATGTTTTAAGAATATCATAGCAATCATCGTGTTTGTTTTGTGTGTTCTGCATTTAATAATATTTATAATTTCATCCTTGTATCTTATTCTCCTCTTTTTTGCCATTTTATTTTTTATCCTATTTTCGAATGATTAATCGTCACAATTAGAACGATAAACTGTCTCGTTCGATTTTCTAGCCGACAACAATGTTCAATGACAAAAAAAAAATGTTATGTTTTTTTTGTTTCTCTATATTCTCTTTTTCCAGCCTCCTCTTCATCCAAATCTTTCTCTCGATTTTCATTCAGATACATTCGGCAATGGACTCTATAATAAATTGAATACATATTAAACGCGATATCGTTATTTTATTTTCATCCAAGTTTTAACTTTATTTTTTCTTATTTTATTTTATTTTATTTTTTCTTATTTTTTATTAATATTGCGAAGCGTCGCATGCTTCCTCAACCGTCGCCTATGTAAGCGTTACAAAAAGAATGTTTCTCTCAGTCGTCGTTTTTTATTATTTTATTATTTTTTTTCTCTTTTCTTTTTAATTTAATTTCATTCAATTATAATCTTTATTTATTATTAATTCATATTTATATATTTATCTCTGTGTTAATTTTCATTTTATTCATCATTTTTTTTTGTCTGTTAATCTTCCTCTCATAAATTCTTCTCTACGAGCATTTATTTACTTTTTTATATTTTTTTTTTATATTATTTTTCTGTCATTGAAAGACTATGTCTGATACTTGTGTGTCGTTTAACGCAACTCCTTTTCTTGTCCCTTCTACTACTCGTCTTTTGTCTTTTTCCTCTTATTCTTTTACGGGATATATAACATATGTTTTTTTACTTTCATTCTTTTCTTCAATCTTGCGCACATTTTTCTTCCTCTTCCTTCCCCCCCCCCGCCCCACCCGCTATTTTTCCTTTATCTTTATTTTTTTCGTTTCTATTTTCGGCGTTTTTTTTATTTCTCGTATGTTCGTATTTTTGTTTAATATTTTAATTTTTCTTCTTTTTACCTTTTTTGCTTTTTATTATTATTATTATTATTATTAATATTATTATTAATATTAATATTATTATTGTTATTATTATTATTATTATTATTATATTATCGTTATCATTATAATTATTTTATTATTATTGGTAATTATTATTAATATTCTTATTATTATTATTATTATTGGTAATTATTATTATTATTATTATTATTATTATTATTATTATTATTATTATTATTATTATTTGTATTATCATTATTCTTACTATTATTATTATTATTATTTGTATTATTTGAAATGTTTTGTTTTTCGGTATTTGAAGCGTGTTTAGCGTAATACGCGTGTGACGTGTAATCTACACGGGAGGTGAGCGAATAAAAATGATGTCGCCCGGTCCGATTCTAGTGTCCGTCTCGGCAGCTGTGTCGCTTTGATCATTTAAAAAAGAAAACTGAAAAAAAAACAAATCTTTTTTTTTACAAATAAAGAAATTTATTTTTGTCCGAAAATTCTTCTCGCTATTTGTTGTTGTTGTGTTGTTGTTGTTCGGCGATTTTTCTTTTGTTTTCTATTTTTTACCATTGGAAAAATGTTATCCTTCGACAAAAAAATTCTCACCCAAGCGTGATTTTTTATTCCCAATCGTATTATTTATATATTTCTCTTTTTCATTGTATTTAATATGCAAAGGACAACCGACGTTTACTCGTGCGTTACTGTCAACTTTTTACTATATTTTTCAAACTAGTATCGTTTAGTATCTCGAGTAATATCATTTAAAAAGTAAGCGAATATGTGGCTCACGTGTGTATAATTATATCGATAATTGTTTTTTTTTCTTCTTCTTTTTTATATGCACTTCTTCATTCGAAGGACGTATTTCATTTATTTGCGTATATTTCATGTTCGTGATTACGTTTATCTTTCCCCTATTATCGTCATTACTTTTTTCCGTTCTTATTATTAGTTTTTCTTTTGAAATTTCCCTTTTCGGTTTTTCAACTAAACAATTCTTTTCTCATTGTCGACAAAGATAATAAAACGCGCTCGTCCATCAGTTTTTCATCCAAAATGATTTAATTATTTTCTTACTTTCTCTCTCTCTCTCTCTCTCTCATTTTCTATTTTTTGAACATATATTAATGTATGCATACTAATATCCGCAATTTGGGTCACTTGGCATTGAAAACGTGTGATTGTGATAATACGGCGTGAAGCTTTTAAAGATACAATATATTCTTTACTATGGTCCAGTTGGATTTATAAATTTAAAGTAATGAAGGTTCTTTTTTACAATTTGTATTTTAAAGAGATTTAGAATTAAAAGAGGAGGAGAAGAAGAAGAAGGAAATAAGCATTTTTTTTGTTGAATGAGAGGTAAATATCTTTCTAAGAGAAAAAACAATTTAGACCAGCGTGTGTGTGTGTGTGTGTGTGTGTCAGTGTGTGTCAGTGTGTGTCTGTGCCTTCTATGTGTCGTTAACACACTTTTTTTCTATCATTCATCCGTTTTTCCTCCCTTGTAATCATTCATAATCCGGCTTAAGGCAGGACAAAAGTAACCGGAAAACGGAGTTGCAATAACTCACACTCATCTCTCTCTCTCTCTCTCTCTCTCTCTCTCTCTCTCTATTTTCTTTTTCTTTCTTTTTTTCTGTATTTCTCTTTTATCGTTGCGGGTGGAAGCTTGGACCAGCTTCAAGTTGACACCCAGCAATTCTTCTTCTTCTTTTCCATTATTTGTGTTCCGAATTCTTCAATTCTAATTGTCTTTAACTACCATGGTCTTGATCAAGCTCATCCAAGGATTCCAGTCTTGCTATTGGTGCTTCGTTAATAGTAAATTCCCATGACATATCTTCGCTAGTTTGCCTCGAAGATTCTTGACGCTGACTACCCAACGATTGGACGACACCATCTTGTCCACCACTACTCGTACTCAATTGTTGACCACCACCAACACCGACACCACCACCACCACCACCACTACCACCACCACTCGTTGTTATTCCTCCTATTCCCGTTCCTGGTGGAGCAGTTGTTGTTGTCGTTGTCGTAGTTGGTAATCCTCCCGGTAATGTTGCCCCATGTCTACCACCATTTTCCGTTCCACGTTGTTGTTGATCGTTCGGACTACGATGATTCGATGATGAATCTTTACGAGAATCTCCGCTACGCGGTCTTTGAGAAGTTCCTCTAGTTTCTGGCACCGATACCACGCAGGTCCAAGGATCCTCTCCTTCCGGTTCGGATCTTTTGTTGAATGAACTGTACCTACTTAGACGGGAAAACAAAACTCGGTCTTTTATTTGTTCTCATTACGTTTTTATTCTTAAATATTTATTTTATTGTTAAATATTAACCCAATGAGTTAATCCTTTCGGTACAAGTGCCCTGTCCACCGTGACACCTGTGGGTATGAGGTGCCTCTCCAAAAATAAATAAAAACAATGCTTCTTTTAACAAGTGTTGTTTATGTCTTTAATGTTAAAAGAAATGTATACAAAATTGTATTAATTATATAAGTAATGTATACATACAAATATTGTCACATGAATGCCGAATATGTACGGCGCTTGTACCGAAAGGGTTAATGCAGTTTATGTACGTTTATTTGTTTGGACAAAATTACATAATCTTATTGAACCAACCTGATATGCATTAGAATTTGGTCTGGTGTGTGTTTGACCGATTTTATTATATATCTACCGTTTTAGTAGCAATATAAAATATTTTATTAGTTCTAATTAACTGAATTGTAAAATATTGAATAAAAATTTACAGTTAATGCATTTTGAACATTATTGTTAATCAAAATATACTTTGAACGATTAGGAAATTTTTAATGAAATTTTGCATCATAAAATATTTTTGTAGCAGTCGAAATTTTCATCGTTCACGTCAAATATTCATCGAGATGATGTTATCAAATAAATTACAAACATTATTCACGCATGATCTAAATTTAAGAATCGGTGCTTTACGAATATTAATTAATTAATTAATTTAAACAAAGCGTTATGTGAAATATTAAATTGAAGTATTATAATAATATTGAATATAAAGATGTATTAAGAATAAAAAGAAATGAAGAGACATACCCGCTCCTAAATTCGCCTCTTCTGAATGCCGCAGGCTGACTATGCCAAGCGTGTGGTTGATGAGTTTGTTGGGTGGTCGTAGGTACAGCCAAGTCAACTGGCTGACTCTGTGATCTCGTTGGTGCCGCTCTTCCGTTCAATGCTGCCTGAAGGGCAGTCGCCAAGGCTGACGTATCCGAGGTCATAGTAAGTCTCGATGTACCCGATGACGTAGATGTTGGTTCCCGCGTTGGTGGTCTACTGCGAATATAATTTCGACAATCATTTCTTATTTTTCTTATCTTTATATACATATATATGTATATATGCGTCGATCCAACACAACGTTTTTACATTCGAAAATCGAAATTCATTTTCGAGACTGCTAATAATGATTGTAATAATGTCAGCGATAATCAAAATATAATTTGTATTTTGCTTTTTTTATATTTTTACTTGTTTCTTTTTGAATAAAGCACGTGAAATTTATGTACAATGGGATTCGGTAGTAAGGCCACTAAATTTTCTAAAAAAAAAACTCATTTTCCAGAGCAGTGTCCCGTTACCACGTGTGATGTTCCTCTAATTCGAGCTCTTCCTCTTTACCGTTAATTCAATTCATTCATTCAATCAATCAATAGTATCGACTACTTTTTAAACCTCAACATTATTTTCGCATTACTTGAAATGTATTTACACATGTATAATGTGTGTATGTATGTGTGCACTTGACAAATGAGATATATATTATTAATATGGTAATATAAGTTTCAATTCGTGGTATTATTTTGAGAATAAAATGCTCATCAACCGATCGATCGAAACCCAAAGAGTTTGCTTGCAATTAGTGCTTTCTATTACGAATCAATCTACTCAATTCTACATTCTTATTGCTCTGCCATAATAATAATAATAATAATAATACTTTCAATGCAGCATCTCAAACGTTTAATTACGTTTTGCAAAAAAAAGTTACTACTTTTTTACTACTAAAAAAAAAAAAAAAAAAAATTAACAGTTACATACTAAATGATAATAATATTTCAAGCGATTGTTATTTAAAATTAAATAAATAAAATACTCCGCCAATTTTTTGTTTACGTTCTCCGCTGAATACTGTGAATGGTTACACGCATATATCGTAAAAAAATATATACAAGGTGTCTTTTTATATTTGAAACGCAAAAAAAAAGAAATCCCGATGTTGGTTTTTTATGTGTCATGCATGTACGTTCACAGGAGCTACGTGGTAATTTTCACCCACGTGCTAGAATCAATAAAACGTGGAAAATTAAGAAGGCAAATAAATAAGTAAACGGGAAGTTGTCGCATTATTATAACCAGCTTTCATCAACTTGTCAAGTTTTCTTTTTATCGGTGAAAAGAAATTTCGAAAATGAAGATTCCGTGTGGCGAATAAAAGAAGAAGATGCAGTCAGTCCCATGCATGATAATTAATCATAATCATATCATTATTTTTATTATAAATACTAATTGATAGAACTTCTTTGTTTGGAAGTGATTGTGAATTTTTGAAGAAGCGTTATGAGGAAAAAATGTTGATAATAAAAAAAAATTTGATATTAAAGTTTAATGGGAATCCCCGGCTCGACGAAATATCGAAGCAAACGAGTAATGAAAAGTTTTCTTTTACCAAAAGAAAATGATTGATTTTCAATTATATGACTTTTTCTAAGTATAAGTAATTCAGTTATAAGTGCTTGATTTTTTTTAAAATTATTTTTGAATTATTTTAAACAAATTTAATCTTAAATCTAGATTTTAGATTTGTCCGTCGAGCCACGAGATATTTGTCGTTCGAAGATTTTTCATTCCAGATTTTGTTGCTGTTCAAAAAATTGAAAAAAAAAAAACAATAATTACTTGTGTTTAAACGTTTTTACGAGAAATTTAGAAGGTTCGAATTTGTAAAAATAAATTAAAAAGAATATTTCAGCGGCCGTGTGTAATTCGCTTAAATATGTAAAAAAAATTTCGTTTGATTCGTTTTAAAGTTGGGAAAAACGGATCGTCCCGAAGGAAATCGAGTTCACCGAATATAGTAAATTAGCGGTCTCTCTCTCTCTCTCTCTCTCTCTCTCTCTCTCTCTCTCTCTCTCTCAAAGAAAAGGAAAGAAAACAGAGAGAGAAAAACTAAAAGAAAATGATAAGAATAATTATAGGAGCAGAAGAATAATAAGCCCGTATAAGATAAGACGTTATGTACACAAATGAAAGAAAATTATCCCGGTGATACCCACACAAGTTTTCCGTGTCGCAAGTCTCCTACACCATCGGCAGTTTTTAAGATACGTTGCTTGTTTCTCCAAATCCAAAATGTCGAAATCCTTCGTGAAACGCTAGAACTGCGAATATGTGTTTTTTTTTGGCATGTGTGATGAAATCGTCGGTTGAATCAAAAACAAAGCGAGAGATGGTGTTGGTTTTTTTTTTTTTTTTAATTCATTTTAAAATGCCTAGCTATCGAAATTTTTCTTTTTTTTTTTTTTAAACAAGCGTTTATAATTCGCACTACTCGAACTCAAAAGTTATACGTGAACATAATGGATACTTTGTATATTAAAATGATACATATTGTCTTAATTTTAACAAACAATGATAATGTTTAAATGCAGCGTGACGAGAATAGAAAATGAAAATCAATCAATCAATCAGTAGAAATGATGCAAAATGTGGAATGAGATAAGAAGAATAAGAAAGAATAAAAATAGAGGTATAAAAATGTAACTAAAATAGAAAATGAGCCGTTCTAAAGGTCTAGTTGGAAATCTAGATTGAAAGAATACGATTTTAAACGCATCGTTTCCTTCCCTAATATCGAATGTCGCTAAACTATGTCAAACTATGATTAGAAATAAATAAATAGGGATAAAAAGGAAACAATGTCTTTTCTTTCTTTCTTTCTTACTATTTTGTCTTTTTCTTTTTCTTCATTAGGTCGTAGTTTTTGTCCAATGTAAAATAAATCAACGCGAGAGAAAATATATATAATATAAATTTTGTTTTGTTTTTTGTTTTTTTTTTCGATAAGAAGACGTATTTATCCTCGATTAAATTATTCCAACAATTCTTTCAATCGACTTGCGCAACACTGCTCTGAAGGGGTTGTTGAAAGAAGATTATGAGTTATGGTGGTCACCTTCGGAACTTGTCCAATTTATCCAAAATAAAAGACGCCGAAATCAAATGCAACTGATCCAGGGATTTGGAAAGAAAGCTTTACAAGAATAAAAAATATATATCGATTAACTTTCCTGGGGAGTAAAAGAATCATAGTGAAGACTACTACTGTGAAAATATATATCGTGATGATCTAATAATACCTTATATCGTTACTATAAGAAGAAAAAAAAAAGAAATAAAACTCATAAAATCAAAACCCATTTATCCAATTGTTGTTCTTCCCTTTGATATCGTAAAAATAAATATAGGGTAAAGACACAGAAATAAAATGCTAAGAAACAAAAAGAATAAGAGTAAAAATAAGATCGTTTAAGATTGGTCGCGAGAGAACAATGAAAACAATTCAATTAGGTGAATGAAATAATGTTAGTTTTACCTAAACAACCCATGAGACGTGCTAGGTTGGATCTTTCCGTTTCCGTTATTAGAAATAGCTGGAGTTGTTGGGGGTTGGGGCTCGCTGGCAGACCTTTGAACAAGGGCCGGTGCTCTACCGGTTTGTCTTCCTGAACCTGTCGGCGCAGTTCCAGGCATCATTTCGATGCTAGAACTTTCCCTCGACGAATTAAGCGTTTGTTGTAACAACGTCAAAATCAATCTAATGTCTCCTGTCATTGATGTCTCCAAGGATGTTACTTGTCTCGACAATTGATCTATCCTCACATTTATTTCTTCTATCGGTCGTCCTGGACCACTTTGAAAGTCACCTGAAAATAAATCAACACGATCGTTGGTCAAAACTCGATTAAAAGACTCGATTGAAAAGGGCTTTTGATTTATCTTAAAACATTGATTCATTTATAACACGTCACTCAATAAGTCTAAGTTTATAATTCGAGCACGCGTAAGTTGTTTTCGAAGTGGGTGGTACCAAATCCTTAAAACAACGCCGCGTTGACGATTCAGAGCGTTGTTTAGAGCTGTTCAAGCGAGATAAGCAAGATATGTGACAAAGGATGAATTATTTCACACTTGAATCAAAAAGATTGTCAGCTGAGTGGACATTCATTAGAAAACTGGGCTTGCTAAAACCACTGTAACCTGTAAACTAATTGTCTGATGTCGTGAAATTTCGACATGGTACTGTCCAAAAATCCTATGGGTCTGTCAACAGTGTTGCCAGACACATATATTTGAGTGACGTGTTATAAATGATATAATATATATTAAGATTTAATTCATAAGATTATTATTACCATGAGAATGTGGATGCTGAGGTGGCGAAGGTGTTGTATAGTGACTTGATGTTGTCGAAGTTGGATGAATGACGTTTTGACTTAGGCAACTTTCACCAGTGGCCGAACTTCTACGTGTTGGTTTAGTCAATGGCGTTGTCACTGATTCAGAATAAAATATATTGTTATACATAAGATAATGAATGAACGTTTTACATATAAATAGGCAATTGAATAATCATCTCGATATATATACGTATTTACAATGATTTTTTTTAACGTAATTACAAGACACTCTAAAACAACAAAGCTCTATGATGACTGTGTGGATCAAGTTTAAAAAAAATCTAATCAAATTCGTATCTTATTTTCATATACTTGTAACGATGTCTTCCAACCCAGTCTGGATTCCATAATAACAATTGTTCTATTATATTAATCTGTCTGTCAGTCTCTCTCTCTTTTTCTAATAATATTTATACTACAGGTGAACATTATTTTACCACTTTACAAAATAATTGAAAGTTCATTTAAATCAGTTCGCACATTTAATTAAGAAACATTGTTTAAATTTGAATTGATTTAATTTTGGCCAATAGACGACCGACAATTAAATTTTTCATTGCAAATCGTTCGGATGAATTAATTGTTGATTATTTTTGTAAGTGGTAAGATAATTGTAACCATTAGCAAAATGAGGGCGGGTGAGGGGAAGAATCGTAAACACAACGATGCGTGGGTTTATCGAACCCAATAATGATCTCTCTCTCTCTCTCTCTCTCTTTCTCTCTCTCTTTCTCTCTCTCTCTCTATCTCTCTCTCTATCTCTCAGCATTAAAATTGGGATTTTTGTTCTACTAGCAATAAAAAACTTACTCTGTTTGGCGAGGTAATCATGACTCGTTAGAGGCTGCAGATGAATCTTGTGCTGACGTAGGTCCGGTATACTGCGCTTGAGATGGGTTAGCATGCCTGAACAACCATGTTTTCAAGGTGTTAACGAACTCGGGAATAAAACCAAACGCAACCGCAAAGCTTAACACACCACCACTCGGTCACTTACTTCAAAAAATCTTTTACAAGCAAAAAAAAAGAAAAACGAAGAAGAAAGAGGAGGAACGGGGGAAGATAAGGGAGAGTCCTAAAATTATTCTTTCGTAAAATTGGGGGGAGGAACATTAAATAAGCTAAATATTAATAATATTTATATAAGTATATATATAAAAATTGGATCGCGATCGAAAAGTAATTTCGTTAAACCACTGATACAACTTGAAAATCATTTTACATTTTATCGACGAACACTTTAGAGTGGATCATTTTTAGAATTTTCTCGTGTATCGAATCGATCGAATAGCATATTTTCTTTTAATTCTTTGCTAATAATTTCGATTTGAATGATGATCATATTTATGGTTCGTTGTTGGCAATAACAAATTGAATCTTTATCAGATTCGAAGATTCACGATCATCTGCAAAGTCCTTTTAAATATGAAAAGAAAAACCAAATTACTTTCCGAACAAGCTGGTGAGATTATATCCCACAATTTGATAATGATCTACTATATAAGGGAGTGAGGAGGGGGGAATAAAATTACGATGCTTAAGAGATATCTGCAATTGAGAGAATCCAATATTGAATGATGAAATATTAACAAGTAAATATGGAGTCTCTGGCACGCGATACCCATCATAAATACATATTCGTCTAATCATTTTCTAATATCAACCAAATGCCAAGATATTTATATAATTATAATAATAACAATAATAATAATAAAAAAAGTAGATCGAAAGATAATAAATATTTCCGTATCGATAGAGGGGGATCTATTATCGTGCAGAAAACCGCATTCCTCAAACAGTAAGAAAAAAGACAGGCACGAGAATTGGTAAAGTCGATTCTTAATAAGAATAGACTCTTCATTGTTAAATATCTAATAGATTTGAGTTATTTTGCTCACCGGTTATGGAATTCAAAGTCGAACTTCTTTGTTTAGGTTCGTTGAATTCCAAATTTAACGGTGTCACATCTTGACCAGCTTTGTCGGTACTAAATTCAAGGATACCGTGACCACTACCTTTATCGCTGCAAATTTTCATTCATTTATATATGTATCATTTTAATATAATACTAATAATAATAAATAAATAAATAAATAAATAAATAAATGAGACTCGGACGCCACGTAAAATTTTTCGAATTCAAACATTTTCATCTAGGATTTTCCAGAAATTATTTCTATTCGCATAATATATGTTTTTTCTTTTCAATAATCAAATTACGTATCGATAAATTAGTTGCCAGATTTGACATAATTGTCTATATTTTTTAAATTGACAAAAATCAAATTGAAATTAACTAATTCTTTAATTTTCTCCAAAACACAGAAAATGAATTTGCACCATTTTCAAAATAAACGGTCCATATAGTATTCTGTAATTTTTATTATTATTTAATATTTAAAAAAAATACTGTAAAATCTAGAATTGTGATTTTGAATACCCAACGTGATGGAGGGTGGCGTACCGGGTTTACGATTAACAAAAAAGAAGATAATTAAATTATAGAAGATAAGAAGAAGAAGAAAACGAAAAGAAGATATTTACTAGTCTTCTTGATCGTCTTGCAAGGAATCTTGTCGACCAGTAGGGATAAGATTGGTGCCAGGACCTCCTCCAGGTCCTCGACGGTATCTTGGTGGACGGAAGGCAAATCTCCTGGCGTCAACTTCGACGTCTGTTGGAGTACTGACAGGAAACCTTGCTGACATTGGATCGACACCTGCTTGTTCTTCCTATCCCAAAAGAAATTATTTATTTATTTATTTATTTCGCGGGATTAAACGGGATTTAAATAGAAAAATAGAAAATACACAGTGATAAGAAGCCATGATAACACACGTTGAAGATAATTTCTTCTAGACGAAAATTGATTGAAAAAAAATGTCAAAATGACGATATAATTTATATTTTTATTTTTATATACAAATGAAAAAGGAGTTTATATCGTTGAAAGATTACTTACATCACGCATATTGAAAGTAATTTCTAAATTTTGACTGAAGTGATTAGAAAATTCTGGATAAAGTGCCAAGACGTCGAGCAAATCGTCTCTGTGAATTTTATGAAGATCGCAATAGGTCAATGCACGAACGTTGCAAGATGATTTTCCAACTGTCGGATAAATACATGGATTTTCACCAAATATGTCATCCTTTCCTAGAATGGCCATTACTATATCGTCCTTCAATATTTCTATACTTCCACGTGATATAAAATATAATGACGTCAATACGTCTCCTCGATGTACCAAAGTGTCTCCGGGTGGTGCATGGGTCGTTTTAAATTTTAACGATAACGCTCTATTTTGATTTGACAAATGAACATAATTATTCATATATAAATATATATATATATATAGAAGTCGGTCACTGCACTAATTGATTAACTCCATAAAACAAAAAGTGTAGAAATGCAATGAAATAATGTATATTGTTTTTAAAAATTCCCTTTGTAATTTGGTTATCATCCATGGCTTGCTAATGACCTCAGGGGTCAAGAAATTTTCCTCCTTTTTAGTTACGACTACACCAAGCACTTTAACCAGTTAACTGTGTCGATCATTTTGCAAAGTGCGCCCCAGTGTGCGTCGCGATAATCAAGCGATGACGGATATAGTCGTCAAACACTTAGTAAGTGGCGCTGTTGAAATATTGGGTCAAAAAGACGACTTTATTTTAGAAAATGAATGAATTTATTAGTAATATTTACACAATAGATCAACGTAAAGCTATATTTACACATAATTAACGAAAAACTTAAAAAAAATAAAATATTTGTAGAAATTAAAAATTTGAAATGAAAATCGGGATAATCAAAGATCCAGTGTTACTGCAGTGCTTACGAGTTAGCTCTCAGGAAGTTAGAAATCCAACTCAAATTATCTATAATTTTCATTTGTTTATTTCATTTCGTCCTGACCCCTAAACATTCTAAACATATTAAAATTTACGAATATAATTTAGTTTTCGCCAGAATTACAATTTTAATATCAAATTGTAACAAAATTTTACGCATGACGGATATTACCGTCATAACACAAAATTCTGCCATTCTTCCATGACGGATATAGTCGTCAAAAACACTTAACTGGTTAAAGTGGAGTTGATCGATTTGTGCAGTGAAAAGCTCATATATATTATTTAGTCTCAATAAAAATGAAAAATGGAAAGTAATTACCTTAAACAACCTGGACTAGCTCCCTCGAAGGCTCTACAATTGTTTAAAAGATTTCTATTAAGATGAAGACAAATGTCAGCCTGAAGGCACTCGGGAAATCCTTTGAGAACGCTGTTCATATCGATCCCGTTGGTATACGTCCAGGCATGCTGAAAATATTCTTCCAAACGTTGTCGAAGTGGATTTGGTATTTGATGGAATCTTATGAACTCTTTAACCCGTATGATTTGCGTATGATATCTTGCCGTACCGCTGTATAATCTTTGAATTATTGCCGATACGTTACCAAATATACTGGCATACATTAAAGCTAAAAATAGGCATATTTATAAGTGACATTATAGATTAAATAAACATAAGATAATATTTTAATCCTTTCGTTACGAGCATAAGTTTTATTTGTATCTGCTGTTACATACGCGAGACCGAATATTAATAGGTCTTTCATTAAATGAACAATGTAATAACGAAAAGGTTAAATAACAATAAAGAAAAAATATGATAAACTTACATCCCATCAGCATAACGATAATAGTAAATATTTTTTCAGCATCCGTGTTAGGTGCAACGTTACCAAAACCCACGGACGTTAAGCTGCTAAATGTGAAATACAATGCTGTGATATAACGACTCTGAAAATAAAAAGAAAAAAAAAGAAGACGAATAAATGATTAAGGAAAAAAAGAAGGAAACGTTAATTTAATTTTCGAAGAATAATTAAACGATTTACCTTTATACTCGGTCCACCTGTATTATTGTGAGAATAAAATTGATGAGTGTCATTGGCTAGAATATCCAACCAACCAACTTTACTTTTTAAGGTTGGCCTCTCTGCATTTCCTATTGCATACCTTGAAGGATATAACAAAATAATCAAAAAAACAATTCTAATAACTTTTGATTTTTAATGTTTATCGGATTTCGTTTTACTTTATTTTGAAAGAGGAGAAAACACACAGAATTTTTCTCTTTGTAAAATATTTGGATTGATTTCTATTCGTGGACAGGTTGGACCATCGTTAAGAGGGTTTGATGCTAATCAAATAAAAATAGAAACTTCGATTGGAATATTTCTTTTTTTCTTGTACAAAACTGGGACAGTCGTAGTTGTGTTAAAGGAGGTAACATTAGTTTCTATATCACGTGAGAGTTAAGAATAAAATATTAAAAAAATAATAGTTTATTATTTGAAACTTACCAAATGCAGGCCAACCAATGAGCAATTAGTGCAAAACTGGCCATTAATAGGAGCAAAACTGCTGCCCCGTATTCGCTGTATCTGTCGATTTTTCTGGCAACCCTGACCAATCGTAGAAGACGGGCTGTCTTCAAAAGTCCGATCAAGGTCGTCGTCTGTAAAATCAACGCGCCATTTTGTCCATCTAACACGGCTTACAGATATTTCTTTTTTTTTTTTATTTTCTTTTTTTTTCATCCTACCCTAAGGATCGATAGCGAACGACAAGTGGAACACGTTCAATCGCTCAATAATTAAAATTCATTAATAAATCCAATAATACACCCAATAAAGATAAAACTTCGATCTCGATTGTTTCAAAGATTTTTCATTTAATTATGCTTGACACATTCATTGACAACTCGTATTATTGACGATTCGAAAATAAAACTTGGCCAAATCTTTTTACATTTCTACTTTTTTTAATTTTTTTATAAGAAAGTACCCAATCGAGACGATTTTATTTAATATTTCTATGTCAGGAGTAACAAGTATTACAGCAAAAACCGTATCAAGTAATGTTAGGATTAGTTTGCAATTTTTAATAACAAAGTTTTGTTCGTAGTAACCAATTTTTATATTTTGAATTTTAGTCGCAATGTCCTTTTACTTTTTTCGTAACCATTTTTGTTTCGATATATTAAAATATATCGAATTGTTTTATATACGGAAATAATATATCGAGCGATTGTAACGTTATTTTTTAGATTATATTATTACAACTATAAACATTAATATGGTGATAAAATTATAATAGAATAAAAACAAATAAGAGGTTTCTATTAACATGCATCCCTCTTTTTATTCCTTACCTGTTATAGCTCGACACATGCAACGCTTCCAGGAACGAATTCCCAAAAATTCAATTCCCAAAAATTCAATTCCCAAAAATTCAATTCCCAAATTCAGTTTTTTTTTTCAGAACAACTTGTTACGTTAAATTTGGATTTTTTCTATTCCGCGTAATTTTCCATACGTTAGAATTTAAAATTATTTTTCAAACCACGTATACGTGAGTGCAAAAGTTAGACAACAAATTTTACTAAATTTGGTTTCTTTTTTTATTTAAATGGTCTCCCTCTTTGATAAGAAACAACGGTTCCATTTACAACGCATGCAAAACATAGAGATATTTAATTCAAAATATGTTTATACATACATGGCAGAATTGTATCGATGTTGGAAAGATGAAGCGTACAAGCGACACACAATTAACATCATTTTTAATCGTGTATTATATACAAAATGCATCAAGTATTTTTCAATATAATTTATGTAGAGGACGTAATCAGGTAATAAACGCGTGCTCAAATTCTCATTCGCTTAGTGATGATAATTCATTCGTTTTTTTACGTGAAAACAAATCATTATGTCAAATAAACAAAAAATAAGCTGCTCTAACTGATTTAAATAAATTAAAAAAAAAACAAGAAATATTTATAAATTTTGTTATTAAATTACACGCCCTTCGCATTCCAATATTATTCCATGCTTCGAATATATATTTATGTACGTAAAAATCGTATTATATAATATTTATACTAGTAGTTCTGTTATTTTTCATAGTTCTACCAATTAATAATAGATAAATAAACAATATTATAAAATTAATACGTAGAATTATTTGAACGATATTTTTTAAGTTGATTTTTTTAAAACAATTTTTATGATCGAATTTTATCCGTCTTTTTGTTTTTATATAAATAAAAAATTAAAAATCTTCTGGTATATGAGAAAATGTATTTATTATAATTTACATCGATACTATTAGGTTGTCTAGTATGAAATGGAGTAAAAATCGAATTCAATTATATGCATTTTTTGCTCCAGCAATGTAATTATTTAATTAAATGAATATTAAATTAATTAGAAAAAGAAACTATTTAAATTTATTAGGTTGTCTAGTATGAAATGGAGCAAAAA
>JACGTP010000085.1:219515-256691 GCA_023678845.1 Mischocyttarus mexicanus
ATTATTATTATTATTATTATTATTATTATTATATTATGCAGATTTGATGAAATCACGAAACACGTTTAGAGGATATTTTTATTCTTAATCATTTATATTAAGCTACGTCGAATTAAACAATGCAATAAGGGAGACGTCAACAATTTATTTGATTTTATGAACCCACGACATTTAATTAATACTTATTTTATATAATTTTGAAAATTAATATACAATTTATTTTTATATTTTATATAGGAGTAAATATTATTACCGATATATACCGTTTGGAAGGATTTTAATAGAAAAAAATTGTTTAGAGAAAAATAAAACGTTCACTCGGTTAGGATCGGTTTACCGTTCGATATCGAACATCGAAAGAATATTACACAGAACTAGGGCAATAAGGGAGAAAAAAAAAGAAGAAGAAAATAGAAAAATAAATAGAAAAAGGAAATGGAGAAAGAGAGAGAGAGAGAGAGAGAGAGAGAGAGAAATCATTTCCACTCAAACGATACAACACACATGCATACATCATAGATTATTTACCCGAGTTCTGTCGCACCTGTTTGTTCAATTTCCGTTTACACCTTTCTCTCTATCTCTCTCTCTCTCTCTTTGTTCTAAATATTAACAACGCTATAGAAGGAAAGAATTTATTAGCTAGCAGAAAACCAAACAGGACTCCCTCGACTTTATGTTCCTTCAATCCGAACTAAAGTTCTTTTCACATATTCTCGTCCTATTTTCGTAACGATCGATGCGAAGAATGAAATAAAAAAAAAAAAAAAAAAAGAAGAAAAAGAAAAATATATTGTCTAGTATATTATCTAACGTTTTAACATCGTGTACATTGTTTGTGTAAAACTCACCTATAAAGTCTATGATGACGATAGGATCGTCACCATACTTTCTGTTCTTCTTGCTGTTGTAATCTGGGTCTGACAGCACGAAGGCGGCAACGTATGGGGTGAATATGGCTGTGTACATTACAAGAAGTAGGATCACCCAATCCCAGACCGCTTTGAAGGGAGAATAATGTAATATGGTCCACTTGTGGATTCTAGGTGATTGTAGTTTGTACTCGGGAAGGACGTCCGCGCCGAGGGACAACACCTACGAGATAAAAAAAACATTATTATTATTAATATTTTTTTTTCTTTTTTTTTCCAATTAAATTCATCTCTTTATTTTCTTTCATTTTATTACATATACTTTTGGAAATTTAACCTATTATCGATAATTGCTTAATTACAAATTTATGTATAGAGAGGACCAACGTTTTCTGATTGGTGAAAGAAAGGTTTGAAATTGTGAATGATTAGTATTTGGGATACACGAATTAAACGCAGGATAAATAATACTTCATATTAATGATTTTCTTTCAATTACGAGAAATTTACAAAATATGTACATTTTTTATTGAAATTATTTTTAAACAATATTTTGTTATCATAGATCGATTAAATGTTTATATATTTTATGTAAGCAACTTGGTTTCAACTATTTCAATATTGTTGATAGGTTTTATATATTTAAGTAATGATGTTTTTTATATAGACCAACAAGTGTAATATCAGAGAGTAAATGAACGTTTGAAAAGCGAGCTGACCGGGTGATAAGACCTGTAAAGTCCATCCATAAAACGAGTTGTAACTCTGAAACAAGGTCATGTTGGATATATGTTTATATACAACTTTTTTTTTTTATTACTTTCTCGTCCTAGAATACGCCATGGCAATATTTTCCACTTACGAGGAAAAACGCATTTTATCTCTACAAACTCGTTCAGAAGTCATTTTCACGAATTAATTATTCTATTTCGAAACATATTATGCTTATCTTTTAGATTATTACATTTAAAATACATATTAAAACTTAAATTGAAAAATGAAACACAAAGAATATGGATTTAAACAACTTGGAAAAAGAATTAGCATCTAAAAACTTTTCAAGCAAGAAATTCGTACATTTATTATTAAAGAAGAAAAAAAAAAAAGAATAAATATAAGTTGTAAGGAATAAAAAAGGAAATTAATTGTTTCTCGTTGTCTCGTATTTATTAGATTGTAAAGAAAATTTCATTATCCGTTGGTGTTGATTACATTCTTTTTCACAAGGAAGATTGAAATGTAAAAAATCCTCTTAAAAAATTTTATCCATGATGGGGTTTGCGTAAAACAACTTATGGTAAAAGAATTAATCGCTGACCTGTCTAGCACAAAAGCGTTTAGAGTTGCTAATTGGACTTTCTGCCATTTAAAACGCATAGATTATTTCAACACCGATCAAGAATCGTTTCTTTTCCCCAAATTAATCTTCACAAATATATACACTATTAATTTTTATTTCCAATTGAATCTCCATATTCTATCCGTCTTTCTTTCTCTCTCTCTCTCTCTCTATGTCAGAATTATTATTTATGCATAAACGAATTTGTCCATGGTAAATCGTAACACAGATCATGTTTTCATTCTCCATCGATTCACCATTAGGATACACGAATAAATGAAGAAACACACAACAAACACATACACACGCGTGTACGCAAACGTCGATCGTGAGTAGATATTTTCATTGGATACCTCAAAGGAAGTGTGTTGTATATATATAAACGTATGAAAATAAATCCGCCCTTTTTACGATAAAACGAGATCAGAGGGGGAAACTTAAAAAAAAAAGCAGGTCAACAATTTATTAATATTAACAATTAAATTCATATTTATGAATTTAATCAACACGCGAGTCACCAATTTTCAACTCGTCGAGAAACATAAAAATCTATTCTTTCTACTTGACAAATTTGTATTATTAAAATAAATAAAAGACAGAAAAAAATATTAAAAATATCAAAGTGTAAGAACGAAGTGGGGGGAAAGAAAATGAGAAAGATGAAAATCAGGAAGTGGTTATATTATCGATTGAACGGAAAGGGAAAAGGAAAGGGAAAAGAATGAAATGCCAGAATCGTTGTTGACACGATAAAACCACCCAACGCTTGTTTTATAAAGGACGAAGAGTCCTGCTCGAGCGCTGGATTCACACTGATGCAATGCAGGCCGCGAAAGGGGAGCTGATGTTCGATTGGTGCGAAGGGAAGTAGAAGGAGGATGAGAGGAGGATGAGGTGGAGGATGAGAAGAAACGGGAGGGGAACAAGAAGAAGTAGAAGAAGAAGAGAAGAAGAAGAAGAGGAGAAGAAGGGTGTTGAGAATGTTGTTGTACTCTTTGCGTCCCCGCGCGTAAACATTAAGTATGTGCATGAGCATGTGCATGTGCATGTGCATGTGTGTTATTATAGGAGAGAACCCTGTTGTGTTCTCGTCCACCACACCCCTAGTTTGCAACACATTTAGACGTGGATATCTATAAGGAGTGAGTAAAGTAAGGAGGGTTAGCCCTATTAGCCTAATAGACCTTTGGTTGCCTCGCGACCTCGCCTAGACCAATAACAACACTGAAGGAAGGATTTCGTGCTCGGCAAGCATCTAATCTGAACTAATAACTCAGTCGGTAGTAAGTGTGTAGTGGTGGTGGTGGTGGTTGTGGATGTGGCTGTAAACCGACGGCTTCTTCCTTAGCTTCTTCGATCGATTTTTTCATCTTATTATCTCACTCGATCTATCTCCTTGCTAAACATATGTTTTTTTTTGCAATTCCAAAATAAAATTTCCATAAAAGGAAGATACTATTAAATGATCTATTTATTGTGTATATACTATTATGTAATTTACATATTTACATATTTCTCGCTTTCGGTGGTTTTTGCATTACCTGGAAAGTTTACGAATAATAGCAACAATTTCGGTGGCTAAATGAACAGACGGATGAGCGTTGTGGTTCGAATGATTTAAAGCTAAGAAAAATGCTAAGAAAAAAGCTAACAAAAATGCTAATATAAAATCTCCTTGCGAATGTTTTATTCATAACTACACCTGGTGGTAGCCAAGCAGCAGGTGAGGGAAATCGTGACTCTGGGCCGAGGTCGTGACCTGACAACCTCGTTCCAATGACCTCCCCCCCGTTTGAAGAACATGAAGTGATCGTTCGTTACTCTAACGAAGGGTGTACCAGTCCGAATTAACGAAGGTTACCTTTCGTTTTTTATTTCTTTATTTATATTTAATTCTCTCTTTACCAAGGACCTAATCCTTCTTATGTCTGCTGAGGCAAAAACCAAATACTGATTTTATGCAACTAACCCCGGACGTCGTGTATATTTGCCCGCTTGACTTTTAACGAGGTAAGAGAGGAAGAAGAATAATTTCAAGTATCTTCAATTTTCTTCTTATTCTCTCCTACAGCTTCCTATTATTTTCTTTTACTTTCTTTTATTTTCGCTTTTTTATTCACGTGACACAACTTTAACCCTTTTTTATTTCTATTGTTATAAATTATTGCCTTACTTATTTTTTATTTCTGATGTTCATTTAGAAATCCAATTATTTTATTATTTTACGACACATTTATTATTCTATTTTCAAATATTTAGGGTGGTTAAAATTTGTCGTATTTCGTACCAAGAATTATTTATTTCAAAATAAAAATAAAACAAATATGAGATTTCGATATACCAATGAAATTTATTTATCGACGATCGTTTAATACAAAAATCCGAAGGATGATATCGAAAAAAGGGAACAATAGGATCATAAAATCTACTTAGAAAGATTGCTATTGTTCTAGGCTTTTTACGATTGAGTTGTTGTTTCACCCTTTCTTACTACGTCTTGATAATATTTGATAGGAATGTTTTCTTGGCACAATTCCTCTTACAAGGGATGAAAGTTCAAACGAAACTAGAATTGCAGTCGCATTTATCAAGATTAATGTTGGATAAAATCGGGTAAAAAAAGGTTTTCTATTGGGGAAAGAGAAAAGTAGGAAAATATCAAGAAGAGCAATTCGTGAATCGTTTGATCCGAAAAACGTGCCAAACATCGATCTTTCTTTTGTAGAAATATTTATAACTATTTTTATTTACGTTTCGTTTAAATATTATATTTATAATATTAAATATATATCGAATTATTTGATTTTAAATTTTTCTACTAAGTTTCTTATTTTTTAAGTGAAAACTTCTTTAGGCGCGTTAGACAATTTGTGGTAGGGGAAAATCTTATGGATTCGCGTCAGCAACATGGTAATGCGTACGCATACACATATACACACCAACACATTGTATATACCCAGTTGTATGTGTGTGTGTTATTTGAAAATTTCATGATTTATACAAGAGAATGTGTGTCGGTCTTTGATCAAAAGCCCCTTTGCATGTGTAATCTGAAAAAATGTGAGAATGTGTGAAATATTGCAGAATACTTCATACATTCTTTTGTATAAATCATGAAATTTTCAAATAACACACACACATACAATCGGGTATATACAATATGTTGGCGTTTTAAATTTTAATTTTTAATATTAGGTGTTGGAATTAATTCGTAGCGTTTTTTTACAAAATAACGAAAAATTACATTATTGAAAATACTGCCCATCGCTTGCCACTACTTTTTCCCATTTTTCAGGTAACTGTCGAATACCCCGTCGAAAAAACTCTTCGTCCTTGGAGGCAATCCATGAATCGATCCAATTTTGGCAATCCTCATAAGAAGTTAATTTTTCCCCTGATAAACCATGAGCCCTTGATCGAAACAGGTGGTAATCCGAAGGGGCAATATCCGAAGAATACGGCGGGTGGGTTAAGACTTCCCATTTCAATGTTTCTAGGTATGTTTTCACTGGTTTCGCCACGTGAGGTCGAGCATTGTCGTGCAGTAAAATAACTTTATCGTGCCTTTTGCTCCATTCTGGCCGTTTTGAAAAATAAGATGTGTTGTAAAAAAACACCTAATAACAGCTGATTTACGATAAATTCGTTTCTGGAAGTAAAAACAAAATACTGTAATAACCACGCCATCTCTCATCAAACGCTACGAATTAATTCCAACACCTAATATTACAATCAGTTTGAAAATTCAAAATACAGTTTTAAGTTTTCACTTCTATCGACTGTCCTCATGACTGCTTCTGATTTTTTTTATTTATATCGTAACTAAATAAATCATAGTTATTATTTCAACTTTTAATCGATATTTTATTTCATTGTATTGCTACACAAATAGGTTAGGTCTCTTTGAATGTTAACAAATTTCTCACTTCTTTATTAGTATTCACAAATATTGAAGAAGAAGAAGAAGAAGAAGAAGAAGAGAAAAAGAAAAAAAGAGAGTGAAAGCAGAGGTAAGTATACAAGGATGATAAAAAAGATATAAAAACGTTCCTTTGAAAAATATTTTGTCCTCTCGTCATTAATTATAGCATCTCGAGGTCATTTGACTTTTTTTTACATGAAAAGAACAAACACACAGACGACACCCTATCTTTTTTCTATCGCACCAATACGACGTGACACCAACCAACGAAATTCATCCTGCCCTCCGCCCACTTCTTCTTTCCCTCATCCTTTTTTAAGTCCTCAATCCTTACATATATTCTTTATATATTCCCGCAATATTTAATTTCTATCCCAACGCGTGATTTCGAATGTAGGTCACGTCAACAGCACAGATATTTGTACGTTCATCGGTTTCAATGATGTATAATCCGTTTTAAGAGCGGGAAAGCTTCCTCCGAAACAGTGTATGCTTTGTGTGCTAGTGTGTGCGCATGTATGTGTGTGTGCGTGTGTGTATGTGTGTTAAATCGTGATAAAAACAGGAAGAGGAAAGAGAGAGAGTTGGAGAAGCAGAAAGCTCGTCTGGTTGTCCTCGTTGCGTCATAAATATCGAACAAATAATGATTTCTCAAGTTTGAAACCATCAACGTGTCCGATTTCACATTAAAAGGATTTCTAGATTAATATATTGCATAACGAATTAACCGATGTTATTAGAATGGTGTGTATTACGTGTGTATCTTTCTATACGTGATTTTAGATTCATGGGGAGAAAAGATGGTTAACGTTAAGGGTAACTATGACGACAGTTGCGACTCCAGGGATGCTTTATAGTACTCTCAATGTTTTTAAAATTTAATTGTTTTTTAAATGTTGTTTTTTAAATTTAATTTTTTATATTGAAATACTTAATAAATAAGATTAATATTGTATTAAAATGTATAAATGAAAATGATTACCGTTGACAATGTCGAACCAAACTTTTGCTTCTTTCCTTTGAAAAAATAAGAACGCGTCATGGTTGCCGGAATTGTCACGAAAAATGCTAAAGTCATTCTCAGTCGTGCTCGTGTTACACGAACACTTGTAAAATGTGTGTTCAATACACACGTGACGGAGTAGAACCACCTGTTTTGTCTTTCGGTTTATGACCTTCTTTTGCTTGCAACATCGTTAACTTTATATTTTCTTCAAAGAAATCTTCGACATTTACCGGAAATGACGTATCAAAAAAAACTTCCTTTCTTTCTTTCTATCGATTTATTATTATTTTTATTCAATAATAACAATAATAAAGGTAAAAATTGTTCTACAGTTTGACTAGGCAACTAAAAAAACACACACACACATTGATCGATAATCGTTGTAATCGACACATACACACACTATAATAATTCACAAATTAATAAAATATTAGAAAACAACGTAATATCCAAAAAACGTATCGTGGGATCTATCTGGTTAGAGTTGCCAAACTTAACATTGTTTCTTCTCCTATTTGGCACCATTTCTTAACAGGGTGAAAAAACCCAACTGATTCGACAAATTTAGAATCAATATATTTTAATTTTTTTTGCCCTTTTCTTAAAAAAACCGTGATACTTTCGATTGAAAAAAAAAAAATAAAAATGAAATTTATAAAAAAAAGAAAAAGAAGGGTTTTTTTTTCTTCATTCAAGATCGGAGTAACTCGGATAAGATCGTGAGTAGAACTGTCGCGATTGCGAGGTGGCCCCAAGACGAAATTCCAACGGATTTCACGAGTCGATCTAATTTCGTACGGGGAGTTTAAGCTCTCTTTCTTCTCCTCTTCCGCACACGAACAGCACATACACGTGTAAACGTATCACCACATGTACACAATACAGTAAGTTTCGAATGTTCCGTGACCGTACGCTCTGTAACGCGAGGGAAAACTAAACAGGATAGGAGGCCTGTTTCAGTTAATAGCCTCGAAGAGTCGCTGTAAACCAGCAAGCAAGCAGGCAAGCAAGCAAGCAAGCAAGCAACCTAGCAAGCAAGCAACCGAGCAAGCAAACAGCAACCAAGCAAGTAAGAGGAAACCGGATGATGCGTTCGAAAAACATTTGCTCCCAGTAACTTTCTGTCTCGTTACTCGTTCATGAATTATTTTTTTCTCACTTCTGTTTATTCCAGGAGACAAAAAATTGGGGACATCATCCGTACATTCACACGTATCATAAACCCTTTTGCACACAATCTTTAATTTGAAATTATTTTATTAATCGTAAGGGTGTATTTTCATTTAATAGAAATAAAGGAAAAAGAAAAGAAATTATAATTGAATATTAAATTGAACGATATCGCTTTCGGATGATGAATGGATGGATGTAAAAATGATTGGAAAACAATCTGAACGTGAAACACAGAAAAAAAAAAAGTATGAAATGACAATGGAAAATACTTTGAAACCCAACAACAACAACACACTTCACTCTTACTATCGGTCAAGCTTGAGTCAGCCTGTGTGTTTGCTGATGTCTCATTGTAAATCCTATTCCTACTCTAATCCCCGTGTCTCGATTATATTCTCTATCTCTATCATCCCCCTTTCTTTCCTTTATCCACTCCCTACCATCTAACTAACCTTCATCCCCTTTTTTCTATTGTGTTTGTACGATTTCTTCCAATCGTTGATATAACATCGTTTGTTGTTTCGTTGTACTGCATTTTGTATGAATTCTTTTTTAATCTAAAGAATTAAGCTAACTTTGTAGAATTTTTCAACTGCAATAATTATAAAAAATTAATAATAATTATAAAATAACGTTGTTTATAATTTTATCAATTAGCATTTATTTTTGTTTCAATCAATTCGACTATCATCGTAATTTGATTATTCAAGTTTAACATAAATTCGGCAAAGTATAGGTCGAATTGACCCAAAAACGAGGTCACCAGGTGGAAAACTTTGAGGAATCCCTGAATTAGACCGCAATCGTAATTTTAATGGCTCGTATTTAAAAAGAAGGAGAAGAAATAAAAATACAAGATGTTAAGATTAGGAAAACATAAATTTTTCCCTACGAATAAACTGTATATTAAAGATTATTACGTTTGGACAATTTGAAGTATTAAATCGTAAAAGAAAGAATTTTAACGATAGTATAGGAAAGCTATGAAACATCTATGTAAGCTTTGTTTATTTGACTGACATAACTAGCGAACGAATAGGATGTTGATTTTTCCGATTTCTGCCCACTCGTAAAAGAAATCTTTAACAAGATTAAAATCTTTGAGAGTAATAGCCTAGCATGGCGAATGAGGAAACTCGTAAATACCAAAATCAGAGACGTTTCCTTCGAAGGTGGGATACTCCAACGTTTACACACACATATATATATGCTTATACCGAGTGCTATAAAATATAATTAGTCGAACGAAGCATGTGTTATACGTTTCTTCCGAGTACTTTTTCTTCTCGCCATATTTCGTCCGGCCAAATTCTGGAAATAGCATTTCCCATGACTGCTGCTTTTTACACGAGCCATCTCTTAATCCGAATCATCGTAAGTAACCTACTTTTCAACTATTCTCGGTAATAAATTTTGTCTTCATTGAATTTACAACAAAAAAAAAAGAAAAGAAATAATGTACCAGAATAATCCCCTATTATTGATTATAAAGATTAGGAAATATTAAACTATACATACATATATTTTTGTATAATTCTTATTCCAGAAGGGTGTGTGTGTTTCAAGTCTCGTAAAATAATTTTTGTTAAATTCATACATTAAATAAATAATACCGAAGTTGCAATATTATTAATAAACCAATTTTTATTTTATAGGGGGGGATTCGTAGGTAATTATACATTTCAATATAAAAATGCACTTTTACTAATCTATTTATAATCGATAATGATGCATTTCAAATATATCAGGCGAAGAACCTAAAGTTCCCAGACCATTTTTTTCTTCAATCAATTATTTTATTCTCAATAATTGTTTTTGTTAGTCAAATCGTTGTTGTTGTCTTTGTCAGTCATATTCGTAATTTATATATACAATTTAAATAGAAAAAGATTAATCGATGAATAAAATGATTGTAAGAACTTTTGACATAAGCTGTACAAAAACATACCTATATTAATTAACTTATGAAAATATATTGTCATACGTTTATACACTTATGTGCAATTTACACGCGCGTAATATTCGTGCATCTTCCTTATAATTTATTCAGTTAGTAATTCATTAGTAATTTATAACCTACCAAACGCGTTTCGCCAATCTCCGGAGGATTAAAAATAAAAGAAAACCTACTGTATAAATTAATTTTCTTATCGAGTCAAAAAAAAGGTGTGCCTTTAACATGCGAGATTTAATTAAGATTAAAAAAAATAAAAAAGTAAAAGAGAAAAATATGAAAAAATTAACAATGACTAAATATAACTTTTTAACTAACTGGTAGTGTACAAACGGGTCCACTCTTCGAAGGAAAGAAAAAAAAAATAAAGACATTAAATTGATGAAAATTACAAATTATAATCGTGTTATTTAAACATGTAATAATAAAAACAAATAAAAATATATGAGTGTCTTGTAAAATTTTACAAAATATAAACCATTAAACTCAATACACCTTGTAATTCGTAACATTGTTTTATAATATAGAGTGAAGAAATAAAAATAAAAAAATTAAAAAGTAATAAATAAATAAATAAAGATAAAGAGTAGGATAAAGGGTCAAAGGTCGATGCTTGCGCCAAAGATAGTAGATCGAGAGAATGCATCTTTCGTGGGTAGATATAGGTAGCCTGAAAATAGTAGGCACACTAAAAAGAGAGACAAAGTGGGAGAGAAAGAGAGAGAGAAAGATAGAGAGAGAAACTAATCGTACCCGGTCGATGGAAATACGTGTTTAGTCTCTTGGACGTGTTCATATTTGCCAAAGAAAAGCCAAGTGAACGTCAATGATGTTTTCTTTAAAAACAATGCTACCTTATTTTCCTACCTTTCTTACTTTTTCCTGTTATTACTCAACTCTATCTGACATATCGACCACATTTCTACTCAAAGTATTAAGAAATATTTCATTACATAGTTTTACTGTATATAGGGGAAAAAAAAGAGAGAAATCAATTAATCGATTATACAATATATTATTTATTAATAATATACTGATATTATACTATATATACTTGGTGAATATATAAAATCGATATAGTAATATCAAATTGTTAAATATATTATTATTCGAGAAATAAATGAAATAATGAAATCTGTTTAATTGAGTATCATAATCGTATTAAAAAAAAAAAGCTTATAAAATAATTGTGATTAACTTTTGTAAATAAAGTTTTTGAAAACTAACTAACACTCAAAGTGAAATAGAAAGGCAAAGATAATCATATAAAGATAGAGAAGTACAGTAGAATCGTAAAAGTTTGTTGGGTCTCTTTTTCCCGAAGTACATTAACGTTTTCACGACTTAAAATAGTCTGAGAATCGTGCAAAACGTAAACTTTCAAGGCTAATGCCATTCATCGGTCTCTTTAATCGTTGCAGTCACGAAATATCGAGCAATTCTTGAGATCTATTTTCGTAAGAGATCATAAGACCCTTCCTTATGGTCTTTCTGTATGCAAATCTATATCACCAGCATCTTAATATATTTCTCTGTAAGAAATTATATTCAACGTGTGTTATAATATTTAATCTGTATTACTTCCTGATTTCTTATAATTGTATTTTGTATTAATAGGTTTAATCCTGTAAAATAAAATAAAATAAAATAAAATAAAGATAATATTATTTGAGTTATGTGTTTATAAGCTCTGACTATTATATGAAACAAAAATAAAAATAAAAAGAAAAAAAAGAATTAAAAAAGAGAAAAGCGCTGAAAAGTTATCGATGCATAAAAACGATAACTGCAGTCAAACGAAGCGTCATAATTATTCCCAATAACGAAAGAGTACTCGTTGACACACGTGTACAGAAATACACATGTATGTGTGAGTGAGTGTGTGTGTGTGTGTGTGTGTGTGTGTGTTTTCTGATAATCGATCGTATCTAAACGAGACGCACATCGGTTTAAAGCGATCGAGCCTTTTAATAATACTTCCTTTAGTGTAACAATTTTCAACTTGTGAAAACTATTAGAAATAAGCAATATTCCATTTAGATAGTATCGTATCTAATACAATGTAATAAACATTCCCAACGTAATAGAAGGTTATACTTCCTATACCTGGGGACATATTCATTGCAAATAACACGAGTCCAGGTAATTGGTAAAATCCACTTTTCTACCTATTCGTGTTAAGATAAGGAGAGGTCGAGATGGTGACCTTTAAAATAAAAGCTAGGTCGTAGAAAACGCCATAGACTTTGTACCCAATGGATAGGAATAAGCGTCCTATCTACAGAATAATCTCTAATGACTTGAATATTCTACTGTAAATTTTTCTTAACTCGGGTTAGCAAATAGGATAAATAATCATATGTTTAAATAATCAAAAGTAATTTAATTATATACAACAATGTGTGGTGATATAATATTAAAAGAGTAGGGTGAGGAAAAAAAAATAATAATAAGTAGAAAAATGATTGGTAAATTCTGTAACGTTCGATTGTAATAATACCTCTTTTCTAAGAGCACCCTTAAGCGGTGGGGGCTGCGGTCCTCCGTTTTCCAACAGAAGACTTTTGGTGCTACCACCCTTGACTCTAACGCTGCTCCATCTTTGACGTGGCACGTCTGTCATTTTGTCAATTCTTTCTGCTTCTCTCAAGGATCCACCTTTAACGCGAAGGGCACCCAAGACGGTGGGTGGTACGGGTACCTCGAGTTGCCCCAAGAGATGCTCCGACATCGCTCTAGGGGACTTGATGCAGGTCATCGTCGTTGGGGCGAGCGTGTTTGCCGATGAAACAGACTTAACCAACAAATCTTTACCTTCCTTAGTCCAAGAAGATAATTTTCTACCTAAGGACAACGTAGTTGTTGGGGTCGATTCAACAAGTTCCTGTTCGCAAGGAAAACTATCCCTCAACTCGTTACGATCGTTTTCAAGGATTTCAGCAACACCGACCCTACTCGTCTTCGTTCCCGGTGCTTTCAATATTGAATAAGTTTGCGTAGGTGATGCACTATTACCTGATACCAAAGACTTAGTACGTTGTTGTTGTTGTTGTTGATAATGTTGCTGAACGGAATTAGGAGAAGTTGACATAGAACTACCTAATACTCTTCTTCTAGCACCGAATTTATTAGCAATCCTATTACCCGTACTTCTGTTACGACGTACGCTCAAACTCGTTCTCGTACCCTCGATCAAAGCGTCCCTTTCTTCGGACGACAATTCACTTTCTTCTTGAAGATCCGAAGAAGTGCTATCGCTTACTCTACCAATACCGAATCTACCAAGGGTCGTCGTATTATTACTATTACTACCACGATCACCACCAGCACCGCTACTAACACCACAACCACAACCGCCACCGCCGCCACTCGTAAAACCGATTGACAATGATTCCTTACGAATGTCAGAGGACGTACTACTATCGCTGGGACGGCTAAACAAACTCTGAATGTCTTTGTCGTATGAGGAGGAACTGGTTGAAGTAGTGGTGGTAGTAGTAGTAGTCCTATCACCGAATAATCTAACGTTGCCGTTAGTTGATGCTGATTTTGACACGAGAGTTCTCTTTCGTGGCTGTTCCAAGTTTTCTCGAGGAAAATTTCTATCCTCTCCTCCACCGCCACCGCCGCCAACGCTGCCGCCACCACCACCACCACCACCTTCTTCCTCTTCTTCTTCTTCCTCTTCTTCCTCTTCTTCTCCTTCTTCTTCTTTTTCTCCTTTACAACCACTACCTCCACTTTCTTCTCTTCCACCTCCACTTCTAGCACTTCCAACGACACCTCCTCCTCCTCGAGATCTATCTCGGAGCTTGGGACGATCTCGAGTTTGCTGCTCGGAGGTGTCGCTGGAATCTGGTCCAACGTGTTGAGGACCCTCGTCTGAAATACTCGAATCCGGTACACTCGAGCTCTGTTGCTTACCCGACTTCAACGGTATATGTTTCCTTCTTATTATCACAGGAGGCGGTAGCCGATTCGTCGTAGTTCTCCCAGCCACGTCAAATTGACCTTTAACCAACCTCAGTGCTATCTGCTCCTCCCTCGACGACGATCCCGGAGGCTGGGACTTGGACAGTTTTTCCTTGAACAGCTGAATTTTGCCGGAATACTTTATCACCGATTAATCGATCTTTTATTCCCTTCCTTTTCTTCTTTTTATTTTTTTTTTCTAATTATTCTTTCAATTAACTATGTTCAATTAATTCTAACAAACGTTACGACGATTTTGAAAGACAATTGGGTTTGATTTATCGTCGAATGTGTTTACTTTTTAAACTGGTGTTCTTAGATATATATATATTTTTTTTCCTTTTTTTTGTTTATTTTTTTGTTCCTTTAGAAATATTATCTTCTAAAATCTTTGTATTCTCTCTTTATTATTTCTCTCTCTCTCTCTTTCTATCTCCCTGTGTGCTTTTTTTCTAATTGTGCAAATGATTACATTTATCAAACGTGTGCGCATCCGTTTTATTTTATTATCTTTAAGTATTTCTTTTTTTCTCTCTCTCTCTTCACCCGAGGTTATCGCATAAACGATACCTACCCCCCGAGATAAATGATTAAATATTATTGAATATTAAAACGTTTACATTTATTAGTAATAATATATATATACGTGGGTGTGTTGTTTCGTCGTTTTAATAAAACGTAGAATTATTTTCTTGTTAAATTTCGTAAGTTACTCCCCATTTATTTTGATTATATTCACGTGTACGGTGTCGTTTTCAATACACTCTTTGTTTTTCTTCTTCTTCTTCTTCTTCTCCTCTTCGTTTCATAAAATATTGGTATAAAATGGTAAAAGGATCGTTGGACTTAAAACTTAATAATATCTCTTACAATGTTGTCTTCTTTTCTTATTCTTTAGATTTGTTTATATTTGTTTGTTTGTTTGTTTGTTTGTTTTTATTTTCATTGATATTTCTCACGCAATTATTCGATTGATTAGCGATTTTGTTCTTTTTTATCAGTAATTTAATTAATTATTAATTTAAGGTTTAAATGGATGGAACACGACGACAGTCTCAGTTGGGAAATAAAGTAACTTTCTGGATTGCAGTCTCAGTCATGGAATTATTATTATTATTATTATTATTTATTTATTTATTTTTTTTTCAGGTTATCTCCCCTATTTCTTTGACATTTATTTGTTTCTACCCCTCTCTCTTATATTCTCCTACTTTCTCCCTGCCACTTTAATATTATTTTTATTTCTCGTTCAAGAATTTTAATTCAACGAATCTTCCTTTATCTTTTTCGTCAATTTTACTACGTCAGTTTCAGTCGGGAATTATTTTAAATTATATTTCTTTCTTTAGGGTTATCCACCTGTTAACATTTATTTGTTTTAACCTTTTTGTAACCTACTCCTTTTTATTTCCTTCTCTCTCTTTCTCTTATTTTCCTTATTTCTCTTAGAACAATTTTAGTTGAACGAATCTTCGTCTATCTTTTTTTCTCAACCCTTAACTCAGCAACCACCACTACTATTCCTCTTCCTTTATCGCGTTGCTTTAACGGAAATATTGCGCAATGCGCAAGAACGGTTATGAGAGAAACAAGGAGAGATCATACGACCTCTTTCCTTTTTTTTCCTTACCTCTTTCTCTCCCTTTTCTGTGTATTTGTATTTCCTTCCTTTTTTACCAATGTTGATGAGATAGCAAAAAAGGTACTTGCCAAGAAGGCAATTAATTATTAATAATTTCAAATTAAAAATATATCTTTCTGGCAGGGTACAAGGTTGTGCATAAGAGGGAAGGGGAGAAAATTTGAAACCCTTAATCCTCTTATTATTTCTTTCAACAGTCTTATTATCAAAGATTTCCTTTCGATTAACGAATATTTCAATTTTTCTTGCATGAAATATTTTTCAATTATTTTTAATATATTTTCTGGTTTTTAATATTTTCTGGAAATTAATTTGGCACGATCTAATACTAATTATTAATATCATCGATCGTATTAATGTTCTTCTTCTTCCTCTTCTTACTTTTCCTTCTAAATCCGTTGAAATATATATTTTAATAGTAATCAAACTCTCTCTCCCTCTTTGGTTTAGATTTGTGATAGAAGAGTGAGGTTCAAGTAGGAAAGTGAATGAGTGTTTGGTGTGTGAGAAAGTGTGTGTGTATGAGAGAGAGAGAAAGAGAGTGGAAGAGAGAGAGAGAGAGAGAGAGAGGGTGGGAGAAGGAGGAGGTGGTGGGAGAAATGAGAGGAACACGCGCCCCTTTAAAACTCAATCGCAAATCTTATTGGACGTGATCGAAAGAGTGAAACAACGTATTATTTTCCTTTCTTCTTTCTTCTTCTCTTTCATCAATAACGGTAATCGTATATTCTCTCTCTCTCTCTCTCTCTCTCTCTTTTTTTCTCTCTCTCCTTCTCCCTCTCTTCTCCCTCTTTTCTCTCTTCTCTCTCCCAGGATTTTATATTTTCCTTTTTCTTTCTTTTCCTTTTCCTACAAATTCGAAATCGGGTTCTCACTTGGACGTTCAATCGAACAAATTTGCTTCAATGTTTTCTACNCGACGACGACGACGACGACGACGACGACGAGTACGACCCACCTGTACTCTTTCTCTTTCTCTTTCTATCTCTTCCTTTCTATCTTTCTCTAGTTTTCTGTTCTTATTATTGATTCGACGTGTACGCGCAAGCTTGCTACTCGGCGCTTGCGACGCCACCAACAAACCAACCAACCAACCAACCAACCAACGAAAATGTCGTCGGCGTCGGCGTCGGCGTCGGCGAATCCGACGACTACGACGCCGGTAACGGAGGACACGTCGAACGGAATGAAACAGAAACCATAAAGGTAATCTATGTTCTATAATGAAACCAAACCAGCTGGCATTTCTCTTGGCACACGTACACGATGACGATGACTATAATGACGATGAACAAAAAATGGTAGGGGTTGTGCTCGTTGATGGGGGGAGGGGTGGTGGTGGTAGACGACTAGCAGTCTACTCTAACGGCGCCAGGTTTCGCCCTAAACTACCCTCTCCCCCTTTTTATGTCGTCCGATATTCGTCGCCCCCGCCCCCAACTCCAGATTCTACTCGAGGACACGGCCTACATTCCAATTACACCTACTTCTATCTATTTCTCCTTCTATATATATTTCTCTAGTTAATTTCTAGTTTCTAGATATACATTTTTTTACTTTTATTCTACAATCCTTTTTTTTAATATTTCACATGCTTTTATTGTAATCAACTTATTATATTTTTTTCACTATTTTTTGTAAACTCGTTAATTTATTATATACATCTTTTATAAATTCCTAATTCGAATCTTCAAATATTTTTCTATTTCCATAATCGATCACATATTTCAAATATATATTTCGCTATTTCATTGTCTCGTCGTAAATAGTTTTATTACAAATTCTCAATGTAATAAAAGTTTCAATATAATAGCTCCCGCCATTTTCATAAATAATTTCAATCCTTTCATCCTTGCATTGCCAATCTCTCGATCTTTTTTCTTCTTCTTCTTCTTCTTGTTCCTTCATTTTTTAATTTTAACCATCGTCGTTTGACTTTTATAGACACTTTTTTTTTCTATCCATTTTTTCGTTTAAATTCTTTATTAAATTTCTATCTTTTATTTTTCCAACAAGGAAAATTAATTCTCGCACAGCATAATATAATATCCTCGATTTATTATTTTTCAAATATGTCCTATTTAATTTTTAATTATTATAAATTACATTACACGCGGACAAATCTTACGCAAATTGTAGGAATTTCTTTTTTAATTAATGTATTCAATATTATTTGAATAATAATCAAACGAAACTCGACTTTTTGTAAAAACTTCAAGAAATAAAAGGAAAGAAAAAATATTCTTTTTTAAATATTATTTTACTTATTTTATTTAAACCATTAAAACAAGATTAGAAAGCAAAAAGTATTTTTTTTAAATGTATTCAACAGTACGAATGAAGTATGGCCTACTTATACTGTAAACCCGACTAAGGGACTTTTTCTACGAACTAGCTATGACTATTTTTCTCGAATCGCTTCGCTTCGACCTCACACACACACACGCAAAGTTTTACTTTAAACTAATCAATGATTTACTCGTAAATCGGAGTATGTCCATGTTCTTTGCGTTTTAAAGCGAAAAACAATCGACTGACTCTAAGAAACTTTCATAACTTCTTCACCCCATTTTCTACTTTCAAACTTATCAATAGTCATTCCAGGAGACATAAATTCTGATCCTGTCGAAAAGCAAAAAAAATAAAAAGAAAAGAAATAGTCAAAGATAGGCAGAAAATTCACATATTTCAATGCTAGTTCGCTTATCTGTCTCATTCCCCACACGCCATTCGTCGTTTAAGATCAAAAGATCGTGACAATATTGTCGACACATTTGTCAGATGAAATCGATATCGTTACTTTTTCTTAATAATCTGTATCACCCCACTCTACCTAAAATTGCATTTATTTGCATTCGTGCGTTAATATTTTTCGGTGTTTAATACTTTTTATTGAGCAACATGTGTTTTTTATTTGCGATAAAGGATCAATGATAAATTACAAAAATGTTATACATTGTTCGTTACATCGTCGTAATTATCATCATTTTCAACCCCGATTCTTCTTACCCAACCATTCGTTCAATCATCCATCCTTTCCTCGTTTTTTCTTTCCCTTTTGTTCTTTCGACACAAAAGATGTCGAAATGTGTACATTGGGATTGTCGGACTATAGCGTACCTATTACTAATATTACTGCTGCTTCTACTATTACTACTATTACTATTATTAATATTTGACTCGAATATTATTCATATTAAATAAATATTAATTGAAATTTTCTTTCTCTATTTTTTCGAGGCATCTTACAAATTGCATGTAGCAAATTTTTGACCATTTGGTTATCATTTAAAACATCTCGGATTCTTCGTCATTTATTTATCATCGAAGAAAATGAAATTACTTATCGACTAACTTAACACATATTTATATTAAATAAATGACTTTTATGGATATTTTAGTAAAAAGAAAATAATAAAAAAGAGAGAGAATGAAGAATCCGATCGATGGATAAAGGCTCACCTGTTCAGCACGCGGTCTGATCTTCTCATCTTGTTCCTTGGCAATGTCCTCGACAAGATCATGGAGGAGCCTAATATCCTGGGGGCTAGGGGAATCGACCCTACCAGCCCCCACACTCATTGCACTGTGGGGCGCCAGTTCACAGGAATCGAGAGCTTCACCCTCTTCGCTTCTCACGCTATCCTCCTCCTCCTCCTCCTCCTCCTCCTCTTCCTTCTCCTCGGTTTCCTCCTGTTCCTTTTTTAACGCTTCTTCCACCCAACGTGACTTACGCAAAGCAACCCCCCCTCCTGTTATCACCCTTTCGTCGTCATCGCTCATTTAGGGCATTTACGCAATTTTCTATCCAAACGATCTTACTTTTTCCTTTTTTTCTTCTCCTTTTTTCGATTTTCTTTGTTATTTATTTACTTTCACCTTAATTCCATCATCTTCTGTTCATAGTTTGTACGAATAAAACTTTGCCGCTGCGCGAGGGGGTGGTTGGTTGTTGTTGATTTATTGAAAAAGGATTAAAAAGTAATTATGAGAAAAATGATTATTAAAGTAAGAGTATCAAACGATTACAAAAACAATTGTATAAATTCGTTGCTTTTTCCATAATTAGGCAGTTAGTATTAATATCGATTAGACCAATAGATGATCTCTTCTCCTTCCTTTCCTTCTTCTTCTTCTTCTTCTTCTTCTTCTTTTTTAACTTTGATCAATGAACTCGTTATTCCAAAGACTCTTCTATCATTTATTCCAAAGACGTTATTCCAAAGAATCTTCTATCATTTTATTTAATCGTTGTTTCTGTTGTTGTTTGTTATTCACCATCTTCCAAGTCCACTTCTTCTCTTTCTCACCGAATAAAAATTTGCGAAGATCCGGACGATGATGACGCATCATCGTCGTTAAACAATAATCGATATTTTTTATTGAATGATAAATTAAATAGTCTTTGTTTTACGTTAAAGTAAAAAAAATTCGGTTTTAGAATGGTTATCAAATCTGTCCTAATACGTATATGTATATATCGATTTTCTCAAACCACTAAGGATGATATTATCTTCCTTTTTTTATCCTCTTTTATATTCTATAATCTTCTCTCCACTTATCGTCGAATTTTAAGGTAAAATTAACACACGGGTCTAAATCTCGCGAGACTTCTTTTTATTTTCTTCTGCGATACGAACAAAAAATTAGATTCGATCGATTTATTTGCGCGCGCGCTCGCGCGTGTGTATATGGTTTGAAAAAGATTTGATAAAATTTTGATCGAAAAGAAAACTGCTTCTAGAGTATTTTAGACAATCCGATTTTCTTTTTGTTTCACTCGTGGAACTTTGCTCGAGTGATCTGATTCGACCGTAAAGACCGGAGAGAGGTCGGACTGCGGACTAACGTTCGAGGAAGAAGCGCATTATGTTCGAGGCGCGTTGAAATAGAAAGAGAAAGAGATACACGTTTGTGTGTGTGTGTGTTTGTGTGGGTGAGAGAGAGAGAGAGAGAGAGAGAGAGAGAGAAAGAAAATAATACATATGACAACGCGTAAGAGAGAAAGAGAATGATGAAGGGTGTATAGGTTATGTTACGACGATGATGACGACTACGACGATACAAGGACGCAGCTCATTGATCACTTTGTGACTATGACCTTCCTCGATTATGTAGAGAAAAACGAGTTTCGTAGAAATGGACTATGTAAACTTGTCAACACGCAAAATATAAATGCAACGACTGTATAGAAAAAAAAAAAAATAGAAAAAAAAGGGGATAGTACGAAAGAAACGTATTTTAACGCGTTGGATGAGTGAAATTTAAATAGTATACAAATTATATCTACAAGAAATGAACAACTCGCAAAAATTATATTTAAAAAGAAGTACACACCAAAAAGAAAATTATGGAGAAAAAGAAGGATAAAGACTTTGAATGAAAAAGAATAAAAATAAAAGAAGGTGAAATTGTAGAAGAAGAAGAAGAAGAAGAAGAAGAAAAAAGCAGTTTTTTCTTTCCTTTCTTATTTTAATTAAAAAAGCCGCTCCATGCTAAATCATCGTCGCGTATTCGTAATCGTCGTTAGTTAAAACTCTGCAATTAAGGTCCGGGCCTTTTCTACTTATTTTCTAAAAAAACCTTGAATCGTTAGAAAATCAACTCGGTCGTGTAAGATTAATTGGACACCGGGCGGGACTTATCACAAAAATATAAAAAAAAGAAAGAAAAAGAAATAAAAAAAGAGAGAGGGAGAGAGAGAGAGAGAAGAAACTAGCCTAAACTTGGAGCAAAAACAAACGTATCCTTTCCTTTAAATTTCTTCCCATTAAAACCAACTGATTCTCTCTCTCTCTCTAACTTTCATATCATTCCTCTTTCTTATTATTTTCACCTAATGTTTTAAATACAACTCATCACTTTATTCAATCTCGAATAAAACTACTTGAAATAAAGACAATTGTCGCGTTTATTTAAAAAAAAAAAGTCTAATTAAAAATGTTAGCACACGATTCCCGATCTTATCACTGAGTTAGTTCGGTTACGAATGGAACCGAAATTAAAAGATACAACCCCCCTAACCCCACCCAAGGTACCACTGCTGAATTTCTATAGATTTTCGTTTGTCACCTCCCACTTGAGAGCATCCTTCCTCTCTCTTTCTCTTACTTTTTATACTTTTACTTCTTTTTCTAGATTCGTCTTACTCCTCTGGTTTACTACATCCCCTCCCCCCCTGTCCGTCTTTTGGCGGTCCTGGATACAGAATGCCTTCTAGGTCAGAGAATGTTTTGGCAGGTGGCCCGTTTTACGATGGGAACACACACCAAGCAGAAAGAGAATGAGAGTTAGCCATTGATTTTGTTGATAAAAGGAAAATGGACTCTCACTGCTGATACGTTTGGCACAAGTTTGGACCAGCCCGTATCTCCAACCCTTTCCCTCCCTCTACCCCCACCTCCCCCACCTTCACCACCTCTTTCTCCTCCTACTCCTCCTCCTACTCCTCCTCCTACTCCTTTTCTTCTTCTTCTTCTACTTCTTTTTATACTTCATCTTTTGCATTATTCTTTTCCGTTTATCGGTTAGTGCCAGGAAAAAAAAGAAAGTTTCCCTTATACATATGTTTGTTACTTCAGCGAACAATCTTACTCTCGAGATATAAGAAAAGAAATAATATATCGATTAGGGTTGAAGTAAAAAGTAATGTGCTTGATATCTGACGATCTTTTCATTTTTTGTTATTTTTTCTTTATGTTTCGTTATCTAAATGCGAAGAATGCAAATCTATATCTGTCGTATCTGGTTTAGAATGTAGAATAATCGGAATAATTACATCTCATTTTCAAGAGAAACACGGTGGTTCGTGACAAATCGACGTTTCAAGTGACACCCCCGCTTTCGATAATTGCGTTATCATAAATGCATCCAATAATCTTATCCCGTTATAAATACGTTGCATAGCGGTTAATCTGCGAAACGAGATTCTCGTTTAAACGATAAATCTATAAAAAAATAATAATCGCATTATTTGTATCCACTAACCAATTGTGTTAAGATCAATGTTATTGATTCAAAAAAAAAGTATAAAATAAAAATAATAATGAATAAAGTTCAATAACTAACTCGATCTATCGACGACTAGGAATATAGAAAGAAATAACATTTGAAATTATCCGTTCTCACGCGATAAGATAAAAATCGAATGAGATATTTGATTAGGCTACAAGTTGACTATACCAACCGCCATTTTATTTATCCCCATTAAATTTCATTGCGCGCACGTATATTCGCGCTGGGTATAATGTAACATAGCGAACGAATTAGTAACGTATCCGACGTGTGTGCGTATTACGTACACACACACACACACACACGAGCGCGCGCGCGTATAAACGAGAAACTACGCACGCGTTCTCGAGCGCACGTGGATCAAAATCCAAGAAGAATCGATCGACTTTTAAAAAATCAGACTAGCTAAAAATAATCATTTCTTTAAATTATTTCGAACTTCGATTAAATTGCTATTACTATCGTTATTGTTTTTATTATTTTTATTTAATTAAGATATCAATTTCTAAAACTTCATTTAATTTATCCTTTTTTTCTCTCTCGCACCATTCTCCCGATTTAATTTATATTCCATCCGCAAATTCTACAAATGCAAAGACGACTAAAAAAAAATAATTAACCATTATTATTATTATTGTTATTGCGTTAAGATAATAATTTAAAAATTTTCATTTATTTCTCATTTCTCTTTCTCACTCACGCAATCTCACGATTTCATTATATTCAGAACAAAAATTGATCCAACAAATGCGAAAGAAAGATATATGAGAAAATATAAAAAAATTGTCTATAGAAATAAATAAAAATTGAAGACGAGCGATGAATTTTTAGGGCGAGGCTAAACTTTGAAACTATTTCACCCCTCGACCCAATCCTTCTCTTTGTTCAGTCAAAATGACGATGCACAAAAAGGTAGACTGAACGCGCCACGTTTCCCTCTATCTCTCTCTCTCTTTCTCTCATTTGCTCGGTTTTTAGTTCGTTTGTTATTTATCTCTTTTACTCTCTTTCTCTCTCTTTTTCTCTTTTTCGCAAACAAGCACACATTGCATTACGTCTTTGAAACAGCACTTTAAACGCTCATTTGCCAAGGGCTTCTTCTCGCGCGTCTGTTGGCCGACCACGACTCGATTACTTGGCGCTTCTTTATCCCTCTCTAACCATCCACCCCTAACCTACCCTTATCCCTACTCCTAAACGTTCGGACTATAAAAAAAAACAAAAAATGGAGGGAGATTCGAATCGATCGAGGATTCAGCACCGCGAGTGTCGTTTAACCACGACTCTTCTTTGTCAGATGTTTTTATTTCTGTATTCTCTATTCGATACTCGCAAAACTCTATGACCTATCGTAAGACGTGATCGATTATCGACTTCTAAATAATCAACGAAATAAATTGAAAGAGGAAAGAGTAGTGGGGGAGGTCAAACATACTACGGGGGTTGAGAATAAGAAGAAAAACGATAAAAAAGAAAGGAAAGTGTTTAAGTTGGATAAAATAAAAATAAAATGAAAAATGAATATTCGTTTACGTATGGGATCGTGACGTACACGTCGACACTAGCGGTGGCAGCGACGACGACGACGACGACGACGACGACGACGACGACGACGAGGAGGAGACGCGAACGCGACGAGGAGGTCAAAATCCATTTTGCAGCGTTCCACCTTCGATCGACGATAATAACGACCCTACCGACTACTTCCTCTCTCTTTTCCACCCTCTTCCTCTTTCTTTCTTTTTTTCTTTTGTTAAAAATTAGCATGCAATTATTAAGCAATTATATATGTAATTTTTTTTTATTCCTTTCTTTCAATTATTTCCTTTAATCCTCGAATCATCGAGCCTCTCTCTCTCTCTCTCTCTCTCTCTCTCTCTCTCTCTCTCTCTCTCTCCCTCACCCAATGAATTTATTTGTAGAAAAGAAAAAGAAAAAAAAACGGGTAATGTTCTGTGAAACGTTAATACGTGGGTGAGTATAACTGGAGCTTTTTGGAATTTCCTTTCGATACCGTTTACATATGCGAATCTTCCCTCGGAGACGACGTGGACGGAGTGCCGACGGTGTGCAACCTGCCGGGCAGGACGGGGGACACTGCGACACTGATCAGTCACGCCGTCTGTCGACGAGGATACCAAACTACCAACCATCTAGTGGAACAACCTGCGCGCGCATCTTTCTCTCCGTTTAATTTTTTCTTTAGTTTCTTTTTTCGCCAGAGGCAAATCGCCAATGGGGGGAAATTCTCTTCTTCCCCGATCGGACGAATTTCCTCTACTTTTTATCCTTTCTTTTCTTTTTTCCTTTATTTCTTCCCTTCTTTTTCCTCTTTTTCTTCTTTTCTATGCAAAATGACACAATCTTTTGTTCCATCCTCTTTACGAAAGAATTCCACCAAAAAGAAAAAGAAGAAAGAGACAAGTTTTTTTTTCTCTTATCTCCGATATCGAGTTCTTCTTTATCGACACGGTTTATTTTCGATTTAGAATCGATTTATCGTTATACGAAGACATTCTCTATCGATATTCGATTTATCCCTTACAGCCCCTTTTTCTCTTTTACTTTATTGGAAAATATTAACTCGGAGGTAAAAGAAATATATTGATTTAACGTTTTATTTCAAGCTCAAAAATAACGCGGTTTTTCTTTTACCTCCAATTTAATATATTCATTTTTATTTGTTTTTTCGTTGTGTTGTTGTGCTGTTGTTGTTGGTAGTTGGGTTATGTTTCAGAAGAATTTATATAAGAATTTATCCGAGGATTCTATATTTCTATTTTACTTTGTTTTTTTCCACTCGAGAACAATACGACGAAGGGAATCGTCCAAACGAATTTAAATAATTCGAACAAAATATCTCGGGCATATTTGTTTTTTCTGTTTTTTTTATTTCTTGGGCAAAATGTATTTTTGTAAATATTTCAATATTATTTTCCTTCTATTCAACCTTTTATATATTTATTCTACCTTGCACGATCAACAACCTCCGAGGAGGCCTTTAGAAAAGAGAAAATAACGTAAAAGTAGAATAGAGATAAAAGCGAAAAATTTCTTTAGCGGTTGTGTATCCTGATACTATCGGTTATCGATACTAACTTTTGGGAAAGACCATGTTTCGGCTCGTTCAACAAAAAGAACGATACGTCTATCGTTCGAACGTTAACATCGTTGGCTAAGCACTTTAAAACTACAATTCTAACATAACCCAGTTTGAATACACCTGTGGATTTATGTAAATATGAATTATTCATATACTCGATGTCCTAAAAATCTTTTTACCCAAAATGAACAATTTTGAACTTGATCTTACACTCTTAAGTTTAAATGCGTTGCAACGTTTTTTACTTGGTTGAAAATTCGTATGTTTATTGCCAAAGAAATAAATTTCTTGTTAAATTCCATAAACATCTCTTTTGTACGATTCAATACGTCCAATTAAATAAACCAAATAAAAACAAAAAATAGTTGCTTTATAGACAGAAAATAATTATTGATCAATATCTTTTCTGTTCTTAATGAAACCGAGACTTTTTGCACATCTTGTATACGTAGAACTGCATACAATACATCCTATATATTTATATGCATACTTTTGAGAAGTTTACTTCGAGGATAAGTACTCGAATGTAGGCACGAAACGTGAAAATTGTTTAAAGACGGTACACCGTCGTCTTAGAAAAGAAGATCGAGTGAGGTGAGACTCACTTGAAAAATTCACTTCATCCCCCGTTCTTTACTTTCACAACCCTCGAGATGACAGGAATGACAAGATGAGAGAGAAAGCTCACAGGGTGAGCCGATACTTGAACTTTTCTGAGAACCTTACAGAATCAACCCATCCCGAAAATTTTCTAAAGAAATATGATAGAAAGGGTTCAAGTTTAATCTTTTTTTTTTTTAAACATATATGTTGAAGTATCAATTTTTTTCTCGATATAATATTCGTATGTGTATTGGATTGATCAAAAAATTTGAAACGTTTAAGGGGGTATTCTGGTATAGAAAATTGAAAAAAATCAATTCTTTTTTCTTTTCATATTTTCAAAACTTAAAAATTTTAGAATATGTAATCAAGAGGATTTTTCAAAATTCAAATTATTTTCGGAGTTATAGGTATTTTAGTGACACGGAATTTAATTTTATACGAATGAACAATCAAAACTTTAAACGCGTTTTTCTCGAAACTACTTTTTTCAAAACTCTTGTCATGATATCTCAAGTTCTACTAAACCAATTTACTTGAAATTTGATATGAGCCTTCTCTATGCATTACTATATCGCACTAACTAAAACTACACTGAAATTTCAATTTTTACTATTTTTAAAAAATTCTGAAAAGTCCAAAAAAAATGATAAAAACATGTCTCTTCACTTCAGAAAGCCTTTATTTGCCGAAAAAATTTTTTTTTTAACTTTTCCTTAGTTCGGACGATAGCAGCATTGTTTTAGATTAAGAATGATTTTTTTTTTTTCAGATGACTAGGAGGGGTACAATCATGTCAGGCAGGGCACGCCATTTTTTTGAGAACCCCTACTTCAACAGCCTGTAACTTTTTAAATTTTTTATTTTTTAACTTGATTTTTATTTGTATTCTTAAAACATTAATAAATATGTTGTAATATTATTGCTTGTAAACATATTTTTTGGTTTCTTTTTAATGTGCTTTATAAAATACCTAAAATTCATGCCTCTAGACTAGAATACCCTATTAATATTTCAATGTCGATAACATTTTTCTATAATTCGGCAACAACTTCTTGGGTTACCCAATAAATACCTACGCGCACCAATAATTGTATGTAATATTTAATATAAAGTCAGTTGAATATTCATGTAATTGATTTTATAAAATCAATTGTATTCTACTTCGAATTTTTAAAGGCTAATTATTTTTCTATCATTCGAACAGAAAATGTATCGAAGATAAGAAAGTAATAAATAAAATTATTGAAGAGATTTTCTCTTTACCATCTTAAAATATTAAGTAAAATTATTCGATGAAAAGATGAATTCTAATGTAAAGAAAAATCGTACAAGTTGTTCATTTTTCGACACGCAGAAAATGATTTTCCTCTAAAAGCTGTACTTAAATTTTCTTAAACGAAATAACTGCGGCATAGTCTGAATGGTGCTCACAGTCAGGGCCGTATTAAAAGTTAATCCAAGGTAAAAATAAAATAACTATTCTAACGATTATCAATTTTACTAATAATTTAAATCAAAGAACAAAAAATTACTATAATTTTCTATAAGTAATAAAAAAAAAATTCAAAAAAAAAAAATAATATATATTACAACGAGTTTTCTACGTGATTGATATAACTAAAGATACAAAATATAATATATATTGTAAATGTGTACGTATGTATATAAGTCTCTACCATATAAGAAAATAATATTCGAAGGTACAATATATTTTTCATTTTTGTAGAAAATATATAAATTATTGTTTTTGAAAGTAAAAAAAAAATAATAATAATAATAATAATAATATCGTAGAAAATGGTGTTAAATCTTCGTAATGGCCTCCTGTCCATTATAATTTTTTCTTCTCTCTCTTTTCTTTTTTGAATATATAGAAAAAAGAGATAGATATTGAATAATCGCAGGTATTGAACGATAATAATTTGTCGTGCCCTTACCTGTGCTACTTTTTCACCCATATTTGGCGTGTGCATTGCTCCTTGAAAATATTTCGCCGAGCCGTTGTCCTGCAGAGAGAACTAAAAATTGTAAAAATAAGAAAACAAGGATAAATTTTGTGTCCTTCCTTTTACCTTCCTTGGTATGACATATATACATATATACGCATTACTATTATTATTACTAATTATTATCTATTTCAAGATAAATTCATTTAATGTTCATTAATATATATACATGTATATATATATTATATACGTGAATTAATGTAAAATGTGTATGTTTACGTATGTACACGTTAAACATAAAATATCAATCTCATTTTTGAACATGCATATAAACCTATTGTACCCATATAAATCGGATTGTTATTAACAAACCCCTTTCAATTTCTTATTCTAATCGGTTATTTTTTCTTTTTCAAAACATCCTTCACTAAATTTAACAATCATTCCATTTAATTCTAATTGAGTATTAATTTAACAACTAATTAGGGTTAATATACGTGAATTATGCTACTTGATGTACACGTGAATTATGAATGCGTTTAAGGTTGATCAAAAGTTCTGAAATATTCTTAATAATTTTTATTATATTCTTTTAAAAGTTCTCAATTAAATATTATAATTGAAAGATAAAGCGAGATGGCCTTGAAAAAAGTATAATCGTTTTTTTAGATTACTTCAAAACTTTTGGATTTACTTTCTACGAATGGCAATTAATCCAAAGTGCATAAATATACAATAATATACAACTAAACAATAAATAAATTAATATAAATCACTAAGTAATAATATGTGTAAAGAAAAAAGGGTTATCTTACTTTGTGTTTGATAGAATCCGGTCCCATTTGGCTCAGAGAAGGTGACTTTCGGTCCTTGGACGTTCTCCATTTTTGTAAATCGCTTTCCGAAGCAACACCAGGGAAGATTTTCGAATGTTTCGCTGCTAAAAAAATGGAACGTCCAATGTTATAAATCGTCGTTAAGTTTATTTCTTGTTTTTTTCTTGTTCTCTTTTTTTTTAAATATAGTTTTATATCTCTCGTTGGTAAAGTAGTATTTACTTCTGTTAATATTCTAAAAAATATTCTATAAGTGCGAAATACAGGCTCGATCCAATTCATAACACTTTAATACGATAATAATAATAATAATAGTTTAATTCATTTAAACTTGATACTTTGTCACTCGAATAACAAACTAATTTATAAGAAAAGATAAAAAAAATTCACTCATATTCTTGTATTATCAAACAAATTTTTTTATTTTACTTTTAATACCTGCGACGCGGTTAACATATTTTCACGGTCGAATTTCTTTTTATAATACGTAGTTTCTAATTTACCCCAAAAGAAAATCATCGAAACTAATCTAAAAGTAACAACGAGATACTTCAAGCACGCATAAACTTTACAAATACTCAAATAGTGATACTAAAATAATAAAAAATAAAAAACAGGTATGTGTCCGATAATAATTAAAAGAAATTCTTAAGTATTAAACATTTTATTGAAACATAATAATTGAGATTTACTGATACTTAAAAATGTACAAAAGACTAAAATGATAAATAATTAATTGAAAATGATTTAATACAAGATCTACTGATCTAACATAACTGAACAGATAATGAAAGAATTTAAAAAAAAAAAAAAAAAAAAAAGAAATAACCGAGCCTATATCTCGATCTAAAAGCATTAAAGAAGAGTGTGTCAGTAAATGAGTTAATCAATCCGCACTATAATAAGCTGCATACCTGTGAAAGAAAGAACAAAGTTTTAAATGTTCGTTGAGAAAACTGTGTCAATTATTTTCTTTTCTTTTATTTTTTTTCATTAAAATACACTGTGAGACATTTAAATGAGAATAATTGTTATTTGTGATTTTATATTTAACTTATACTATAATTACGAAAGTTATTAATTATTCTCATTGAAATACCTCATCATCAGTCGATGTATGAATATGTCGAATTTTTCGTTAAAAAAAAATTACAAACGACGTGGATGAATATTTTGTTTTATTTTTTTTAGCGATGGTTTCGTTGTTATTGTCTCAATGGTTCCTAACACACGTTACACCATGATAACAAATATATATTTAAGTATCGTTAACATAATATATATTCTAATTATATTCGTAATAAAAACGTCGCGTAAGCGAGCCAAGGATAAAATTGTTATCAACTAAAAAAAAAAAAACAACAAGAAATTTAATATCACTACGATAAACATTATTTCATTTTCTCGACCAGCCGAACGTTTCTTTCTTTTTTCTTTTTTTTTCTTCAACCCTTTTATCGAGAAAATTAATTTAAAAAAACCAACCCCCGTTGACCCATCGATAAAAACGATTTCTTCGTTACCCGATAAACAAAATTTAAAGGAAAAAAAAAGCAACAACGAGAAGATCACGAAAAAACACGTTGAAAAAAAAATTTTCCTATCGAATAAATAAATAAAATTGGATATTAGAATTGATAAAGTAGATTAATGTATCGAGCTGTTATTGAAAATCTGATGAGTTGCAAATGATCGAAAAAGCATTATAAAACGTATAGCTGTGGTGTTGGTGCGCAAACGTGGCTGGCCGAGCGAGGCTACGGGGTGCTCGTTTGATAAAATAGAAAATAGTATGGAAATTTTAAGTAATACTATTTCAGAGCTTTTAACGAAATGTCTCCCTCACCCTTCCCTCTTGTTTCGAATAAGTAATAAATAAGAAAAATAATATTAAAATTGATCAAAATAAATGTAAGCAAAAACAATATTTGTCGTTCATTAATTTTCGTTACAAAAAATAATATTTATAGAATTTAAGTGTTGAATTGTATCAAAATAAATTATATTTTTACTAGGCCGAGAAACTGTAAATGAAATAAATCTATCTATAAAAAATATTTAATAAATAATTCCTAACAAAATGGTACATTTAAACAAAATTTTAGTTAAATGTAATACTTTTTTATTTTTCTAATAAAAGGTGAATGATCGACAAAAATTGCATGGACCCTTTGATCAATTTGATGATAGTAATAGCAGTAGTAGTAGTAGTAGTAGTAGTGTAATAATAATAGTGTGTAGTAGTAATTATAGAATAATAATAATAATAATAATAATAATAATAATAGTAGTAGTAATTTGTGAGCAATAAAAAACACAGGCCTATGAAAGCTCTCGATCGGACAACGAGTGACGTTATCTCTTGAAAAAAAAAGCTCATGAAAATAGATAGAAAACAAAAGAACAAAAAAAAACCCCAAAAAAAACAAAAAAAAAGGAAGCCTAAAGCGGTTGGTAAGTTGTTAAAAGGGGGTGCAAACTCGCCGGCTCGACTCGGTCGGTTAAATGAAAACCAAGATGGAGCAAGGGAGTGCCCCTTCTTCCTGTTTTACCTTCGGTGAGGTTATCGACTGTTGCTGGCCTTCTCTCGAGGGTGACGTGTTCGCTACCTCTGCCCGCTACTAAAATAGTTTTCCGATGTTTGACTTTTGAATTTTATAATAAAGGGGTTTTGTTTGTTTGGTGCTATTTTTTTTTTATTATGCTGAAGAAGAAGAAATAAAATTTGGATGTAGTAGAAGAAGGGAACGAGGTAGAAGAGAACAGGGGCGGTTAGAGGTAACTACGAGGTTTGTTTAGTGTTTTGTTTTTAATGCTGAATAAGAAGAAATAAGATTTGGCTGAAGAGAAAAGAAGCGGTTGAGGCTTAATATGGGGTTTGTTCGGTGTTATTTTTTGTTTAATGTTGAAGAACGAAAAATTAAATTCGGGTTAAAAGAAAGGGAACAGGGGTGGTTAGGGGGTAAAAGGATAAATATGCGTGTTATTTTTTCATTTTTGTTTCTAAATAAATAGGCAAAGATTGTAAAGAAACGGAGAGTAAGATAGACGGGACGAGTATATAAAATAAATTATTATAAACAACAAATTAATTAATTAAAAAAATAATAATAATAACTTTTACAACAACGAGTCAAAATCTACGCAACACCCTAATTGTTATTTTTTTTTTTTACTATCTACCCTTTACGATTTTTCGATTGTTTATTTTAGGCGGGAAGTTTGACAATTTGAAGTTTGACTTTTTGGGCTTTTGAATAAGTATCGTTTTATATCGAACAAATTTAATAACGATCTTTCGATACTTTTCTTTTTTATTTCTTTTCATTTGTTTTTTTTCCCCTTCCCTCAGTACATACAAAATGACAAAGTACAATTACAGATTACACGACATTTAAATGCAAAAGGTCACACACTAAACCGTCAACACTTGTGTCATGAAAAAAAGATAGCATGCGATAATACTAAAATATATATATAATATATAATGTGACATATATAATATAATATATATATATATATATAATTTAATAGCTAGAGTTAACACAACACGACCGATTAATATGCATAATCTTATTGGACAAATTATATTATACAGAATACATTATTATCAGGTATTTACAATTAAACATATTACAGTAGTCAATGATGAAAATTAAATTCTCATTTTCCCTGGATTATTACAACGATCATTTTTCATTCATATCCGATTACAACTACATAATAGCATAAACTATATCATCCAACTATGTCAATCTATCTCTTATAGTTTAAAAAATAAAATAAAATACAATTGATTTGGAATAATTTTCTTCCCCACATCCTACCGGAAATAATAACTAACGAATAAAAATGAGAAATAATAAAAATAAAAATGATTTTAAATTAACGCAATATGATCGTGATTCGATATATTGAGTTAGGAAAAAATAAATCCATTATTGTTAGCTTGAAATAAATATAAAAATATAAGGGTTCCATATTCCCCAAGGTAATATATACATACGTGATACAAATAATAATAATAATAATAATAATTAAGGGATTAGGATGAATTTGTATGGTGTACTCGAAGAAGTAATCTGGTAGTTCATGTTCGGCCCCAGTCCTGTGTCTCTTCTCGGTATCTGGCAGATATCGATCGAGTCGCGGAACTAGAATGCCATGGCGTCAAGAAGTCTTGCGAACGAACGAACCAACGAATAGTATCAAGCTATACCAGAATGAATTACTACACGAAAATAATATATAAATATATATACTATTATTATTATTAATTGCTATAACGGGGCTAAGAGATAATCGATAATTTCGTACCATCTGCAAGCTTACGTTAAATCTCGAAAGACAAGTTTTAAGTATCTAAGTATCTAATTTAAGTGAGTGTATTAGTTAGGAACAAACTACGATAAATAGAGGAATAGTAAGATTGATTGATTGATTGATTGATTGATTATTAATTAAGTGATAAAAAGGGAGAAAGAGAGAGAGAGAGAGAGAAAGATAATAGGAAAGAGGAAATACTATCAAGTTGAGATTAACTTACAAACGCTGCAGGTGAGACTGCGACATGGTGGCCTGGTCGTATCCGGTTTTATGGCCTTTCTCGAAATTGCATCTAAACTTGCCGCGTGAGAAACACTCCGAGAAGGTCCACCTCCACCTCCTCCTCCTCCTCCTCCTCCTCCTTCCGCAGCACCAGCACCACTCGACGAATTCGGACCCTCCCATATTCCCGATTTCTGGGAAACCTATACACGGTAGGCAAATTCAAATATTATATTTTTATATCCTTTTTTTTATTATAGAAACCATCTAATCATAAATTATGGGAATAATTATAATGAATTTTTAATTCATCTGAAATTTAACATAATTCATTTTTAATTTATCTTATATAATAGAAATAACTGTAATATATATATATATTTGTTGACTCGATTCCCTGTCTCAATTTCATACCGAATTTCTATCGTTTAACACTAGAACTACCAACACACTAGAACTGACTGGTCTTGGTAGAAGTAGCATTGTTTTTTTCCGGTAGTTCTAGTGTTAAAAATGTTGTTATTATAAATAAATTATGATATTTTTAAAAATTGGCACCATGTAGATGTATTTCGATATCCTTATATTCATTTTATATGATAATATAAAACAAAACAATAAAACAATTCTTCTGTTTTTACGATTATAAATGACCAGTCATTTTGACTGGTTTTGGTAGAAGTAGCATTGTTTTTTTTTCGGTGGTTCTAGTGTTAAAGTTATTACGTAAAGAAAAAAAATTAATATAAAATATTGAAAATAAAGATATTGTTAAGTTTATAAAATGTTATTAATTTAGAGACAAATATTTGTTGGTTCACCCTGTATACAATAGAGAGATTTTAGTCTCCAATGTAGAAGCACTTAATCTGCCTAAATACGTTTCCTCCTACTATGCTATTAAACTCTAGTTGGTTATGTTCGTACGATAACCTTTAACATAAGCGGAAGGTATCTCACGATTTAAATGACGTCATATGTTAAGATTTATCAGAGAAACAATTTCTTGAATAATATCTATAAGAAAAGTAACAAATAAAGGGAGATAGTTATTAACCTAAAGGGAATATTATCGGGGGTATAGTTTAGATGCAATATCGGCTTTTCAAAGGATAAGAAAGATTTTTCAATGCACTCACGTCGCTTACACCCTCGGGACTGGCAATGGGAGCTGTTGTACTCGGTTGTACAACATTTGCACTCGTCATAGATGTACCACCACCATTGTTGGTTCCAGCTGGTGGTACCGGCAACGATGGTGGTGGGGTACCTGTCCTTCCTGGACCCCAAGATTCCATCATCGTTGGTGAACCACATGTTAAAGGGCTGAAATTACATTTACAAATATTTCATTAAAGCATCATTGATAGTTTTTCGCATCTGTCAGAGTTTTAAAATTCTATACTATCCTATCTAATTTGCAAAAGAATATTTGTTTATACAGGTAACCCTCCTCTAACACGGTAGATAGGTTCCTAAAATATACCGTGTTGTGTGAAACCGTGTTGTATCAGACCCAGAGCCAGTACAAAAAGGGGGGTTACACTGTATCTGTGTGCTCTACAAAGGTTTTTGCAATTTTCTTATCGTGTTAGAGCGAAACCGTGTTAAAAGATGCCGTGTTGTAGGAGGGTTTCCGCAATTTACGAATCGTGTTGGAGCGAAACCATGTTATAAGATGCTGTGTTGTAGGAGGGCTACCTGTATTTTATTACCATGGAAAACACATATTGCCGGGTAGAAATAATATCATCAAAACTTGTACATTTACTTAAACTAATCAAATATCTAAATACGACATTTGTTATTCTATTCGATACTAATTAGTAAAAAAATATTTCTTTAAATGCCATTACCACCCTCCACGTGAATACTTATTCCTCTATATCATTTTTCATTTAAAAGAAATAAAAATTAGAAAAAAAAAACGTGCGACGTTAAGCGCGGCAAAGTGTTTGATCGGATAAGAAAAAAAAGGGATAGATATAAACGTTAGTTATCGTAGTAATCTAAAACTAAACTGGCGGGAGAGGGGAGGTGGGGAGGACATTGGTTGCTCGTTTAGGAATGATCGTGGAAGCGCTAGTGAACGATAACTTATATAAATCCTAAGGTTATGGTAATGGTCGATACACGATACGGAACAGAGGTCAGACCTCGCGAGTGAAGTGTGTCAGTGTTAGGTCAGACTTGCCAATCGATACGTAACCTCAACCCGCAGCACGATACAGAGAAACAAGACGTCGTTCATGCGTCTGTGAACAACTCGACACGTTACCGTAAATATGATGGCTCAAAACCACAAACCAATGCTTACTCTACAATTCATCCTTTTATTACCATTTTTTCTTTTTCCCCCTATCAATCGAACGATCTTTGAATAATAATCGATCAAATTATAATCGAAATCGTTGATTTGCCCCCTCCCACCCTTCCCGTCCTCCTATTTCCCAGAGTTTTCTTCGAATTTATAAAAATAACGTTCCAAGAGTTAAATTACTTTGAAGAATTTCTTCATTGTAAATGAAAATTGTTCGTGTTTGAAAATAAATTTAAAGCTGTTTTCTGTATTTTTGTTTTTCTCATCATTTTGATTATTTTGAAAAAGGAATTAAAAATTCATTCCATTCCTATTCCTTCTCTAATTTTTGTCGTAATCCCAATTGATTTGTAAAAAACAAATTTTCCTGTTTGAATTAAATCAACGAGAAGAAGTTGAGGAAGAAAATTTGTTAAAAGTTCGTTTTGTGAATGAAGAATGAATGTTGAGGAAAGGAGTAAAAAAAAAATAAAAAAAAGTAAAAGGAAGGAAAACGGGAAAGAGAAAAATAGATGCAAGCATATTGCGTTTACGGAAACGAATGGAACGATAAGAGAGAGAGAGAGAGAGAGAGAGAGAGAGAGGGAGAGAGAGAGAAAGAGAGGCTTTTCGCGAACGAAAAACTCGTTTTCGGCTTTCGTCCAAGCGTGTCCGGTATCCGGAAAAATTTCATAATGCCGTTTCCGTTCTTCTATTGCTGAAACGTCCCTCCCTCTCTCACCCCGGGAATAGTAAAAGAGAAGAAGGGAGAATCAGGTGGAATGGGGAAAGGGATGGGGCAGGGGCAGGGAGGGGAGGAGTGGTAGACGTTGAAGAAGTTTTGTTCCGGCTTTCGGAACGTTTCAACGCACCGAGGGAAAACTTACTGACGTTCTTTCAAATACAAACGGAAAACGAGAATGGGAGTGGAAAATGATGAATAC
>JACGTP010000085.1:274683-307771 GCA_023678845.1 Mischocyttarus mexicanus
ATGTAAATTTTATTCTGAAAATTTACAGGCATATTTTAGCGATGTTATTCTAATTATTTATGCAAAAGAAATAATCGATTTTTAGAAAATTTTACATTTATCGCTTCCCTTAAGAAACGTTAGTGGAATTCAATTGTTTTTAATCGTGACAAAATGGGACCACGTGACATGGGATTATTTTCGATAGATCGTGTTAACCCGACTAGATCATTCTCATTCTTCATTCATTTAGATTCTCTTAGGGTTTAGTGAATGGCATTATATTTTGCTTAAACCTGGGAAAAAAATAGAATTCATTCTCTTCGACTTCGACTTAGCAGCAGTCAGTCTGCTTTCGATTTTGCCGTAGTGTCTGACCTTAGGCGCGGTAAGATCGATAGTCCCTACTGTATAATTTATCATAGTCATAGCTCAAGAGAGAATAAGAGAGAGAGAAAGAGAGAGAGAGAGAATGAGAGAGAAGAAGGACTTCTTGCCTTACATCAACTTACTTCATTCGACTTCTCTGACCTCAGCCAAAACCTAGGAACTCTTGTCTTACATTGGTCTGGTTTATTTAATCGTGCATAATTTATTGAAACAAATGTCATCTAATCGTATACGAGATAAAGATTAATTTAAATCAAAAAACTTTCTATATTATCACAATTTACTATAAACAAACGTAAATGTATTAGGTGTTGGAATTAACTCGTAGCGTTATACTAAAGATGACATGAGTTTTAAAGTATTCTGTTTTCACCTTCAGAAACAAATTTATCGTAAACCAGCTCTAACAAGGTTTTATTTTTACGACAAATATTATGTTTTAATTATTAATAACATCATGTTACTATTATTTCAATATGTTGAGGTTTATCCCAAATAAAGTGTTTTTGCGGGAACGGCACAAAAGAAAAAGTTTTTTACATCGTATTGTCACTAGTGATGAAAAGGGGATACATTATGACAATCCTAAGCGTAGAAAATCATGGGTTAAGCCCGGACAACCATCATCATCAGTGGCAAAACGCAATATTCATGAATCTAAGCTCCTCCTTTGTATTTGGTGGGATCAACAAGGTGTAGTTTATTATGAATTGTTAAAACCCAATGAAACCATCACTGGGGATCGCTACCGGTTACAATTGATGCGTTTGAGTCGTGCATTGAAGGAAAAACGGCCGGAATGGAGCAAAAGGCACGATAAAGTTATTTTACTGCACGACAATGCTCGACCTCACGTGGCGAAACCAGTGAAAACATACCTGGAAACATTGAAATGGGATGTCTTAACCCACCCGCTGTATTCTCCGGATATTGCCCCTTCGGATTACCACCTGTTTCGATCAATGGCTCATGGTTTATCAGGGGAAAAATTAACATCTTATGAGGATTGCCAAACTTGGATCGGTTCATGGATTGCCTCCAAGGACGAAAAGTTTTTTCGACTGGGTATTCGACAGTTACCTGAAAAATGGGAAAAAGTAGTGGCAAGCGATGGGCAGTATTTTCAATAATGTAATTTTTTACTTTCATTTCAAATAAATCGTTATTTTTTAATAAAAAAACGCTACGAATTAAATCCAACACCTAATATGAAAAAAAAAGAATTATTTAGATGGTAGAAACCTTTGAGATGGAATATTCCAAAAAATACTTCTTTTGGATAAAGGAAACAGCCTGTAAATGAGACACAAAAGACACGGTAACATGTTTCATGTTGCATCCTGGTTTCATAGAAAGAAAAACTAAAAAAGAAAAGAAAAGAAAAGAAAGGAAAGAAAGGAAAGGAAAGGGGTAGCGATAGTTGGAACTCGTTTCATTGGTTCTTGCAGATTATCGACGCGTAATCTTCGATCTGGCTGAAAGAAATAAAAAGTCAAACAAACAAACAGACAGAGAAAAAAGCTAAAAAAGGGAGTTGAATGCGTCCAAGTAAAAAGGGTTGGAAAAGTATAGAGATGATGATGAAAGACAAAGTAGTATCGAAAAAAAAGGGTTTGAGGGTGCGAAAGTAGTGTTGTTGAATGAAAAGGCGTTAAACGAATGAAATAGTTTTAGTTTGTCGACCACCTGCAGGCAGGCCCCTTACGTGTGTGTGTGTGTGTGCTAAGTCGATGGTGCCTTCTGTTAAAACAACAAACTCATTTTGCTTGCCTTTTCTTCTCTCTCTCTTTCTTTTACTTTCTCGTGACGTTGATGGCCACTTGAGTTTCCAAAGGAAAGCACCACCAAGTTTCCCGCAGCGTCAATGAACGAATTCATATTGCTTGTCGTATTGTTATATACTTTGCTTCAATCGCATCTTTATCGAAGAGAACATAACTTCATCGTTTCTTATTTCTTCTTTTTCTTTTTTTTATAAACAGTTGTTCAAAAGAGAATATATGAACAAATATCGTTGATTGACGTGAGTTTGATTGGTATTAAAAAGAGATACGAGTTGTTTACAATTTGAGTGTATTATTTTTATGCAAGGTTCTATTAGGTTGTAGCAAAAAAAAATTTCTTCGAAATTGAGCAGAAAAATGCACATAATTGAATTGAAATTTGCTTCATTTCATATTTGACAACCTAATACAATTTAGTTGGGATTTTTTAGCAATAAATATATGCCTATTAATTAATTGAGGATCAGGTAACTCAATGTCGATGTCAATTTAGGGACAAATGGATTGTTTCTGGGTAACCCAATAAACGTATTAATAAATTCTGTTAAATATTTTGTTTGTTTATCAATTTGAATATATTCTTAATTCCTCGTTGAATTTTCTCTCTTTCTCTTTCTTTTCCTCTCTTTTTCTTCTTCTTCTTCTTCTTTTTCGAGTGGCCATTTCGCGAGCGACTCCTCCAGAAAAGCTTTTTCGCTTATTACGCAACCAAGCGAATGCGAGGTGAACGAGGAGACGAGAAGTAGGTGTCCGAAGCAGCCAAGAATAGTCGTGCTCGTGCATGTGCTCCAACCTCCCCCTTTTCCTCCCTTTCTCTTCCTCTTCCCCTTTCCTTTATTTTCAACCGATACCATACCCTGCCCCGTTGCTCGCCCATAACCCTTTTTGCGTATTCGATGACGTCACTTTGGGAAACAGTAGGTGATGTCATCGATCTTTTACCTCTTAAAGATCAACAATTTTATGCATTTCATTTGATTACGTTTGTATAATACAATTTTTATATGATTATAATTATTGGATCGATTTTTAATAAGTAAAATGCAAGTTTTGAATATCTTTAATGTTTTTTTTTCCCCAGTCAATATTTTACATGAATTATAATATTAATTAAAAAATGATAAGATAAAATTTAAATATGATGATAGATTATTTTTAGTTACTTGGAGCAATTGATACAAAATTCAAAACTTAGATATCATTTCTTTTTGTATTTTTTTCCTTGACATAAAAAATTTTCTCTCTCTCTCTCTCTCTCTCTCTTTCTACTTTTTATTGATAAAAATAAAAGATCATAATGGGATTTTGTTGTTAATCAACGACATAAATAAACAAAGAAAGAAAGAGAGATGGGAAGAAAAAATACGTTCATCCTCTCGTACGTGGGTAGTTCACAGTAATGGCTTCGACCGTGTTAGGTGAGTAGCGACCGAAAGAGAATAGGACGAGGTTTCTCTTAAGCTCGCGATTTCGAAAGCCACGCAGCAAAAGCTCGCCAAGGAACAGACGAGCTTAAGACGAAGACAGTTAGAGACGCGAGCTTGCAGCATCCGCTGCGTGACGGTTTCTTCCCGGTTTCTGTTTGGTTTCTGCTTGCTTTCTGCCCGGTTTCTTCCCGGTTCGTCGTGTTTGAGACGAGAAAATCTTTCGGAAGCTTTTTCAATTCTAAATCCTGTCATTCGCGTGTGTTCAACGTTTAGTTGTGTGTTTTTTTCCTCATTGGTTCTCTATCTTTTCCCCTACTCACTCTTTCAACCTTTTTTTCTTTCCGTGTCACTTCTTCTAAATCGAAAATAAACAAACAAACGAGTAAACAAAGTTTGTTTGAACGATTCGAACGCTTGCAGCTTTCGTTCGATTAAATACTTCCCACACCGAATTTCGGTTACCGAAGAATAACAATGAGAACAAAAGTATTCAACCTTTTTTCCTTTTTTTTTTTATTAAATTAAATCAAATGATCGTTGAAATTTTGTTACAACGATAAAGAATATTTTAGAAATGGATAAATAACGTTTGTTTGAATATGTTCGATCATTTTATCCTTTCTATGCGATTGTTTTCTTTTCCATTATTAATGGAGAAAAATATAATTTTGATATTAAATCGATTATTAAATAAGAATGTGTTTAATGATGAGATTTCGTTAAGACGATAAAAAATATTTAAGAAAAGTGTATGAAGACGGGGAGGAAAGGAAAGAAAAAGAAAGAAAGAAAGATCCTGTAATCCAGAAATGCACGAACGGAAAGTTTTTTGTTACTCGGCTAGTTGGGTAGTCTCGTTCGTCGTTCTACGAACTAACTTTGACGACGGGCCAAACTTTTACCAGTTTACTTTACCAACGACTACGCTTTTACCTAAGCTTCTTTCCTTAACGCATCATTTCTACCATTATGTTTAATGCTTTTTATCTTTTTTCTTTTTTATTTTTTCTTATTTCTAATAAAACCACCATTGTACCTCGTCGACACAAAAGCACCAAGATTTCGTTTTAAACGTTGGAAATTTTCAATAGTTCGTGCAAAGAAAAGCAAAAGAAATAAGTGTTTAAAAGAAATAAATGTTATAAAAACTAAACTGTGACTTACGAATTGAACGACAATTGCGTTCTGACCAGAAGCAATTAAAAAAACCATAACAATAATGTAAAAACAAGCACGTGTCTGACTTCAAGAGAATAAAGGTTCTCACTTTTAGGCACAGAAACACGGGGAATCACGTGTCTTTCGTGCGTTGTTTTAAGACAAACGGGTAAAGAATTGTACAAAGATTTCGCAATGTTTCTCATCGTGTTTTTAGAGAAACAGTGTTATAGGGTGCCGCGTTTTAGGAAGGATACTTGAACCTGTTGAATTTTTATCCAAGTTATCCAATTATTATTTATGCAAAAGTGGATTTGAAAAGTATCATTAAAAGCATCTATATGGATTATCTTTTGCATATATCGGATGCTGTAAGTTGGGATTCTGTATAAATGAAAGATCAGTTAGATTCGTGTTTAACGTTATCTTTCTCTTTCTTTCTTTTTTTTTCTCTTTATCTATCTATTTCTCGCAGCATCGATTTCCGATTGTTTTTGCAACGAGCCACTAGAGGGGTGCTAGAAATTCAAGGGAACAAGAATCTCGAGATGAGCTGCGACGTGGAAAGCCCAGAAGAGGGACAACAGTGGATACCCATGAAGTCGTACGTTCATTTCATTTCATTTCAATTCATTTATTTTTCCCTCCTTCTTTTTTCCGATCTTCCAGTTCCACCTTATTTCTATCTTCCTTTCTCTTTTTCTACGTGACTGTCCCTTAGTGCTGTCGTACTAATTAGTTATACGAACTAGAATACCCAACCCCATTTCACTCATTCTCTTTCTTTTTCTCTCATTTCTTACTCTCTCTCTCTCTCTCTCTCGGATTGGTCATGGCCAGGCGTATTTTTCTTAAACACTACGATGATCTCTCTCTCTCTCTCTTTCTCTCTCTCTCTCTTACTTTTACTTTTTTTCTATATATATACATGTCTTGAAAATAAAATAGTTATTTCATGAGTTGGTAATATCATCTATGTTAACTCGGTTATTTCGTATTCATGAATCGTATTCACGAAGAAAGTATTCATGAGTCGTACTCATGAACTTTTTCCAAAAAAAAGATTTTCTCAATCCCCCCCCCCCCCCCCCTAATAATATATATTTCACGGGAAAAGAAGAACATCTCGACATCAGTTTTGAATATTGCGTAAATCTTTTATTCGGAAAAAGTTCATGAGTACGACTCATGAATACTTTCTTCGTGAATACGATTCATGAATACGAAATAACCGAGTTAACATAGATGATATTACCAACTCATGAAATAACTATTTTATTTTCAAGACATGTATATATATAGAAAAAGAATAAACGTAAGAGAGAGAGAGAGAGAGAGAGAGAGAGAGAGATCATCGTAGTGTTTAAGAAAAATACGCCTGGCCATGACCCATCCGTGACTACTGCGAAAGAAAAGACGAGAGAAGAAGATTTACTCAGAGAATTTTTCAAAGGCAAATGTCGTACGAGCCTCGTGCATGAAATTTTTCCCTTTCGACTGACATTCGGATACCGATTCGGATACTCCGTCCAAGAACCAGACGATATATATTATTTTTTTGCTTCGAGGTTTCGCAATTCTATCTTTAAAATAAAATAACAAACAAAAAATAACAAAAAAATAGAGGAAGAATAAATGTCGAGGGCAAATGTTACAACAGTTTCTTTCATATGATTTCATATGATTATTATTTTGTAATACCTAAATTGACGAATAGATTCTAAATTTGTTAGTCGATTAATTAAAAAAATATCGAATAAGGAGATACAAGATAAAATAGAAAGATATAAATAATCCTATGATATTAATCATGGATCGTGACATAAGCGATATATATCCAATGATATTCGGTTAAAAGCTTCCGAGACTGTACGGAGTTAATTAATTTTCCGTATAATTATGTCCATAGAGAATATATGAACACGCATGTCTGCATATCCTTGATAATAGTTTTGGTTGGATTTCTGGTGTTCTCTTCTGGTAACTACTCGAAACGTTTGACATCTCTTGCTGGAAAAGGGACAGAGTTGTTCGTGTACGAGTGTGTGTACAATGACGTGGGTCAATTCTGGCAGTTGTTGTAGCAGTCACATTTGCTTGAAAAGCTTTCGAAAGCTTGCCTCGACGTTAGGCCAGGCCAGGCCAGGTTAGGCCAGGGAGCAGACGCAGCACACGCAGCTTTGAAAAGGGAGCGAGAGCATCGGATGGGGCTGACTGACTGTGAGTTGCTCGGAGAAGGGGTAGGAAAGTGAGATAGGGGGAGGGGAATAGGGGAAGAGATAAAGAGAAGGTGCGACAAGGACGAGAGGGAGTACTATTTCTGTGCACACCGGTTGGCCTGCAGCTCACGTTGCCACGTCACACCAGGGGCATTGCACTCGGTGACGTCACGAGGAGGGCACAGCGTCATCGACCAATTGGAGGAAGTCGTTAACCCATTAACCAGTCGGCTGCTCGTTCCACTGCGGTATCGTGACCTCCTCGCTATCCACCAATCGTCTCGCCGACACATCGCTGCGGTCTCACGTGATTCCTCGACTTTTTCTATCTTTTTCTTCGTCTTCAACTTTGTTATCCTTTTCATTTCTTCCTATCTGAAAAACTAGTACCGATTATCCAAAGTCACGAAATGTATTACCTATATATCTATATTTAAATGTATCTTCCGTATTTATACTAATAATGAACGTCCTAGGGGTACTCTGAGTATTTATTTACGACCACGTCAATGGACGGCTGAAAAATACATTTCAGCTTGTAGAGTTTTTTTCTTTTTTTTTTTTTACGGGTTGTTGGTTCACCTTTTTTTCCCGCGTGCGCGAAGAATTTATAGAAATATATTTTTTTTTAATTTAATATTGAATATTAATAATAGATTAATTCTCCTATTGTAGAAACATACTATTGAAATCATAGTAATCGTGTGGTATTTTAAATTGTTGATGATAATGCTTAGATGTAGTTTAGGTAGGTCAGTGATTGGTTAGGAAAGGATAAATTTCTTAAAGATAGAAATATAAAAGTAGTTAGGACTAACGCCATTGGCTCGTCAATCAGGTGAGTCGTACACAAGGTCATTGTGTAACCTAAAGTGGCTGGATCAGGAAGGGCTACACGCGTAAATCGGAACCTCGTACGTTAGTAGAGTCTCTGTAGCAGACTCATGGTATTTTCGGATACGCTTACTCGCACGATGGGGATTACTTATTTATAGCACATGCTCCGTCCTACCGTGGGACGATTTTAGAAACTCATTTGGCTATCTTCGCCTCCTACCGTATTATCAAATTCCGTGTTTTCCTCTTTTTTTTTTTGCGATACGCATTTAACCAAACCTAATCGCTTTTGTCTCTCTTTCTCTTTATGTCGTACAAGTTAAATATATGTTTTTAGGATTATAATTATATACATCAGGATATTTCATAAATAATTCAATTAAACTTTTTGATAGTTAAAAATTTATATATATATATTTTTTTTTTTCTAACATAAATTAACAAACGTTATAAACTGCATAAACTTATTTGCCAAAATTAGAAATATATTTAAATATTAAAATACTTAAAAAAAAAATTGGAGGCAGTCACGAGGACTGCCGATAGAAGTGAAAACTTAAAACTGTATTTTAAATTTTCAAACTGATTGTAATATTAAAAATTACAATTCAAAACGCCAACACATTGTATATACCCGATTGTATGTGTGTGTGTTATTTGAAAATTTCATGATTTATACAAAATAATGTATGAAATATTCTGCAATACTTCACACATTCTCACATTTTTTCAGATTACACACCCAAAGGGGCTTTTCACCAAAGACCGACACCCCTACTTTTGTATAAATCATGAAATTTTCAAATAACATACACACACACACATACAATTGGGTATATACAATGTGTTAGTGTGTATATGTGTATGCTCTTGCATTAGCATGTATAAGATTTTCCCCTACCAAACATCGTCTAACACGCTTAAAGAAGTTTTCACTTTAAAAAAAACTCGTTGTTATCTCAAATAGTAAAATTTGTGTACACACAATTTTCTTCGAATCTCTCTTGCATTATTACCATTATTGTTTATATAATAATTACCCTATTATCTTACTTTATATCCCCATTAAAAACAAATTACTAGTCGACATAAAATCAATTAAACAACCATAGAGACGCATCCCATTCATAAGTCACATCATTTTTATTACTTTTATTCATTCTAGCATAGAACAAACACGTGGAAACTTAACCGATAATAGTCGACTATGACACGTTCAGCGAGTTTCAATCGATCGTATAATATGTTCATACAACTGCTGTTAGTTTCCACACCTTTTCTCCAATCGTTTATCTTCTTTCTACCCTCTTTTTTTTGCTTTTTCACTTGTTATTTCTCTCTCTCTCACACACACACACACACACACACACACACACACACACACACTTTATTTCTTTTATATCCAGCCAACAGTCTCTACGTGCGATTTATTAGAAAGCTTTGCGTTTTCTTTGATCAAGCTGGAAGCTTTACAAGAACGAATTAGGTAGATACAGTGGACGTTACGTTTCTAAATAATTCCTGATTTACTATCATTTCGAATTTCTTTTCTCTTTCTCTCTCTAATCGCTACCCTATCAAGGGAAGGGGAAAAAAAGAAAAAAAAAAATCGCAAGGTAGAGAAAACGGGGATTTTAGAAATATCAACGATGGGTTTTGTCGGTGCTGAGTCTATTCTCAAAATAGACACAGACTATTAGAATCTTTCTCTCTCTTTTACACACACACACACATACATGCACACACTCTGTTTCTATCTCTCATAGAAGGGAAGAACTTAATTATTTCATTAAATATTTGCATAGAAAATAATATTGTCATATGGCGAAAAGTTATCTCGTAATATTTAACTTATAAATTATCAGAGATTTCACTTAACCCACGTACAAATAATTACTTTTGATTTAAATTAGGTTATTTTTTTTTTTTAAACAAAGATTTCATTCTTGTTTTTTCCAAATTTTATCTCTTTCTTGCAAATTATCAAAGATTCGTTAGGGTAACTTGTAGATAAATCCATTTATTAAAAAGAATTTATTTTTTTAAATTTATTTCTCTCTCTCTCTCTTTCCTTCTATCAATATTTTGAGAAACAGAAAAAAAGTAAAGTCAACGAGAAAAGCAGAGTTGATAGTTTCTTTTTGCTAGAGGATAACTATACTTTATCTTGAAGAAATTCTCGAGACTCGAGGATGGGGAGGTTGATCGATACGAGAAGAGTGTATTCGAGGACAAAAAAAAACAATTTTACCATTTTTATTTTTAACTATAAAGAAAAAAGAAAAATGAAGAGGAAGGAAAGAGTGAAAAAGAGATGTCAGAAAATGTTAGATTTTATTTATTTTTTATTGATAAGAAATGCTGAATTGACAGATAGATGAAGAATATCTTTTTATATTTTCAATAGAAACAAAAAAAGAGAGAGAGAGAATAGAAGTTTATAGGAAGAGGGGCCTATCGAATTGAGCCGATTTCTAATTGGTTCCCTCCCACCCTATCTTTTCGTTTGTCAATTCTTTCTCTTAAGGTTTGTTCTAACATAAAGGAGGGAGAACCACTGGTAGAAGGACCTAACGAGACCCAGACCACTCGAGTGGAACAAAGCGAGTGTCCTCGAGATTCCACCGGCATCGTCTATTTTCCGAAACCATCAACCAACTTGCGTCTCTCTTTTCGATTTGCCCCGATACGTCTGCCACTTGTCTCTCTTTCCCACCCTAACATTTCTCACCCTCTTTTCTTTTCTTTTTCTAAAAGAACTGAATGACCCTTCTGAGAGAGAGAGAGAGAGAGAGAGAGGTCAATATTCGTTTGCTCGTCAAAGTAACACACTTGCACGATTTCTTTTCCCGTTCGATGATTCTTATCTTATAAATTGTTATCAAGATCAAAAAATCCAAACAATATTCCTTTTCTTCTTTTTTTTTCCTTCTCTGATAAATAATCTTATTTAAACGTAAGATACTTTGCCCTTCTCTCTCCCTCTTTTTATTTTCGTTGTCGTAAAGGTGGTATAAAATAGAAAAAACTACTTGGATTAGAATTAAATGCTCGTGTCATTAAAAGGGAAGATACTAATCTCTTATGCTTTCATTTTCTTATTATAGTTATGATCGTGCGTGATAAAAAAAAGTAATTACAATTTATTATAGTTGCTTCACCCATCCTAATAAAATTTAATATACTAACACCTCTTTCTCTTTTACTATTTTTATCATATTTTACTGTTATGTAGTAGTTATCTAATGTATAAAAATAATTAAAAGAGAATTAGAAGTGGTTGTTTATCTTCCACCCTGAATTGTTTATTTTTTTTAATCTTATTAAACATCTAACAATAAGTAACCTATCCTTTAATTTTTGTTCCTTTTTATTTGACCATAATCGCGTGGGTTGTTGCACGGAAATAAAAATATATATGAATTAGAATTAGTTGCTTATCCACTCGACTATTTCGTCCCTACCCTTCCAACCCCACATTTACCATTCTCCCTCGACACAGTCTTCTTCTTAATTAACGTCATTCCCTTCTTCTTTCTTCTTTTCATTCGGATTCTTGGCGACCCTTCTGTATGACCTGGAAGTTAAACAAGGAAGACCTAATGAGGTCAGAACAAAGGAAGAGTACTCTTGGCGTTGGTACTTCACTCGCGTGGTTACTTCGTTGCTGATAATTAAGTCGGTCGTTCAAAGGACTTTTGCGGTTATTGTTAACGCCCAAACTCCTCCACCCACTCAATCTGTCTCCTTTCCCCTTTTTTTTTCTCTCATTCTTCTAATTCTTTCAATCTTTTCCTTTTAATCTCTTTTTAACTCGTAATCAATTTTTATTATACGTTAATTTTTCTATTAAAACTTTGAAGATGATTGGTCACGTTTATTTCTACATTTTCAAGGTTACAATTTTAAAATCGAATATAAAAAACAATACACAAAAGTGTGTTTTAATTTAATCCAACTACAGTTATTATAATCTTCCTCAAAAATGTTTGTCGTTTAAAAAAGAAACGATGTAAATTTGTTATTAACTATTTTCTTTCTATATTCGTATCATCTACCACGAGAGAGTAATTTTATTCCAGCATTATTTCGGGTGACACGTCTAGTAAGGTCTCTATGGTGATGGTAGCGATGATGATGGCACTGCTAGTGGTGGTGGTAGTGGTGGTAGTGGTGGTGGTGGTGGTGGTGGTGGTGGTGCTTTGGGTTAACTCGTGCGAGCCAATTTCGAGCTAATTACGTTGAGATAATTACGTTGGAATGCTCCTGCGTAACCCTACACGTGTATACGTATTTTATGCGTGTACGTGTGCGTGCGTGTAACTACGAATCTGTGCCGAGAGTAACAGAGAGAGAGAGAGAGAGAGAGAGGGAGAGTGTGTGTTTCTCTTTTCGTTTAATTAATTTTCCTTCTTTACGACATAAATACAATGAATTAATTATTTCATCTTTATTTTATATTTATTTGCAATTATTTATGCATCAATGGGTTTGCAAAGTTTTGAACCCTCCTATATGGGTCATTTCGAATAGAAAAAATTAAACAAAATGAATGTTAAGATTTTTTATTGACGTTTTAGAAAGTTTTCGAATAATCTTCCTGTTAGATTATTTAATCACTATCACGTATCTATTTTCTTTCCTTCTCAATCTTTTTTATTCTTTTTTCTTTATCAGAAAATCTCGGTATTACTCGCACATATACAGAAACGCATAGAAGGCGTTAGTCGATAAAAAGCACGGCCAGGGAGTTCCGTTTCATTCTTTTATCTGTGCTCGCGTTGAAGTGGAAATCACTGTTATTGGTAATACGGTTTAATGTTCTTGGATTATCGCTTTTCCACGCGGGACTTGGAAATGGGCCATGATCGTTCGGATATCATAAGGCGGCCGTGAAATTTTGTTCTCTTTTTTTTCTCTATCGAAATCGATCGGTCGATCGATGATCTTTCATTATCCGACAACGAGTTTAGAGTATTTAATTTTTTTTTTTTAAATTATTGGTAAAAAAAGAGATGGGGAAAATAGAACGGTTAACATTTATCAACTTTATAAACGTTTCAATTCGTTTATCGTATTAATTAATTAATATCAACAATTTATTTCATAATTTTGATCGTAAATTAAGGAATCGTTCGGACAAACAAAAGTTTGTTTCTTTGATTAAAATTCATATTACGCCAATTAATTATTTATTTTTATAATTACGTATAAATAATTAATCAACGTGCATGCATATCGGATAATTATCCGAAAGAAAAGGATTTTATGAGAAATAATCGAAGGTCGTTCGAATGCGTTTGGAAATTTGGTACGGAAGCTTGTTGTCATTGCGTGACTCGTTAGGTGCGTGACTTCGTACAGGACAAAGACAAAGAGAGAAAAAGGGAAAATGAAAGAGAGAGAGAGAGAAAGAGACAGAGAAAGAGAAATAAAAAATGGCTAATAGATAAGCATAAAGCGAGAAAGCGTATACGGATCAATAGGACAACCCCAGCTGCAATGTTACCACGAAGAAACCACAATGTAAGCTTCGTGTATGTCTAACTATACCTAGTCTAATTGGAGACACCAGTTAAGATCTACTTATTCCTTTTTTAACCTTTCTTTTAGAATTCTAATGATATTATACTTGAAACGATGAAAAATGATTCTAAATATTGTTTCATTAACGTAGAATTATTTCTACAAGCCTGAGTTATTCTTCAATGATTTCTATAGAAAATACAAATAAGGATGTAAATAAGATGTTAAATGCAAAGTAAAGGTTCCATCTTAGATCGTATCGCGAATGTTGATCCTCCTCGACGATGACGTTCTCCATCGACCATCCAGGTGGCCGATGGCACTCTTGGCACGCTCGGCCGTGCGATTACGTCGTAACATACAGCAGTGTGTTTTCCATCTTCGAAGATTGCGCAACCAAGGCACCACCACCTCCTCTTCCTCTTCTTCTTCCTCTTCTTCTTCTTCTTCTTCTCTTTCACTCTAACACCAGCACAACACTTTGGATCGAGAATCCGAAGGTTGCTCTGCGAGCTACATTTTCGTACGAGACATACTTTCCTTTTGTCGATCTCTTCTGGAACACGTCCAAGGTACCTTGACTCGTAAACCGCGTACCCAATTAGCTTCTTCGATGAAGAAAAAAAAAAAAGGGTGAGAGGAAGGGAGAGAAAGGGAGACCTGTTCATTCGTGACGTTAGTTTTACCGTATTTTCCGTAATTTCTATCTTTTCTTCAACAAGACACCTTTACACTTCCAACGATACACGATCGTGCTCGACGAGCGGTCGGGGTTCGACCTTGAAAAAAAAAGACCAAGTATTAGAATAGGTCCTGTGATACTTAAAAAAGCTTATATGTCAAAGTTATGTGGAAAGTTTTGATAAGGGGTGAGGGGATAGGGGTAGTAAATTGGTTTGTTTTATTTAACTCGTAAAATCTAAAGACGTTTTTCATCTAACCCATAGATTCCATTTGGTGAGCCCATATGGGCTTGTAATGTTTCGGGTATTGAATAATATTTCAATACTAGGAGTTTCATTATTTCACAGTGAAATATTTTAATTTAATTTATTTATGTCATTGTACAAATGATCAAATTATAAAACAAGTTTATATTTGTTTATAGTATTTAATAATTATTCAATTGATCAAATAGAGAGAACAAATATTTTCTATTGACTCTTAGCAATCGTTGGATTGGCAGAGAACATTTGAGGGTACGAGCAATAATTTTCATCATTTAGAATATTTAAATCTACTTTTTAAAAATATGAGAGGAAACTTTGTTTACGAAAAAAAAAAAAAATAGGAAAATCATATATTTTTCTCGAAGGTTCAACCGTAATAAAAATTTACGACGATCAGCTTTATTTTCTCAACACGGCTTATGTTTTCAATCTGTTTTTTTTTTCAAAGTGTATTTCGCATTAACAAGTTCTACAACAAATGTAAATTAATTAATAATTACTTTTCCTTTTAATTATTAATTATACGAGTAAAACAATACAATCGAAAACATGCGATAACGTAAAAAAAAAAAAAAATAAATAAAATACATGGTTGACCTTTTTAGGTTTAAAAAGAAAAAGGGAAGGAATATTTCAGAGAGATTAAAATTGATGGGATACCGCAAGCACCTTTTAAGTATTTACTCTTACACACTTTGATTATTAAATATATCTTACGAGTAATCTTACCTTTTAATTAAAATGTAGAATCTTTTAACTAACGTTAAAAGATTAAATATTAAATCATTAAGTTTGGTATCAGAGATTAAAGATTATCAAAAGGTTTTGAAAGTAAGGTTAGAAAAAATTAATGACTCGTCTTATCTTGGGTTTTAAGCAAAAGATTGTTCAGTTGACTTTACGACTCAGTCATTTTGTCGTTCAGTTAACCACTACTGCAAAATACAAAAATCTTTGGCTACTAGCCAGATTTTTTATAGCGAGTTTTCAACCTTTTAACCGATCCAAGTCGTTTCCCCTTTCGCTATTATGTTTTCTACGTTTAATGCGATGTTAAAACGTTAAATAAATTCATAGGATTGGATTAATAGTTTATAAATAATCTATTCAATCGAATAATATATATATTTTTATTCACAATTATTTCATCTGATTTTTGTAATCTTTCATAAATTTTAAGTAAACGAGTAAACAATTTTTGGTGGTCAGATGTAACCGAAACATTCTTTTCATAACATTTAAAAAAATATTAACTTTTAACTTATCGACCAATAATGTAAAACAGTTTAAATTGCTAAAAAAAAATGAATTATTATTAGACCGTGATTAGTTATTTTTTGTAGATTTTTGAGTAGATGTAGGCTCATCTTCGAATGAAATATTTTTACTGGTTTTCGTGTACTATGAAAAGAACGACTCGTTAAACGTAATCGTTGGTTATTTATCGCAACCGCTCGGTCACGATATATTTTCCCCCTTCTCTTCTCTCTCTCACTCTTTCTCTCTCTGTCTCTCTCTGTCTCTCTTTCTCTTTTGAATAAACGACGATAAGAGTGAAGGAACGACGCGACACCAACTTCCCACGGATATGAATTTGTCGACGCCTTGGCGGATCAGTATCGGCCTTGACACGCATTCGATAAGAGTTGTCGCGCGTACGTCGATCGCAGAAACAGAAAACAAAATAAACAAGAGTATAGAATGGCAAAAGGAAGGGGTTGAAAGGGGAATGAGAAGAAAAGAAAATGAACGATTCAATTCAGCGTACGTCGAATTCTCGCGAGGTAGGGGTTTTAACAACCATCGGGTATAGGAATTTTATTTTATCACCTTTTTCAACACACACCTGCTTTATTTTCATTTTATTTTTATTCTCGTTGATACATTTAAAGGGTGTGTGTTTTGTATTTAAAAACCAACTATACTAAATTAATTTTTAAATAAAACTTCTTTTTAAAGAGCGTTTGAATTTAATTTATGAATTTTCTTTTTGTTGTTTAGGAACGAAATTCTTATGCAGCGAGGTGATAGCATTGATAAGGAGCGAGGTGGACGATATTTGTCTACAAATCATAAACTTCGAGGATCTGAGCTCGCAGCCTCCTCCTCCAGCTACGATTCCACCACCGAGCCAAGCCAACAACAGGCTTGTTACGCGTTGTAAGTACCCTAAAGTTCTTTTATTGCATTTTATTTGTAATTATTACATCAAACTGTTAGTCTGGGTGTTTTATCTCTGTTATTCGAATATTAAATACATCGATGTATATTTTGACATTAAAATTCTACTTCGAAACTACTGATAAAAGGAAAAACCCTGATATATAAAAAGTTATTGTTTATTATATTAGTTATTTGTATTTCGGTTAACAATATTTTAAATGAAATAACGTTGAAGAAGTATCAGGATTAAAATGTCGCGAGTTTGAGCGAATAAACCTAGAACGGATTGGGTTGATCGTGCACGATAAGGATTTAGTTGCGAGGTATCTTTTGGTTTACTTTGAAAGGTCCAAGAACTTCTTCTTCTTCTTCTTAAAAATAATCGCGTGGCATAATTGTAGTTATTATTATGATCGAGAAATCGAGGTCAGTATTTAGCCGCATAATGAGCCTAACTGCGATCCTGCAAAAACCTTACGAGGGGAATTCTACCCGAGAACGTTTACATTCGCACGCTCTTTTGAACTAAGTTGATAGGATAATAGAAACACACACACACACACACACACATGATTTCTCTTTGCTAGTACATACGAATGTTATTAATTTAAAGTTTGTTAGAAAAGTAATTAAGTTTTTTTTTATATTTAAGATTTAATCTATTATTTCGAATAATTGAATTTTTTTTCATTCAACTTGTCAAACTATTTCCCGCGATGTTATTGCACGCAATTAGCATCAGTCGTTGTCATTATTTCACCATTATCCTCTTCAATTGGATAATTCGAAACGTTGTACATGTTTCCAATGGAAATATCTAAAACTAATTTTGATCAGATAGATGCATTTCTAAACATTAGTCGCAAGTTTGAAAATAAACACATTTTTAATTTAACATATACGCATAGACGTTGAGAAAATATTTAGATATTATAGATAGACAAATGCATTTCTAAACATTACTAGGATATAGGATTAAACGTTAGGAAAGGGACACGTCGTCAGCTTTTATATCTGGAGTCGTTCGCTAAAACTATTTTTAGATAGCCGAGGTAGGATGTAGTCGGTTGAATGTGTGTGGCACGCCTAACGGTTAACCCTGACCCGATAATAAATGTTATGCCCTCGGATAGGAAGCTATAGGCAGTCTAACGTCGCGTTGCCTCGACAAACTTCCCTCCTCCTCCTCCCCCACCCCCCCTTTACCCCCTCTCCACATTCTTTTTCTTCTTTCGATCTTACCTCGTCGTTCCCCATAACACGATGTTTAGACAACGCGATTAATCGATCGATCCTAATGTCTACTTCTTCCCCCCACCACCACCTCCACCCCTCGTTCTCCCTTTTTTCCTTCCCCATTTCTAATCGATGTCTTTTACCTTGTTTTCGCGTCAAATCTTGATCGTACAAATTCATTCGGTATAAGGATTGTAAAATTACTCGATAGTTGCAGTATCTGTTGAAAAAAAAAGAAAAGTTATTTAAATGTAAAAGGAAAAAAAGAAAAGAGGATGGATTCTTGAAGCGGTAGAATTCATAACGGGGAGAACTCATATTTCTCATGGTATGTAATAAACGTATCTTCTGTTACTGACAGTTAATTTTTCTTCTTAATCGGTACAGAGCTTAAATAATGTTCAATGTAAAAAGTTGATCTCTGAAGAGCAGGAGAAGGAGGAGGATAAAAAGAAAAGAAGAGAATTTGCAGTTCATTGTAAAAATAATAATAAAAAAAAATGGAAGGAGAAGAAAAAAGAATGAGAGAGCTTAAAAAATGTGCTTTAGAAATACCGACACGTTATAGTCGACAGTCACGATTCATTAAATTATGCAAAGAGATCATAGACGCCAGAATCGAAAGTTTTCGAGTTACGATAATATGAAATACATGTGTGCGTGTGTGTGTGTGTGTGTGTGTGTGTGTGTGCACGTACGTTTCAATATGTGTACTCTAATTATATAATTGATTCTATCGTAGCAATATATATATATTTCGTTTAGCATAGTGGTAGAAACATAGCGTTGTAGCATAGTTCGTCCTTCCACTCTAAACTGCGAGCATTGCATCGTGATCGATCCTTGCTCGAGGAGGCGTCGCATCGAGGCGTCCGATAAACCTCGATCGATATCATAGTATTTCGCTAGTTTCACCCTCATTGCAGCTGCATCTATAATATACATATACACATTTATACATGTAGATCCAAACGGTTATGTTAATAAAAGTTACCATCTTTTTTCATGATTTTCTACAAATCTATTAGGTGTACAAATAAATTTCCGCCGTTCTTATTAAAAAATTAAGCATTTGATGATTTTAAATGATGTAAAATTGCTTGCTGAGTTACTCCTAATATAAGTGCCTGTTTTTTTTGCGTTTGACACGAATTTTCAACCAATAATATTTCTAATTCTGCGTATTCGTACACTTTCAGCCTTCCGTTACGTATTTTATCTTCGACGTCACAGTCTCTGTTCTTGAACTATAAAAACCATTCATGAAAACTTCTCTAACTTAAAAAAGCCTCGACATATGCCTCTACAAGCAATCGATGCTCATCAGATGCAGATTTCTTTAAATTAAATAATTTAATCAAAAGTTCCCGCAAATGGTGCTTATTCAGCCTAAAACTCGACATTTTCGAAGGAAATAAAATATCCGATACCAATACAAAATCACTAATATATCAAAATTATGTTGTCGAGAGATGTCTTACTTTACGATATGACGTTTTACATCAGACCATTTTAACCATAATTTAATGATAAAGCCATACTTTGTTGTACGGTGGAAACTTATTTGTACACCCAATATTATTTTCCTTTATTTTAATCCAATCGGTTGCTTTTTACGATCTTGAAAGATAATTTATTTATTTATTTATTTTTTTTAACGCATTATATTCTGGACACGTATTAACATACTCGATAATTGTTTAACTTTTTAATAAATATAATAGGAATATTTCAAGTATTAGTCACAGATGTTAAAAAGTTTGTATAGTTGAAAACAAGGTTGCGAGATAACATTTATTATATTTGATTTATTGATCGCAATTATATTGGAAGCGGATGGTAGGCCATCTTGTCGGAAAAGATAAAACCTTTAGCGATATCCCGTTGGGAACTATTTAAAAAGTAACCAATCAATCCTAAGAAACTATCCCGGATCGTTTAAACAACTCTAATATCTTCGATAAATATTGGATAATAAATAAAATGAACCAATTGAAGGTAGATCTTATAAATGACGTTCAATAAATGATCAATGTTTCTAATACTGTGTGTGTCGCGTGTATGGTTTCACTATACTTCAGATAATTGCTACCTTTTATTATCGAATTCTATCTTTACTTCTTTTATTGCTGTTATATAACAGAAATTACAAAAGACATAATAGTATTATTAGACTTTTATTATTATTGTTTTCGTTGTTGTTATTCTTTTATTAATCACTTAATCACGTTATTTACTTACCACATAAATTTAAACAACCAAGTTAATGATTTGACGTATCACTGATACGTAAAAATAATAAATGAATTAAATGTAATCGAAAATGTTTCCTTCTCGTTGTTAATTTATATTTATTTCATAAATATTTCTTTATAGATAGTAAAGGAAGATTGGCAAAAGTGTTGGATATTATTTGAAAATCATTCTTACCATTGACACGAATTAATATAAATCTTGTATATTTAGTCTAACAAGTATATTTTTACTAAAGTAAGGTTCACTGACTTACGTTTGGCGTGATATCAAACGTAAATTTGATTTTACTCTTGCCAACGTTAGTTCGTTCGTTCGTTCGTTCGTTCGTTCGTTCATTCGTAAGCGATCTGACATATTCAGAATTTCGGGCCACGACGATCGTTACAATTTCTCGCCCACGTAGATATCTCTTTCCCTCGTATTCGATAAAACGAGATGAGGATAATAGGCAAACGTTGAACACTTTTTTACGGTTCGTTTAATCAACAAATCGACGAATATCACCCGAGAACGATATAATTTACACAAAATTAAAAAGAACATATATATATCAAAAAGAAATGTAAGTCATCCAAGAAATAACCAATCTAACTCCTCGATCTTATTATTACGTACAGGCAAATCCACGTGAGTTAAATAACATTTTTAATAACAACGTTTTTAAAATATACTTACTATTATTACAAAAAAATGTTTAATAACAATTAGAATAATCCGTTAAAAGTGATTTGACGAACGTGGATTAGCCTGTATTTGCAGTTCGTTTTACTAACAGTGACTAATGAAATTCAATGACGTTGACTCGAGCAGTCGACAGGGCAAGGGCGTCCTTTCGAGCTGGCCTCTCGAGGACTGGGGTCGTTGGTCCACCGAGGGTCAGAAATCGGCCAAGAACAACGAGCAACTTGCCTCATCGACTCGCGGATGGGACCATCCTCGACGAGGACGCCTCTGAGAACTGGTAAGTCTTGGAAAAACAACACTTTATTTACCAAAACTCGTGAAAAGCTCACAACTTTTCAACCTTCCTCGTACTAGGCTCAGAACATTTCAACTTTCATCATACAAAGCTTCAAACTTTTCAACCGACCTCGTGTCAGGCTCCAAACTTTCCAACATCTAAAATGCAATATTGATCAAAGTTTTAATCGTTAAAAATCTTTACATCCCTTATATCGTATTTTTGTTTTTTTTAATCCTCGGAGAGATATTTTAATATTCTTTGTTTATCCTTCCTGAATCATCGATAGAAGCATAATCTTAATAACTAACTCTCTGCCAGGGTCGTAGATTTATTTTCACGTTTCCCAAGTGTATACGCAGAACGTGTGCGAGACTATAAAATACGATCAAAAGTAGAGAGAAAGGTAGAAACATAAAACAAAAAGTAATCCAATTTTCTTAGATGGGGCACGAAAAGTTTCCTATACTTTCGACTAATTCTTTTTTTTTTCTTTTCTTTTCTTTTTTTCTTTTTTCTTTCTTTCCCCGCACGCTTTTTCCCTGAAGAATAAAAAATCGTTGATAAATCGTCGAATAAATGTTTCACGTTTTAAATGAATAATTATTTTGGATTTTATATCGACGTTTCGATAGAAAAATGTTGTTATTTTAATCGCTTTAAAGATATCTCTACGCGTTTGGAATAAAAGATAAGGATGGATAAGTTGATACGTTACTCGCGTTTCACGAAAATTGCGATTGGATTTCGGTCGAGCGAAGTTAAAATCCAGCGCGAGCTGCAACGGCAAAGCAAGCCACTGAAAACTTAAACCGGTCGTTCTAATTTTCAAGAGAGCCCTAATTCCCTAAGAGTACGTGCTCGATACAATTTTAAAGAGGGATTTTTGAAGGACTCGTACAAATGAAAATACGTATTGGATTTTTGAAAATATATCAAAGAAAAAAAAAAGAAACCCGTTAACGTAGATTTAACAGTTTCCTTTCTTTTTTCTCTTATCGTCGAAATAAATTCTAACTTTAAAGGGAATTATTTTAAAAAACACAAAACATAAAACAACAATATCAGGCTTTTTCTAATAACAAAGATACGATATTTTTTTCGTTTTTTATTATACATTTTCCAGATACGAATCTTCAATTACAGGATTGTAAAAGTGTCACGGACACGAAGAACTATCGTAACAAATAAAATACAATTTGTAATATATTTTTTGGTTTAACAAACCTCGATGTAACCAACTTTTGGCACAACCTTCGTGTTTTACAAACGGATAAAATAATCGTTTAGATTTTTTTCTTGTAGGATCGTCACGCGTGACGTTGGACGATTTTTATTTGTCAATTTGTGGAAATTTCCCTAAACCAAGTAAAAATACTCTCTGTCAGTTTGTTTGTCACATATCCTATCCTGTGTGTTGTCTCCAACGTGATTCTTCTCGTTCGTCGAAACTAATTTCCGTTGGACGATGCGATTGATCGATCGGATATTCTTCGTTGGGTAGCAATTCCGGATACGTCCATTGTGTCCCAACGATTCCAATCGTACGACCAATCTGAACCACTGACCTCTCAACTTCAAACTATCGCATTTTTCTATCTCGACTTTATCCTTCGGCGCGATTCTTAAACTTTCGCGATCGTTTGACCCCTTCCTGATTCCTATTACTTGTCGCCTTTCATTCTTTCTTTGACTTTTTTTTCTTTCTTCTTTTTTTCCCTCAACCCCCTCTTTCCCAAGGATCAAGGAAATTGCTTCGTAATATTTGTGTAAATTCCTATTACACGATTTCACGGTTATTTTTGGCACCTTTGACATTTATTCTGTCCATTAAATATATATTTTCCCACAAAAATTCTAATTGGTTCGGTTTATTTTAATCATTCATTTAAATCTTTAATATTGCTACATGGTCAAATTCGTAGTCATTTTTTTTTCTTTATACCAATTAGACCCTTTTCGTGTATGTATTTTATTTATTATTTATTTACTTTTTGAACCATTGAAAAATGATGACGTACGAAAGTGAAGTGTAATAAAAAATACAGGAAGAAAGATGAACAACCAAGACCGACGATAAAAAAAGAAAGAAAGTATCTTAAAACTTTGCAAACTTTTTCTCTTCCCATACGTGCATACGCAAACATCGAGGATTGATATACGACATAATAATAATAACAATAATAATAATAAAAAATATAGAAGGAAAGTATTCGATCGGAAAACAAGACTACCAAAACTACCGGGACGTATCGATATGCCTAAATATTTGTCATTCAAATAAATTTTTAAATTTATTTGCAATAAAATTTCAAAACGTAATCTCCTTTTTTTGGACTACCACTGGATCACATAAAACACGACATTTCCCTACTTTATCGCGTTTTAGTCGTGTTTTAGTCGTGTTTTAGTCGTGTTTTAGGAGCCTTACCTGTATTTTATATTTAGAATAAATTTATTTAATTTATGTTGTGTTTGAAAATGATCGAACGGGGTTTACGATATCATGAAAACACATTCCTATATTTTGACATATTTGAGAAACGACGAATAGTCGTGTACAAACCGGCACGATGAAAGAGAAGAGAAGAAATGGCCTGGTGATGAGGGGGGGATTGCAGTTGGGGGTTGGATAGATAAAACAGGGGGACATAAACTATCGTAGGAAGTGGGAAAGCACGGAAAACGACAGAGAGTAATGCGATGTACTGTCTGGTGGACGACCTTGAAGGGAGACAGCAACTGCCGGAGACAGGATAGTTCCTTTCTTTCTTTCTTTGTCTGTTCGTCCGCCCGTCCGTCAGTCTTTGCTCGTTTGCCTTTCTCTTTCTCGCTTCAAGGTCGATTTACCGCTTCTCTTCTTTAGCCTTTACACGCGAGTATGAAACGATCGAGCTTAGGTATCACGAACCTTCACTGAACGAGTAGGCTAATCTCGATGCGATCTTTTCATGGGACAAAAGCTCTTTTACTATAATATATAATCGGCTTTTGTACTACTTTTTTTTCCACCCCTTTCTTATTCTTTCTTACGAATTACTCGACGGTCAAATCCATTTTTTATTTTGCAGATAGTTTCAAGGACAGGTTTAAACGTAATATGCATATTCGTTACCGCGGGTTAGTCAATGTAAAATTAAGTTTCATCTTTAGGGGAGTGTAATCTTTACGTTGTACACCAATTTTTACTATTGCTTTGATTTTTTTTTTCTTTGTTATTGTAAGATTTCTTTCTGTTCAAATACAGTTTTTTTTTTGGTCACACTTTCAAGGACACGTTTAAAATCTTTTTCTTTTTTTTTAAACACCGTGTGTCGGTCACGCGTTAGTGAATTTATTATTTGTAAAGGAACGAAGTTTTGGTATCCCACGTAATATCGTCGCGATTAGGCTAATAATCTACGGTCACGATCTTATTTTTATTTATTTTTTCTTTCTCTCCCTTTCGTATTTTCAAAAACACATTTAATCTTTTTCATGTATTTTAACCACCGTTGTACGTGTTGGTCAAATAATGCGTCGGTGGATATTATTTGTTTAAATATTTCTATGTAAACGATCAAGTTTTTGATATCACGAACCTTCATCGCTAACTCGATGCTTCCTAATCTTTGCCAATCTTTACATCGGACGAATGTTCTTATAATAATAATAATAATAATAATAATAATCTGTTTTAATATTATTATTATTATTTCATTTTTTTCTTTTCACCGCGAATTTCTCTCTGATCGATTCCATTTATTTATTTTTTTTTCGTCTATTCACGTCTATTCACGTCTATGATTTTTTTTCTAAAACTTTACATACGGGTCACGCGTTTGCCGATTCTTTTCTTTTCGCATAGTCGATTTTATTTAATTGATCACAATTAGTATTGAGAATATAAATTAGTTCTGTCCGTTTTCAAAAGAAGGCTCTGGCTGGACGCATACAATCTGTATAAATATGTTTCATAGTTATATGCTATATTCTGTTGGTTTCACATAGGAATGGAAAAGTATTGGGAGTATAAATTAGTTCGGTCTATTTTCAAAAGATGGTTTTGGCTGTTACGAATGTGTCATAGCGACAGCTGATTCTGATGGTTTCAGAGAGGTTAGACGTCTGTCAATAATATTTAGTACATATCGCTTTGAGTTTTACATAAACCCTCCGTTTTTTACTGTGTTGAATATGTCAACTTTTATGGTAACTAAGCATCATTTGCGGGAGGTTTAAGTTTTCTGTTTTAATTGGAAGAAAAGCGCAGCTGAAGCGCATCGAATGACAATGCTCCAACTGATAAATCATGTAGGGAATGATTTCGACGCTTCAAGCATTGAATGATTTCAGCATTGAAGACAAGCCTCGTTCTGGACAGTCAGAAAAATTCGAAGACAAAGAATTGGAGGCATTACTTGATAAAGTTCTAACATAAGTCAAACGCAGGAAGAGCTTGCAGAATCATTGGAAGTTACGCAAGCAACAGTTTCCGTACGATTTAAATCCATTTTAAATAAAAAAATTCAAATAAATGTATTTTTGACCACAAAGAAACGGACCGAATTAATTTATACTCCCAATAGCATAATCGATTAATCTCTCTACATAACACATCACTCAATAAGTCTCATGAAATGTTGACATGTATCGTTTGAAGGTTGTTACTATCCAGAAATCATATGGGTTTGTCAACAGTGTTGCCATGTATGTGTCAGACCGGAGACTCATAGAGTGATGCGTTATAATTAATTGTAGTATAACTAGTATACTAGTTTTATTCTATTTTTATATTTTTTTTCTTTAACCCTTTCGCTACGGCAGTCTTTTCCGCGGGAGTAGCGCTACTGAACGGGACACCGCGCCGTGAGGTGTGAACATTGCGCATCTGTAGGCTTCGATGTTCACACTTACGTCTTTCGATGGCACTTTTTTTTTTGTTTGTTTTTTATGTAACAACTGTTTCGTCATATTATATGAAAAGATATAAAAATAAGTATATTGTGAGTATTCAGAAATTAACATATTAACACTTTACCGACCGGTAGCGGTTCGAGAATCCTATGCCCTTCTCACCGGCCACTCAGCCGCAGATCGTCCGAGAGACCGGCTCGGTTTCGGCTTAGACTGTCGCTCGGGAATGTATGCGCTTTTCTTATTCTCTGGTAAAATTATACGCTTTGTGCTATTATAAAATAACTTAATTTAATCAAATCTTTTATTTCAATGAAATTAATGCTAAAGGTTCCAAAATTATGGTCTTGGCGTTTGTCGACCATGTACCAGGGTTGTCTTCAACGTTATTATTTATATCGTCGTCTTCGGAATCACTGTATATTAGTGGTAATAGAGAACGTCGCTGTCGAATTATTATACTACTGCTATCACTTTCGTCATCACTACTACTTGCTGAAGTGCAGTGAACACAATCTGAGAGATCGTCAAGATAAAACTCGCCAAAACTATCCTTTTCATTCATTGTGAAGGCTACAAACTGTATAAAAATTTAAAAATTGCATAAAAATATGGGTGCTATTAGAGCAAAAGAACGAGTATCTATATACAAAATAAGAAATGCTTACTGTTTGCTACTTGTTAATTACTTGCTACTTGCAGACTAACCTCTTTGAATCTACCGTAAAATAGAAAAGTCGAATAATCGACTACCGGTCGGTAAGTGCTGTGGGATGAAAGTCGATTAATCGACTACCGGTCGTTAAAGTGTTAACAAATTTTACTATTATTATAAATAATAATACGCGGCACCAACTATAGACGGTGACCGTAGCGAAAGGGTTAATATTAATCTTTGATTTTGTCTTTTTCTTTCTAATCTGAACGACGAACCTTTTTTTTTTCCAACATCACAGTCACAGTCGGATCAACGGGCTAGTCAGTTGTATACGTTTATATTATACAGGGAGTGTAAATGTAACAGGGCGAACGGATTTAATTCTAAACTTGACAAGAAGGTCGTTTTTAGCTTGTCAGAGCATCGTCGTTCTTTGGACTAACGTGGGGGATTTACCTTACAGTATCAACTACCTTCAGGATTTTCATCCTTAAGAAGCATGTTTTCCCTTTAGGATATCCGTATCTCTCTTTCTATTTGATTTTCTTTTCTTTTCTTTTCGGATTTACTATGATCTATGATACATAAGAGATCATTATTTTCTACTTGTTATTATTATTGCTTGTTCCAAATGCTCGATGTAAAAGAGAAGGATAACACTGCATAACAACTGTTTTGTTTCAAAGTTCAAATTAGCTGATTTTAATGTAATTCTACTGACTAAAACCAAAGAAGACCATAAAAATGTTATATTATTAGGTGTACAAATAAATTTCCGCCGTTCTTATTAAAAAATTAAGCATTTGATGATTTTAAATGATGTAAAATTGCTTGCTGAGTTACTCCGAATATAAGTGCAAGTTTTTTTTCTGCGTTTGGCACGAATTTTCAACCAATAATGTTTCCAATTCTGCGTATTCGTACATTTTCGCCCTTCCCTTACGTATTTTGTCTTCAACGGCACAGTCTCCGTTCTTGAACTAAAAAAACCATTCATGAAACTTCTCTAACTTAAAAAAGCCTCGAAATATGCTTCCACAAACAATCGATGCTCATCAGATGCAGATTTCTTTAAATTAAATAATTGAATCAAACGTTCCCGCAAATGATGCTTATTCGGCTCAAAACTCGACATTTTTGATGAAATTTATTTGTACACCCAATAGCTCTTGTGATCTTATAAAAACACAGTTTGATTCTATTGAAATTAGGCAGCACGTACTATTTTAAGAGCAAAATAAAAGAGCTAATAAAAATTAGTAGAAATTGATTAATTTAGTAAAGGAAACATGCAAAAAATATTTTGTTGTTGTGCAGTGTAATTAATATCTGTAATTTTTTTATAATTTTATCTCTTGTATGCGTGTGTGTGTGTGTTTTTTTTTTCAAAAATAACAGAAGTGGAAAGTAATGAAAATATAAAATAACCGACGAAAAGAATTTATTAGCCGATGTGTCAATCGTAATTAATTTGAAATTGTTCGCATAATTCGTTTCTCTATTTCTGATGAGTTTTTATTGAAAAAAAAAGAAAAGAAAATAGGAGAGTAAGAACTCTGGATCGGTCAGAGAAAAAGAGAGAAAGACACGATTGGATCGTTCATCGAAGCAAGCTTTAAAATCTGCCTGAACAAATGGGTTATCGATTTTCGGATTTCTTTTGAAAACGATTACGCCGGAGGGACTCGCGGGTGTCTGCTAGTCTTTTAAGGTATATGCATCGCTAACACATAGATAAAATGCATACGTATATATACATGGATACGTGAATTTATACATTGATATACGAATGTTACATGCACATGTATCTATATGTATATAAGTAAACCGATGTTAGCAGCAGTGTAACGTAAGCTTCTTTTCGAACCATATTTTTGCTTGGAAAAAAATATAAAGCTTGCCTAAGAAGAGAAGGCGATTTGTCGCGAGTCATGAGAAAAAATAAAATCATCTTATAGTGATCTTATTTAGAAAAAAAGGGAGAAAAAAAGAAAAAGCACTTTAACGATCCCTGGGATCGATTATACGAGGAAATAAAAAATAAATATTCAATCGATTCGCGAGAAACAAAATTATAACAAACAAAAAATGAGAGTATCTAATTTTTCAATTGACAAATTTACCTTTTGTATTTTTACAATATTAATTATAAATCAAGTTGCAATAATAATGAAAAGTACGTTTCAGTAGACCGCTCATCAGTGATCTGCGTTGCACAATAAACGTGCGTTTACCACATTTTATTTCTAATGATAAAAAATATCTGGAATGTAATATAGAAATGTAAAGATAGACGGAAGTAGAGGTAATAAGAATAATAAATAAAATAAGGATGAAAGGTGAATTTGTGAGGGCAAGTGACATCCTTGGGGCTAAGGGTCTAAGGCTCTGCCAAGTCTAAAGCGTTTATTCGTCGTGTGAAGTCGGCAAAATCTATTTCTAGTGCGGCCGATAAACTCGAACTGAGAGAGACGCGACGGCTCGAGTTCGTAAAAAGGAGGAGACCTTCCTCCTAGGTGGTCTCTCAACTACGTCAATGATTTACTTTTCGTGAATTCTACGTGTACAAGCATCTATCTCTCTCTCTCTTTTTCTTTATCTTTCCATCTCTCTTCTTTGGTCATGCAATATCCCCGAGAGAAATCATCTTACTCAAGACAAGACATCTCTTTTCTTTCGTTTTCTTTTCCACAATTTCAACGAGTCTCGACTACCAGTATTCTGCGTTGTTCGATTGATAACAAATTAATTCTTATCATTCGTTGGAATGACTTTATTTTTCTAAGTAAAAATTCGCGTATGCATTAGTTGTATAGCATGCATAAATGAAACCGTGCTTCTGCGTATTGTATACTTTCAATTTTTATTTCATTTTCAACATCATCGAATGAATTATCATTAAGAAAAATCTCGATATCGTGTAACGTCTTATTTACAAACACGTCACCACCATCTCGAGCGTGTAGATTTTCTCGGAAACAAATATTTGTATAAAGAAATGTTACACAACGATGTCTATTTGTTTGTTCAAGAAATCGGGGCATATTGTTATCGTAATACTGTGCTCGTTACAATACAATTTACTCGTTCGACTTTTATAGGAAATAAAAAAACAGAAACCGAAGAACACCGAGAGAAAGAGAAGTAGAAGAATCTTTGGAATAAGCAAGCTCGATATTCTTGTCTGAAATGTTTGTCTAACGAGAACAACGGGAAGAAGGGGGGGAAGGGGACGAAATAGAACTGCCGAGAGGGATGCTGGGAGGTACTGAGGGTTGGTGGTAGGCATCGGATTGCGGAGTTATGGGCTTTCGCGTACTATCGGGAAAGTATTAGGTGATTAATCTTCTCTCTGTTGACGGGAAACAATGTTTTCCTTCTAGACTGATTAACGTACAATGGTAGAAATGTACATTATTCACGATTAGAAAGGAAAGGATATAAAGGAGAGAGAGAGAGAGAGAGAGAGAGAGAGAGAGAGAGAAAGCGTGGGAGGTCATTTATGATCTACGTTTACTATAATCCAATGTCGTGTTGTTCGCTAATTGCTTGACATAGAACGTTCAGTTGGAGTAAATTAGGTAGTTTGATCGGTGCGTAACGTTAATAATCTTCCATGAGTTTCCTCGGAATAAATATTAGGTTGTGTCATGTATGAAAATGTAGCAAAAATCGAACTCAATTGTGTGGATTTTTTTGATCCATTTTATACTTGACAACCTAATAGTTTTGTTTGCATCTTGTAGGAGAAAGAGAGAGAGAGAGAGAGAGAGAATAAGAAAATGAGATTTCTTGGTTGGTATTAGTAATATGTTAAGATTGAAAAGTAAGTTTAATCTCTTATCGAATAAGGGTTCTCCAGAATGTCCAGGTAGGTACGTAAGTAACGTCGCCGAACGCGAAGAAGATTCTTAAGCATGCCAAGCAGTTTGACGTTCGCGAGTCTGACATTTCAAGCGGATTCTGGACCGCTATTACGAGACTTGCGGGGTGCACTTGAAAGTCGTCGTACATATTAATATCTCGACATGAATGTCGAGCATGCGCTCGATGTATGGGTTCTCTTCTCTCTCTCTCTCTCTCTCTCTCTCTCTCTCTCTCTCTTTTTCTCTTTCTGCCTTACTTCATTTTTCGTTTTTTCTTTCTACTTTTGTCTCTTCATTGATCATAACTCGGTTTAATTTCTTTGGAACGTCGAATGACACGACTTCCGATCATTCTATTCTTAATCAGGATAAGTTGAGAGAAAGAGAACATAACGAGAGATTTTAAAGAGAAAGAAGGAGAGAGAGAGAGAGAGAGAATTATCTTGGCGATGTCAGCCGAAATCAGAGAAAGCGTTTATTTCGGCTATTCCACGAAGATCTTTGTATGAAATTCTATTTTGCTTTCCGGGGGTAACACGTTTTTATTATTTTCTAATTCTATCTCCGTGCAATGTCAATTTTCATTCACCTGTGTCGGTTTTAAATCTGCGTACTTTTTTCTTTTGTAAGAAAATATCGTTCGTTATTTTTAAATTTATAAATCGTTGATTGAATTTAAGCAACAAAATTGATATTTTCCTGTATGTAAATTTAATATAATATCAATTTGTTTTTAATTGAAATTGTTTATTGTAAATGCTTTAATGGAATAAAAATGTCATTGTCACAAATTTGTAGAACGAATGAGATAAATTATTAGATTTAGGGTTTATAATTACGAATTTTCGTAGAAAAATGAAAATATAATATAAAAAGTCGATTTTAATCGATTAAAATAAATTTCAATTAGGGGTTATTGTTCTTTTTCCAGGTTTTTTTGTCTGAAATTTTGTTTGATTACAGATCGAAGCTTTTTAGTGGCAAACGCTCAGCAAGGACTATGCCACATAATCTATTGCTCGGACGGTTTTTGCCGGCTGACAGGTTTCTCCAGGGCGGAAGTGATGCAAAGACCGGCGGTCTGCGAATTTCTTCACGGACCGATGACGTCCCCGCATGCGGTCGCAGCACTTCGCGACGCTCTCGTTGCGGGCGTCGAGAAACATTTCGAGATCCTCTATTACAGAAAGGATGGTAAGTTCTTTTAAATATTTTTCTTTACTTCGCAATAAACGTGAAAACACTTCTCGATTAAATTTCATCAGTTAACTTCCCATATTTTCTTCGAAATAATAGCGAAATCGGAAGGAAAGGAAGAAATTGGTTTCTTGTTTAAAACAGGTCTTATGATTTATTTTCCAAGATCGTGTGCCAAAATTGTACGTGGCGCCTTGGCTTAACATACTCGAGAAGTTTTCACAAAGCTTTACTATGAAATTTCAAACCGGACGTCCCGAATTCTTAAGGAATACGACGAAATCGTTTCATTTGTATTTTGGCAAACACTTACAAGAACCATTTTCTAAGGATCCTGGTGATTTATCAATTTTCTAACTCTGTATAGTTTTAATACAAGGTGACACAAAAGTTATTAGACCATTTAAAAAATTTTATAATAAATTTATTCGCATATATTCTTAGACAAAACAATCAATGTATTTCTTGAAAGTGATCTGTAATTAATGATTTCTAAAGTATACTTTATTCGTTTCTCGTGATGGGTGTAGGTAACATTTTGGCTATCCTTTTCTATAATAAATTAAACACGACAGTTTGTGGTATACGTTAATTAAAACTCGACATTTTCTAACTTCTCTAAGTTTCAAAGATATTTCTGTTGAAAGTTAGTATAGTGGATAGACGATAGATAGGTGGTTATGTTTAAGCGAGTAGTATAGTATGTAAATAAACGAACGAATAACGAGAAACGTTTAAGTCGTTTGTTGGAAGTCATAAAGATCGGTCACCCTTCAACACTTTGGTAATATTGATAAATTTAATGGCTTATAAATCAAATGACAACAATGTTTTATTACAACGTTAACGACGTCCAATCCTGATAATAAAATATTATTATAATTATTATTATTTATTAATTAATTTAATTTATTGCTCTTATATGAAGCATAATTTATCGTTAAATTTTCTGTCAGGGACGAATCATAATCTATGACTAATATTAAAAGATTTGTTTTTTTCTAAAGGGGGTCGGTACATGTAACGGCCTTATTTTCAATTGTTTTTCAGAGGCGTATTTAATAGGGAAGGAGTAAGTGATTCTTCTTGACAAAAGTTATATTCATTTATTATATATTCCATTACATGAAACACACATTTTTTTTTTTCAAAATTGTGGCCGTACTGACCAATCTTCTGAGGCCTTCGCGGCGAGAAGCATAAAACGGCGGGACTTTTAGCGTCCGTAATAGTAATCAGAAATTAAAAACATTGATTGAAGTGTGTTAATAAAACGTAAATCTTCTAGTTATACCAACAAAAAATGAAAAAAGTACAAAAATCGTAAATTGGCACACATCAGAAAAAATAATCCAATTTTTACCTTGTTTTTTAGATGGTTTTTGGATAAAAATGGTAGTTTTTAAAAATTTTTTTGAAATTTTGTAGATAGAACGAGGAACTAATACTACAAAGAAGATGTGTGCTAAATTTCATTAAAATTGGTTAAGAACTTTTTGAGTTATATTTCCCGCCAATTTTAAAAATGTCGTTTCGAGAAAAACGCGTTTAAAGTTTTGACACACAGAAACTATGATTATAGGGT
>JACGTP010000085.1:315440-353371 GCA_023678845.1 Mischocyttarus mexicanus
TTGAATGATCTAAAAAACTGTATAAATACAATCAAATATCTAAAACACATAAAAATTCACTCTCTGTTGTAAATATTCGCTTCTCTCTTTTTTTGGTTTTTCTTTAAGTAATTGTAAAACTTTATTGTAACTAAACAAAGAATCCAAATTAATGATGTAACCTCTCGAAGTCGCTAAAGACCTTGTTGTTATACAGCGACTATAAATAAAATATTTAAAAAAAAAAAAAACTTTGGTAATTAAAAATGAACTGCAGTTATGGTGTTAAGATTTTATATTTCAACATCAGGTTTCACGTTTATTGAAAATTTGGAAAAATATACCGGTTTGATAACACTTTGGTTGGAGAGCAACGGAATACGAGAAATTGCTAATCTGGAAAATCAAAGTGAATTGAAATGTTTGTATCTTCATCACAATATCATCAACAAAATCGAAAATTTGGAATACTTAACGAAACTGGATACTTTAAATCTTGCTCATAATATGATTAGGAAAATCGAGAATCTTGGTAAGTCTAAATTAATTTCTAAACAAATTGAATTTGGTTCATACTCATCGTTTTCAGATAGTTTGAAATACTTGAATACGTTGAATTTTTCGTATAAAATATCACCAGTCTTTAACTGACAATGAATCTTTCAATACAATACAAACAAGAAGATAAATAAGAAAAATTGTTAACACAGACGTTACAATTGTTACGAAGAAATAATTAAAAATTATGGAGATTAAAGATGGAATAAAAAAAAAATTCTAAATCTATGAAATTGTAACCTGTAATATAATTGTCAAAATATCACGAAATTTTGAGACGTATCGTTTGAAGGTTGGTACTATCCAAGAATCATATGGGTCTGCCAACAGTGTTGCCATATTTGTGTCAGACCAGAGACTTATTGAGTGACGTCTTATATCCAAGAGTTGGTAATTTAAGTGAGGATAAAAATCCTATGGACGTTTAAGAAAATATCATTCTGAAAAGAGGCCGAATAATAATAGTTATTATGTCTTCTCTTATCGTATTACATATACAAGAAGACAGGTGATAGGAAAGAAGAAGAACGAAACTTATTCAAGAGTTGGTAATTCTCTGAGAGATGAGAAAATATTCTACACAAGAGAAAGAGAAAGACAAAGATAAGGGAGGTAAGAAAAGAGAAGGAGAGAGAAAGAAAAGGAGAAAAAGATAGTTTAAAGAAGAAGAAGAAGAAGAAGAAGAAGAAGAAGAAGAAGAAGGGGGTGAACGTCAGATTAGAAGCCAAGACTTGACGTACGGCGATGCCCTAACGCAAAACCACGCGACGGTGGAAGAGAGATAGAGATAGAGTACCTGGCATACATATTTTTTTTATTATATAAATTGTCCTTCCAAAGGTTTCGTTAAGAATTTATCGCGTTAATGCTCAGATATTATCGAACGTTCTTTTCTACATCCCAACTCCCGAGCGGACCGTGATAAAACGATAATCGGTAGGAAGGATATTTGATTTTGTTTATAGGCCATTGTCTTTTAAAACATTTCATCGATAATCGATTTTTAACATAGACAAATATTAGATGATGATGATGTATTTAATTCTTAACAAAATATGAATAAAACATTACTGGCAAATCTATATTCGGTTGCTAATTTACCTCAATTTGGAATAATTCGTGATGCGATAGATATTGTTCAGCACTCATCTATTGAATAAAATTGAATGAAAGAAAAAGCAAATAGATTATTCTCTTGAAAAGTTACGAATCATCAATAATCGTTTAGTAACCGACGACAAATTGCCCCCTCCCCTTGTGTATTTAAATCGACTATTATAAAAGCAAGTAATTTTCAATCCTCCTTTTAACGTTGTAAACTCCGCTAAACAATGGTCATTGTAATAGAACATCCTAGTTGTGCAAATTGTTCCGAACGGGATAGTATAGTGTTTTTGTTAGAAGTGCAACAAAACGACTCTATCTATCTCTGTTTCTAATACTAGCCTTTTCAAAATGTTCCCACACTTCTTGTCCTCTCACTTTTCCTATCTTCCTTAGTACTTCTCTCACACCAAAGAAACCCCATTAGCTTTTCTCTTTGCGTTAACTCAAACGCAAATCTGTCTTCTCTCTTTTTGTCTGCTTGTCTGTCTGTTTCTCTGTCTTTCCCTTCAATTGACGCGCCTACTCTATCACTCACACATATGCACACGTGTCTATAGACACATACCCATCGTTTTAAAAGCCGATCAGAGAGAAATATCAAAGCTTCTTCCCATCAATTTTTTACAATTTTTTATCTCCCCGTCTCTCTTCCATCTTTCATTTTCATCTTCCTCGACATGCATACATACACACACACACACACACATGTACATTACATCATCGGTCCTGCCATCGACGAAATGAGAAACGGAGAAAGAAAAAGAACAAAAATTAAAAGATTGAAGTTGAAGGAGAAGAAATAATAATAATAATAAAACATAAAAACATACATAATCAACATATTTCTTATCTCAAACAAGTATCTTCTCTCGTCTCATTTTTAATCAAACCCCATTTACAAAACGAATTTTTTTTTAATTAAATCATTCTACAAGTTTTTTTCGCCTAGGCTAAAGGTTAAAATAAAAAAAAGAATAAATACAATTGATTTGATCGACAAACAATTGATATTAATTGAAAATAAATTATTCCTTCTTAGAAAAAAATATTAGGCTATCGAGTATAAAATGGAGCAAAAAATCGAATTCAATTGTGTGCATCTTTTGGCTCCATTTCATACTTGACATTCTAATAAATATCAAAAAAAAAAAAAGTAAAAATATGGAAAAATAATTTGAGAAACATTGCAAGATCGTATCATGATAAAATTAATCTCATTTATTGGATTATATAAATATTCCAATTGATTCGATCGATTTTTATATGTCTAAAAAAAAAAAAAATAGAAAAAAGATAACAATCCTTTGAGCTATTAAAACATAATAATTAATTCCGCGTAACTAGCCACGTGCTGATGCATCCAACGTTTAAACGAGGAACTAATCTTTCTCGAGCCTTGACGTCAATATTATAATATTCGCTATATTATGCGAGGAAGATGGAAGAAAGCTAGCTTCGTATCTACCCTCACCCCCCCCCCCCCCCCCCGCCCCCCCCCCCCCCCCCCCCCCCCCCCCCCTCCTCCTCACACAAGCAAGGACTTGATGCATTACTCGAGCGATATTGCCAGTGACGTGCATTGTCCCATTGTCGAGACAGAACTACCCCTTTCCTCCATTTAACTATAACCACCTACCCATCTATCTGCCTACAAACCTTTCTGTGAATACGCGCGCTCGCGCTCCTGTGTTTGCATATTATTTTTTTTTATATAAATATATATACGAGTACGTCTTCATATTTTGTTTGTTCGCAAGCGTGTATGTGTGTGGTACTGTAAGGAAAACAGTCCCTACCGATTCACTAGATATGTTAAATAATATTCGAAAATGGAAGTCTGGCTCGTTGCCGGAAATCTTTTTACCCTTCCCCCTCCCCCCCCACCAGTCCTTTCCCGATCTTTTAAAAGAAACTCAAACTACGTCTGAAACTCTTTCTTCTTGAGAATTTACTTTTCTTCTCTCCAGCTTTCCTTTCGTTCGAGAGATAAGAAAACGTTTCTTATTTCTACAAGCGAATTTTCAACGAATAGATAATATATATATATATGTTACGGATTGTGTCGAACGAAATGAACGTTGAACGTCGTTGAGGATGAAAATTATGGAACTTTAAACTCTCGAAAAGTTTTCTTTTTTTATTCATTTTCTTTTTCTCTCTCTCTCTCTTTTCAATAAAAGTGAATTTTTTAATACGACGACGAGGAAGGAAAAAATTTAACTGAAGGATTTAATTTAAAATGTTTGCGTATTACTTTAGCATGAATTTTTTTTTTTTTTTTTTTTTTTTTTTTTTTTGACGAAAAGATTATTACCTCGTGACTTTTTTCGGGTTAAAATCACGTGGAGGTTCATCAACGATCTCAACGTCATTTTTTTGTGTTCAATGTTAACGATTAGTACAATGTGTGCGATTAATCAAATCCTTCAAAAGTTCATTAACGATCAAAACTGAAAGATGTAACGACCTAATGAAAAATTTCTGATCCCTCCCCAAGAAAAAATAAACCACGAACGTACTAAGAAAAATATACTCGTGATAAATCGTTAAAAAAGAAATATAAAAAGAGAGTGTACTAACCGTGAGTATCAAACTTCCTAATGATGGTCTCGATGATCGTTGTCCTGGGCGCCACGTGACCTCGTCTAACAGGCATCTCAGGATTATTCCCAGCTATCTGGGTAAACGATAAACGTTCGGCGTTTCTTTTTTTTCTTTATTCTCTTCGAGATTAATCAAAGGCCTCCTCACACGTGTGCATCGATAATAATTAAACTATCGTTAGATTATCGAAAACGAAACGGAATTTGTTGCAACAACAATAACTGCGCATTGGTGGACACACTATGATAACTATGGAAAAAAAGAAATTCGACACTCTCGCGAACGAAAAGAAAAATAAGAAAACTCAAGAAAATTTGAATAATATAATGAAAAAAAAAAACAAAAAAAAGAAACGAACGTGAGTATCGCGAATTAGTCAAATTAAATCTAAGAACGTTCATAGAAATTTGTTACTTCACCTAAGTTTTTTTTTTCTATTTCAATTAAGATAATGAAATAATAAGCAAGATAAAGGATAAAAATAACGGACACTCAAAAAAGAAAAGAAACGTATCACTCGATTATGTTTCTATTTCTTTCTATCTCTCGAACACACACACGCACCCACAATTGCCTTCCTCTTCAAAGACTCGATCGTTCGACCCCCAACCCAACTTCGATCGGATTAACGATTCCACTATTTCTGTTATTTAGATATACCAAAGGTCACACCACCACCACCATCACCACCACCACCACCACCACCTTGCTGTTAACCGTCTCTTTCCTGACTTATGATCTCCTTCCTTCGAAACACAAGGACAACTCGTATATGTACAAGGTCGCTCGTGGATTGGTCAATCGTGCGTAGATATTTATTTCTTTTCTTTCTTTTAACTTTTAAAACCGTCTTCTCATTTATGTTTAATCCGAGTCGATCAAAAACCACAATTTATTAATAGTTATATTCAACTATCATCTCAATCAATTCACTCTCAAATTCCTCATAGGAGTGGGGGGGGGGGGGAGCAATAATCACTGATGATGTATATCGAAAAGATTGGCCTTCTTTTTCTTCTTTGTTTTCTACAACGATTACTATTGCCAACGATCATTAGAATAAAAGAATTTTCTTTCTATTCGATTCCACACGTGGCACCAGATGATCATCCTCGGATTAATCTTCACCATTTTTAAAAATTCAAGCAGGTTACTTACGTATTTCCCACTTTTCAATCTTATCTCATCCTTTTTAACAGATAAACATCAAAACAGCTGTCACCCGAGGAATACCTCGTGTACAGCATTGATAATAATACCCAAAATGATAGAAAAAATAATTATCCTTAAGATTTTTCGTTGAAAGTAATACGAGGAGAGGATGATTATTAATCCTAATGATATTCGACCTCGTCGGCTTGACCTTAGTCTTTTGCCGATACGAAGATAAACCCTTTGATAGCAACGAAGAAGAAGCGCATGGTTCGGACATTTCCACGACGATTATTCAAACTAATTCAACCTTTTTTTAATCGAACGCTATTATTATTTTTTATACAAACCGTTGTTCGTTTGTTCATTCGTTCATTCGTCGTTCGTGTGTACGTTTTTTCTTCTTTTTAATTTTTCTTTACGATTTAGAGATATTATTTAGTTGTTGTTGGTTGGTTGTTGTTGTTGTTGTTAATTCTTACAGATAAGGTTTGAAAGAGTCTTCTTCCTTTAGTCATCTATAATGTAGAGGAAAAAATCCAAAGGAGAGATCAAATGATTTTCTTAGTAAGAAAAAGGGAGGGTAACGACTCGATGGTCCAGGTTAACGTCCACGATTGCGACGAGAAAGGCACGTGGTGATTGGTTGGATGCGCGCGAGTCTCTATACGTATGTATATGTGTATCTTTTTGTTCTTGTTGTTGTTCTTATTGTTGTATTTGTTTTTGTAAATGTTTTAATTGTATTATATATGTCTCGCGATATTAAAAAAGCAAATATCGATAGAAGAGGATCGAAATACGAGAATAATATCGTTAAGACGAAGGAACTGTCCCGTTTCACGGGGTGATCCGGTCAGCTGTGCATTTCTGCTCATCCTCTCTCAGGGACAGTTATTTTTATACTTCTTCTTCATCCTCTGTGGCACTCGGTACGCCACGAACACGTCCGACCACCGGCGATGCCACGATTCTCCGACTCGTTGATTCTTCTAGAAATCCACCACATCGGTTCTAACCCCGTATTCCGGGTTACTCTAAACACACTTTGCGACAACACTATTTGCGGCCACAACCCTTTTTTACCACTGTAACTAACAGCTACCAATACCTATCATCATTTCCTTTCTTTCCCATCTCCCCTATGTTATTAATTCTTATTCTTACTTTGTATTTATTACAAATCACCGTGTCGAACCAACAACTCCACTTTTATTTAAACTTTACGGAAAACAACACCTTTATCTCTCTCCCTCTCGCTTGCTCTAACTCTCTGTTTCTCTCTCTCTCTCTCGCTCCTCCCCTCGAAAGCACGAAGCACCACACCTCGTCAACCCGGACAACTACTAAAAAGCAGCAAAAAGTACAATCCTTTCCCTCTCTCTCTCTCTTTCTCTCTTATCTTCTTATCCAGCTTCTTTTTCTTCTCATTCTTCTTCCGTTCCGAATTAGAATAACTCCGATTAATTCTCCTTGGTGTTTAATAAACTGTACTGTCCTACGAACAAACGATGCTTCCTCGGGAAAGGTCGTTGGACACTGTTGCGCTACCGCGTGCTCTCTCTTTCCCACTCCTCGGTCGACCTGAAAAACCTCACGTCACTTCGGCAATGCCGAAGGAGTCGACGCAGGAGAAACTTTTGTTCTAGGGCACCACGCGTTTTTTTCTCTTCCTTCCTTTCTTTATTTCTTTATTTCCTCCTTTCCTAGGATTGCTGTTAGACCAGTCGCCGGCGCGTTAAGTCGGAACTGAAAATACGACGACAAGTGTAGGCGCGACCAGGCCGACGTCTCTCTCGACGACGACGACGACGACGACGACCACCACGACGACGACGGCGACGACCACCACGGCGACGGTGACGACGACGACGACGACGACGACGACCACGACGACGACCACGGCGGCAACGGCGGCAACCCAGGCGACGGCACGTACGGGGTGTCGTACATAGCGCCTGCGCCCTCCTTTCCATCCCCCACCTAAAACATACTCGCCATCCGATTATACTGCCCCGATACCTCCCTCCAACTTGCCACTGATAATATTGATAAGACTCTACTTCTACCTTCGACTCGACTCTTCTCAACAACTCCTTATTCTTACCAAACTTATTGTTAGTCTTTTTTCCCTTATTTCCCAGAATGTATCTTTTTTTTTAACTATCGACAAACGTACAATAACATCTACGATATATATTTTCAACATTTTCTATTGGAAAGTGAATTATTCTTATATATATTTCATTATGCTTTACTTTTTATAGTTTAAATTTGTATTTTATTTATACGCGTTATTTTACCTCTCAATAATGTTCTTTCTTTACAAGATAACATGATTTTATTGGGATAAACAATATATCGTTGTTGTAAAATCAATGCAACGTTGGCGGTTTAAATATTTCTTCAAAGTTTCTTTTTTTATTTTGTTTTATTTCACCAATCGATATAATAAGAAACCTTAATCAAATTAATGTATCGCGCCATTACTGGTACTCGTTAGTGGCGCTGCGATGGTATACAATAACCTTCTGTCGATAATTAATTATTACTGATAAAGAAGTTTCGAATAAAAATCATTCTATTTATAGCGTCATTTTGTAATAGTATGTAATGCTACTAGATGATCTAATTATTTATGCATATATTTATATTTTAAACGACATATTTCTATTTACCGACAGATTCGATATGAACTCTTACCGACTGTACTGTCGATAAAAATTCAAAATTCTTCGATACGATGATAAAACGAAAAACCAATTCATTAATTGTCCACATAGTCTAAATGATTGATCAAAATGTTTAATTAAAAATGAACAATAATCATCGAATAAATAAATAATATTTAGGAGAAAAAAAGAAGGAAAATTGGGTAAGTAAGAGGTAGAATTGAAATGAAAAGCTATCGCTTAAAGATGGCGGTAGGTGCATACAGCTGAGTGCGCCACGATAAAGTTCGGGTATCTTCGGGAACCGGCGGATCCGGAATTAAAGGAGAGTCTAGAAACGAAACCCCGCCCTACTGCTCACCACGGAGCGATCGAGTAAAAGAAGAAGAGGTGTAGCAGCAGTAGGCAGGAGCAGGAACAACACCAGCAGCAGAAACAGCAGCAAATACCAGGAGGAGCTTCGTTCGCTTCCACAAAAAGCCAAAGAGTCGCCGACGTCGTTTTCTCTCCTCCCTCTCTCCTCGTCCTGGGATGAAAACGATCGTCGACGCCCGTGCGCCACGCTGCTCAACCTTTTGAAAACGATCTGTCGTGTCGCGTGCCGCTACCTGTACGTGTTTATTAGTAAGTGTGTATTAGTGTCCTACGTAAGACCGTTCGGTTCGGTTCGGTTTCGCGTTCCGTACGTTCCGTTCGTTCCGCACATTTCATTCGTACGTTCGTAGTTCGTGGACCGTTCGTGCATTCGTGCGTGAGTATTTGTACATACTAAAGAGAGAAAGAAAGAAGAAGAAAGGAGTAAGAGGGAGAGAGAGAGAGAGAACGAAGCGCGCGCGCGCCTTCTCGCCGTTTCTCGTTTCGTTTGGTTTCGTGGTGGTCGGGAACGTTCGGGTTCTCGGCACGGCCCATCATTGTCTCTCTCACACCGAGTCATTCTTTCCTCGCGTGGACCGCCTAGAGTTTTTATAACCTTTAAAAGAGAAGAAAGAAATAAAGAAAGTTTCCTCAAGAATAAAGGAAGCAAGGTGAAGAAGACGCGGAGAGTTTTGTTTTAAATGTTAAATCGATTTCTTGCGGTGTTGTTAATCGATTCTATTCGTGACTACCACGACCACACGACGGTAAAGTGTCATTAAATCGTCAGTTTTTAAATAAGTACGTTGTTTTTCATTCCTTGTGCTCCTAGTTGAAAGTACTACGTACGCACAGACGACACATACATACATACATATATACATATATAGATAGATAGATAGGTAGATAGATAGATAGTTAATTGTATACATTTATACAACTGTCGATGATCGTGTATACGCTGTGAAGAAGAAAGAAAGGAAAAAAAAAGTAAGGAAAGTGCGTAGTAATCGATGTGAGGAAAGTCGGAGCGACACGGCGAATCCCCTCGAGGCACCTCCTCGTCGTTACGTGAGAAAGAGAAAGAGAGAATAGATTGGAGAGGGAGAAGGAAGAGAAGAGACGAGAGAGAGAAGCAGGGAACTCTGTAGGTGGGACAGAGAGGCCAACGCACCGACGACGAGCCGGGAATTCGATCGTCTTCGAAGCTCCGTCAGGGAGCTCCAGGTATGTTTAATTATCATTCATCTAATCATTAATTTTCATTAATCTTTCAACTACGAACAATCAACGTTATTTTCCTTATTTCATCAATTCTCCAATGGGATTTTTCAGTTTGCTTTACAACGAGCGGCAGAACGTCGGTAAGCCAATATGGCCGCTGCCTAGGCCTCTGCTGTCAAAATTTAAACTCCATTCTTAAACATCAGAATGTGTTGTATTCGAGTTCGAGTATCGATCCTACTCTTTAAGTTTACTTTTTCAATTTTTCTTCCAACCTGTCCAATTTATATTATTTCCTTTTCTTCCTTTTTGTTCTTTCTCATTATTTTAATTTTTATCTTTCTTTTTCCATACTTTTTCTTAGGTTATATCAAACTTAATCCTATTTGTATCGTTGACTCTTTTCGGTATGAGTCAGTACTTAACCGGTACTGCGATAACAAGCTTCTTCCTGCTTCCATTCCAGATTCTACTTAGAAATAGCTTTTTCTACATTGTAATACTACGGTTCAACATTAACAAGTTTCCTCAAGATTCCATCATTTGATTACTTGTCACCGTTGGAATTTTGTACTGCTTACCCAAAACATTTCCAACAAATTCATATTTCTTCTTCGTACTCCAATGTAACAAATGCGATAAGTTATATAAAAATGTCGTCTACGCTGTACAAATATTATGTCATTGCTTGTTTAGCGTACATGTTTGGATGTCACTTTTACAATATCATTTCAATGAAGTTTGCTTTCCATCAAATTGAACACATCTATGGAAAAGAAGTTGCAACACGCTGTTAATATCGAATAATGAAATATGTTTGAACTAATATTAGCGTAGAGAGGGACTTTTCCTCTTAGCATCTTTTTCATTGATATTCTTCTATTCTCTTCTTGCAAAGATGCAAAGGTCAAATAGACATCTACATTTTCTAGATAAGTGCATTAGTTGACATGATTTTTCTAAATATCTCAGTAATTCAAACAATTACCCAACAGTGTACGTTCTTACAAACAAATGTTTCTTATCGATTCTAAGAGAAGATTCTCAAACAGACTCGGTTGAAGAATGTTGTATATCATTCGTCGTGCTGGCAAACCTGATACCCCTGATGAATCTTGGAACGCACAAAGGGATTATTTTATTATCATCTTGGTTTAAAGTGTTTTCGTTTATCATCACGAATTCTTACTTTCTACATATATATAAACGATTATTATTTCACTAGTTACAACGACGTATTGTCCGCCTACTATTCGTAATTCTGGAAAATTAACACGTGACCTGCGTCACGAACGTTACTCAACCTAATGTTTGTTAATTCCAAACACCGGTGGAACGACATGGATCAACCGCAATATTCTAGTACTCGATTAAGGACGTTTAACCTCTGAAATTGTCTGGAAAATAACTCTTGCACCAATTCTTTCAAAATAAAACAAAAGAAAAAATAAATAAATAAACAATTTAATGAATGACATTTGTACAAGATTTTCTTAATGATCAAATTTATTGAGATGGATCAAATAAGTTGATCCAGTTTTAACTCAACAAAATATAACGTTAAAACAACAAAAACGGTAGAAATATTTATCGGCCAATTTGAATAAAAAGAATTCATAATTGTTTGTTTGTTTTGTTTGTTTCTTTCCAAGTATTAAAAAGGATTTGCAGTATTTTTTATTTTTGGATGAGAAAGCAATTGTGTTTATTCTTTCGTAGCGATCTGGAAAATTTGTTCACTTGCGGTGCAATGTCTGTGACGTTTATTTAACGAGGCTTCGGCTCGGCTCGTGGTTATCTCGCTACACGCAATTAGAGTAACGGGGAACTTGCATAATACCCATCTAGCATATACCGACATGGAAACTCGCTTTTAGTTGCTTGTAACATCTTTACTAGTATCTGTTCAAAAAATACTACTATTCAAATAATAATAATAATAGATAGATGAAGGTGTAAAAAAGATTGCAAGCAATGAAAACTAAATGTGAAAAAACAAATTGTTTTACTTTCGTTAAATTCACTTTTAGAATAATGGCGTGTTACTTTCTCGTTAAATACATTAAACGATATTTTCATCTGAAATAATCCTTCATTTCTCGATAAATTTCTCTCCTTTCACTATCGACGTATGGTGAATACCTTTTACCATACACTCTCATGCTCGTTTATTACACACATTACAAATACTATATTCAATAACTTTAACATGAGATAAAGTAATAAAAAGATGAAAGAAATACAAAAATTTATCACCTAATGTTTACTAATTCAAATTCTGATTTAATTCATTGAAATATAGTTGCCACTTAATATCACATTTATTTATAATATCATATTATAAAATAAATGTTTCTAGAATATAAATTTCAATAAGCGTAATTGAAGATATTTATCGTGGTAAAACAGGGATGATTTTAGAGATTTTTTTGAAAAATAACGTTGAGCTTGGAAATAAAATAATATGAAATAAAAAGATAAAGAGAAAGAGAAATGGTTTCTACGTCCTTGCATTCTCGGCAACGCCATTGGTCATCTGCACAATTGCCGGTGCAGTTGTCTCTTAATCGACTTTAATTGCTTCGGAATATAAAGTTGTCCTCGTCGTCGTCGTAGTAGTTGTCGTAGTAGTCGTCGTAGTAGTTGTCGTAGTTGGTTGTTGTCCAGTTTTATACGAACGATTGAATATATCGTGTGTGTCTTTGACTCGATAGGAGGTCGAAGAAATTCGTAATGTTTTACGAGGAATGATTCATGAAACTACCTAACACATACCTTTTATCATTTTAAACTCGTGTTCGAAATCATATTTTAATACGACACACGTGATACACGTGAACAACAACCTACACACCTCTGTCTCAAATCGTAAATTGTTTATTCGATCTTAGAGTTTCATTGATCAGTTCATCAACGATCAATTCCTCAAATCCTGATCATTTTATTCTTTATCGTATTTATCGGATATTGCTATAAGATTTTACTTATGTTTTCCCTCAAAAAGTTTGGTACCGATTTAGAACAAAATGTGTATACGAGTTTACGCGCGCGTGCGTGCGTACGTGTGTGTGTGTACATTAAAAATACCAATTTCCACGAAACTTTCCCAGACAACCCAATATCCCATTAGAGAGAGAAAGACAGAGAGAGAGAGAGAGAGGGTCAATTAATGAAATTTATTGACATAATCTAAAGCTTACGTTAAAAATTTGAAAGATAAATTTAAAAAAAAGAAAAACATTGTAGTAACACATTTCGTAGGACAAATAGTAGGTCGCGCTACTTGACCACCGCAAAGGGTCAATGTATGCGAGTTGTATAGTATAGAAGAGGAGAGCTTCCCTTCAGTATACTCCTCCTCCTCCTCCTCCTCCTCCTTCTCCACTTCGTCTATCCATCCGGTCCAGCAGCCCTCCTTCCGCCCACGGGGTCACGTCCTGCCACCATCTCTCTCTTCTTCTAATTCAACCGCTACGAATGACTTTCTTTACTCTTATTCTTATTCTTTTATTATTTTTGGGTAACTCCGAAAACAGAGATAAACCAAAAAAAGGGGATCATTGATAAGAAAATATTTATTGAAACTAACAATAAGGTATTACGTTGGGATTCCCTGAGTTTATTTTTTAATTATTTATCAAAACAAATGAAAAATGGACGACAACGTTGCTCTAATTATTTTTATTCTTTTTTTTTATGGATTGTTCTTTCCCTATTGATGATATCTCGACAAAATGATAATCCCATTAGTTTAAATCTCTTCTAGTTTATTCTCAAACAAGAGTCTGTTTACATTCCCTAACAACTATTTTTCACCCTAACTCGAAGTTGAACGATCTAAAGATTCTTTTTAATCTACTCCGCAAGTCGATGATGATATTCCTTCTGAGCGTTCTAGATTCTTAAGTAATCCAAACATTCGACTGCCATTTTCGCTCCCTTCTTTTGACGTCACACCCGTGGCTCGTAAAAATAGCGAAACGCTCTCTCTCTCTCTTTCTATTCGTGATCTTAATTTCTTAACGGACATAATCGCGAAATTGCATTTGCTGGTGGAAAATACATTCTCCTCGTTTGTGTATTCCCTTTTTTCAATTTTTTCCTTTTTTTTTTTTGTAAATCATCGATTCCAGTCGAACGCCACGAACGAGACCGAAAAGAGGAAAAACGAGAAACCCCTTCGTTTTATTTTTTAAATTATTGTTACCTTATTTTTGTTTCTTTCTTTTATTCCATATTGAATTTCAAAACGTGCGTTGGTAACAAAAAAAAAGGAAAAAAAAGCGTTTGGATTATATGTCGTTGACGTCACGAGCCTACTTATGACGTCATTCACCTGCCACCGGTGCTCCACCCGATTCCACCAACGGTGTCGCCGCTGTTTTCTATCTTCTTCTTCTTCTTCTTCTTCTTCTTCTTTCCAAGATGGGTTACATACGTTCTTTTTACCATTTTTCCTTTTTTCTTCTGACGTCGATGCACGCAAATATGCACATATTATCTCGAGTATATAACTTAAAAGTGAAATGGATGTAATGGAAGAAGGGGGGGAATCAGCTTATGTTGTTTTTCTTACTTCTTTTTCTTTATCTTACAATACGATGAAATAATTGTAACTAAACGTGTAATGTGACGTTGAAATTCTTTTTTCTTTTTTCGTTGAAATAAAATATAAAAAGTTATGGGATGGGAGGGGGGGATTTCTTTTATCCCAAGCTGAAATATTTAGAAATATATATTTTTAAAAATATTTTCATGAATCTCTGTTTCGATGCTTTACTTTCCCATACTATTTTTTTTTCACAATGTTTCTTTTCCTCTTATTTAAAATCAAACTCTCAACGAGATGAGTTTGAACCTTATTGACCCACTGTGTCGTCCTATACCTTCCCGTTCCATAATTCTTTATTCACTATACGTTGGATTGTTACAATTAGGATTCTTCGTTGCGAATGAAAAACTCGTTCGACGATTAGAAAGATAAAAAGAAAACATAAAGGAAGTAGCATAATAAATAACGTATGACGATTAAAAATTGTCTCAACTAGCGATCGATCATCATTCCTACTTTCTAAAGGATCGATCGATTAGCTAGCTAGCTAGCTTGGTTGGTGGTTGGTTGGTTGGTTGGTTGGTGGTGGTTTTATGCTTGTCGTCGTGCGTCAAGTCTTATTTTAACTTAGGCATCAAGTTCTTTGTGAAGAAGTATACTATTCCGAGATTATGCCGTGCCAAAAGTAGAATACTTAGCGTTGAAAATATTGTTTTCGTATGTAGCGTCAAACCTTTCAGGGATATCGATATTATTATATACATGCATACATATATTCTCCACATATATGCGTATGTATACTCATACATAAACATCATATACTTCATCAATAGGAGGATGGGATACTACATGCATCATAACTGTGTACACATTATACACATAATGTACCTACCCCTCTCATGTATATACGAGACCACATTCATGAACCATAGTCGATTAATAATCCCGTAGTCGCTAGTAGCACACGCGCACAAGCCAACCCTGGACTCTCTCTCTCTCTCTCTCTCTCTCTCTCAGCAAGCAGCAACTCTCTCGGGCGTGTCTGTTGTTATTTTTTCATTATTTCGCGCTCGTATCAAGCTCGTTTCCCTTCCATCTTCCTTTTCCGCTCGTTTCGTCTCTCTCTCTTTCTCTCTTTCTCTTTTTCTTTTAACATGTACTGCTAGCGTAAATGGAACGAGCGTCGCTTTCGTCATAGCAGCTGGTGGCTCTCTTATTAGCTCCAGTTGAAGACTCGCGTGGTCGTAGAAAGAGAGTAAGAGAAAGAGAGAGAGAAAGAGAGAGAAAGACACTTGGTGTCCCGTTGACTCGACTCAAGTAAAGTTGAGTTGCAACCTAAAAGACACACAAACCAGATCTTTCTCGATTCTATGCGTGAAGAAAGAAAAAAAAAAAGTAGGTCACGTATGTCATTCTGCTAGCTCTTTTTCATCGTCATCTTCTTCTTCTTCTTCTTCTTTCTAACTGATCAAAAGAAGAAATTTTAATCGTATCGTAGTTTTATAAATCTCGATAAAATACTGTTAATAATAACACTGGTGCAGTCCGGTGGCACCATTTTGGTATCAGAAACAAAATGTATTGGACAAATGCCTGGACATCAAGAATGTGTTCGATTGTCGGTAGGGATATAAAATGCAAATGTCAATAAAAAAAAATGTTCGTTGGTTGATAATGCAGGAAGTGGTGGTGGAGAGAGGGTCTTTGAGTAAAGAGGTAACAGGTTGGATAACAATCAGTTGTTTTTGGCAACGTTCTCTGAAGTAAAGTTAAGTGGTGGTGGTGGTGGTGGTAGTAGTAGTAGTGGTGGTATAATAATTGAGTTCCCTTGGCAGGTGTGTAACCTTCCAAAGCAGACACGCTTCTGAAGCGTCCCTCGAAACATGCTCTCTTTCTTCCTTTCCTTTCCTTTCCTTTTTTCCTTCCTTCCTTCCTTCCTTCCTTCTTTCTTTCTACCCCTTCCCTTACTTTCTTACTTTCAATGCCATCCTTCTTCCCCTACAACTTCCAAAAGAAACCGTTGCCTTTAGTCAGGGACTCGATCCAAGGACGTTCCTTGTTCCTCCGTTCCTAGCTTTGCCAATCCCGCGTGCTTCTGCATCGTCGGATCGTAAAAGCAGTGTTGGGTATGGAACGCTAGAATAAGAAGGGAAGGGGGAAGAAGGATCTTATTGGACGTTGACCTGGCAACGGCTCAACTGTTGCTCCCATTCGCGCATCCGGGAGTCTACGACGACGATGACGACGACGACGACAACGACGAAAACTATGAAGAGGGATTACTCTTTCTAGGGATACTCTGATATCAAAAGCTAATGTTTTGTTTAGTTTCATTTCGTTTCTACTGTTAAACCCCCAACTGAAATACCAACCTGCTGCTGGTTTGAAATTACAATTAGACCAATCTTATTAGAGCATATTTTGTTATTCAAAGATTGAAAATAAGAAAAAGAAGAAAAGGAGGAAGGGTTGTTTTAGCAAAACATTCGATCGATCGGATTTTCTTTCATTCCAATATCTGTGTTGGTTAGAGGGAAGGAAATTTCGGCTCCGTTACCGGTGTGTAAAAGTGAGAGTGAGAGTAAAAGGGATAAAGGGAGGGAGCACATTGGCCAAGCCTCCTCTCCTCGACGATCGAACAAGTCGTTAATCAACCGAACACGCACCTTGTTCTTTGAGCACCCTCTGTCTATGTTGGTGCAGCCAATCGAGAACGCTATTAGCGGTTCCGTTCGTGGTCATGTTCCAGGCTCTGGCTCGAATAAAGCGAAAGCCCGTTAAGTAAAAAAGAAAAAAAAAGGAAAAAAAAGAAAAAAGTATTTTTATAGAATATCGCTCGGTACACGAAGAAGGGACATTTAATGGAAAAGGCGCGACGTCGACGACGACAACAAATGATTCGACTAAATTTCACGTAAATGCGCGCGCGCGCACATGCCCGCGATAGAATTTCGGTGGAAAAAGTAAGAAAGATGAAGTAAAAGTGCGATCGTTTTTCCACTGATCCACCTTCTGAGAATTTTGGATGTTGGACGATTGCCAGATTTCTTTGTAGATATATATACATAATTTTCCAAAGCGTGGATTTGTAATCTTCGCGCGCACGTTATAGTCAAGTCTATAAATACTGATTTTCTTCAAAGTCCTTCCTCGTTAGAACGATCCGAACCTTTTTATCTTCTTGCGATTCTCGATCAATTGCAAATAAGAAAATTAACCTTTTCAACAAATCTACGCGTATACACACGTGTTGTGCGTACCCCACCCATCCAACGTTTTTACGAGAGGACAAAGAAGATAAGAAAGTGAAATGTGTGTGGGGGGTCGAACTAGAGATGGAACCCTAAACTCGCGTTTGGATTTCATCGCAAATCCATAACGCGTGTTTCAAGTATTCCTTCTCTAACGTATTCGATTTTTCATTCATTTATACCATTTTTAAATTTCTTTCCTTTCTTTTTCTACGATAATAGTGGTCATCTGAAAAACGTCTACTCGACGATCATAATAATTTGTGATCATTTGAAATAATGATAAAAAGAGGAAAAGAAAGGTAGAGAGAAATTATCGAGGCTGGATTTATTAGAATAGGAGAGGGGAGAGTAGTTGAAAATAAAAGTAAAATTTAACAAAAATAAAAAAAGTTGCAGATTATTTTTGTTCAAATATACACGACGCATCTCATCGTTGTTAGTAGTAGTGGTGGTGTGGTGGTGTGGTGGAGTGGCGGTGGCGTCGTCCGTGAACAGCAACCTGTCATGCAAGGAGCAAACGATCGAAGTGCCCTCTCGACGCCGGTAGTTGCGTTGATAAGCATGCGTGATGGCGCCACCAATGCTCTCTCTCTCACTCTGGCGTGCGCAACCCCTTCTCCTCTTTTGCTCTTTACCACGGCGCGGCGTGTTCTTCGTCCACCCGGCCGGCCTTCTCTCTTTCTCTCTCTCTTTCTTTTTCTCTGTATTTCTTTCTCTTTTTCTCTCTCTAAACCACATCCTCTCTGGGTGTGGTTCGAGAACGCGTCGTCGTCGTCGTCGTCGTCGAATCTCCTACTACCCTTTTTTTTTTTATACAAACTCCTCTCTCGCATGACACTTATTACTTTTATTTGTTCTATTTAAACTTTTTTTTTTCTCTCAGCCGTGTAAATCGTCGATCAAAACACGTACGTCTATCTTTCTCTTTTACACATCACGTATGTATATATGTGTTATATCCGTGCTGATTCACTTCCCCTCCATCTCTCTCTCTCTCTCGCATGAATCTGTGTAGAGTGTTTCGAAGAAAGATAGGTAGATAAATAGATAGATAGATAGATAGATAGAGTGAGTAAGCTCGGACGAGTTAGTGTGCGAATGTGAAAGAGAGAGAGAGAGAGAGAGAGAGAGTGAGTTGCGGGGGTGTAGAGAGGGTTGCGAGAACGGAGGGGCAAGACGTCGGTCGGTCGGTCGTTCATCGATTCGTCGCTCTCCCACGGTGATGGTGGTGGTGGTGGTGGTGTGATGTGCTGTTCTGTGCTGTGGTGTTCTCTTCTCTTCTCTTCTCTTCTCTTCTGTTCTCTCTTCATTTCTATGAACGCGGCATTAAAGAGAAAGCTCTAACATAAACGCCAATGAGCGAACTCTCCCCCAATATACGCATGTGTCATCTCTTGTGTGAATCGCACCTTGCGTATCGCGAAGTTCAATGAGTCAAGTTGCTCGAGTAAAAGTCTCGTCTCACGTTTCTCGTACCGACAAAAGTAGCAGTAGCAGTAGCAGTAGCAGTAGTAGCAGTAATAGTAGTAGCAGTAGTAGCAGCAGCAAATCTTGCCCCTGGAGAAGAAAAATAAGAGAAAAAGGGGAAAGCCAGGGGTGGTGGCGACGGTGGCGGCGGCGGTAGTAGCAGCAACACAACAGAGAAGGGGAAGTTTTATATATAGGAGGATAAGAGTATACTACTTCTCGCGCAAGGAACTTCCTCTGTTCGCTTCCGTGACTCCTTTGGATGATACAAAGCGCAACCTGGCGTCGAGCCACGCAAATAATACCTCTCCACGTTATCGCTTACAATCTCTCTCTTCTTCCTCCTCCTGCTCCTCCTCTTCTTTCCTCTTCTTTTCTTCCTCATCCTCTTCCTCCGCGTACCCTTCCTTCTTTTCCTCTTACCCCTCCTTTTCTTCTTCCGCTTCGGCCTCCTTCGACGGCTTCGTACGTAGCACTCGTCGCGGAGGTTATGTTCGTCGTGTTAGCTCGATGACGCTCTGACAGGAGTGGATGAGGGAAGGCGAGTGTAAGTTCGATAAATCTCTCTCTCTCTTTACCTTTTCGCTCATTTCTTTTCTTTATTAACCTTTTTCCCCTTTTTTCTGTCCTTCGTATTCATTTTACTTTCCGTTGGGTTTTCTTTTTATTGGAAATATGAGGAGAAAAAAAAAGAAAATGGAATACGAAATGGACGTTTCCTATTGGACGATATATTCGATGGTTCTGTTCCCCAAATTTTGGTGCAACATTCGAAAAGGTCATTGTGCCAAAGTTAATCAATCGTCGATAGATAAGTGTCCTTTTTTCGTGGAAATTATATCAATGACATTAAATATGGGAGCTTGTTGTTCAGCGTTAACATCGAGAGAATATCGATAATCGATTCTGCCAGGCGAACTACTGAATTAAGATCGAACCGGCCATATTTCTTTTCTCTCTCTCTCTCTCTCTCTCTCTCTCTCTCACACACACAATCTTTTTCATTCAATAATTGTCAATCCTATCTTCAATTTATTTTTAAATAGATTTCAATGTGCTCATTGACATTCGTTCAAAGGATGACAGAATAATTGAAAACCGAGACGTTCAATTTCTATTTACTCTTCATTCTTTAACATTTTTCTTCGTTGGAGATTTTGATGTTAGGAAAAGGAAGAATCGATGATACGAAAAAAAAAGTAACAAGAAAGGAGATCAAAAGATTCCGTTGAAAAGAAATAAACTCCGTTTCATCTAAATTTCCTTAAAGATGTTCAGTGCGCATGCGCCAAAGTATTTCGCCGGCTCCGTAAAATGAGAACACCTTGCGTTGGATCGACAACCCCCGGTTTCCCCGGGTTGCGATACCTTTTGGAGGTGAAGGACGCTCGTTGCCATCGTTTTTCCCCCTTTTGCACCCGACGCACAAAATTTTTCATTAAAACCCTCAAAACTTCTATTTTCATCTTTTTTTTATTGTTCAATTATTTGCAAAGAATTTTTTTTCTTACCCTTGTCCTTTCGAGATTTTTTACTTGATCTATATCATTAAAATTTTTTGTTTATTTCTTCATGGAGGATAATTAGTATAATAAATAATATTTGATATTCGTTTAATTCTTATCAAAAGCGAATTGTGAAATTTAAAGTGAACAATAAATTATTTTTGGAGTCAATGTAATCTATAAAAAAAATGGTGGTTAGGGAATATCGAATTCTGTACCATGATTCACGTATTTCGTTGAAGTTGATTCATTCTAAAAAAAAATTGGCCTTCGATGAAAATGAATCGAAATTTGTCGAAAAGCCGGTGTATCCGATTTTTCTTCGTTCCGTTTAAATTAAATTAATTATAAGTAAACTTCAGCCACCGTATTGAAACATCGCTGTAAAAAGAAATAAAAACAATAATCGGATATTTTTAATTGTAAGGAGGAACGAAGGAAGGGGGAGGTATGAAAGCGGTGCAAAAACCCATGATAAAGAAAAAAAGTGCAGACCTTATCTCGGGGGCAAGAGGATTTATCTGTTATTTGCGAAAGATGGGCCTTATCGTGCGATTTCTGACTAAGTCGACGATGGTTATAGTTCGTCTGGTTAAAGCACGCAGTGTTGCTTCATTCGATGGAAGAAAAAAAGCGTGTTGAGTGTGCAATATGAATTGCATCGTTTCGCAAGCGAGTAAATGGCATACTCTGCGTCACGATGATGATATTAGAGCCGAAAGAATAATACAAGAAAAAAAAAGTAGAGTTTAAAAGGGGGTGGAGTGGTGTGGAAGATAATGAAAATAAGCAAATTGATGATTTTTCAGGGGTGGCAACGGTCTCGCTCGGAAGCGTCGAAGGTGGCGCGAGGGGTGGACGAGTCGGCGTTGGCCTGGCTCTGGTTTCGGTGGTAGCAGCAGCAGCAAAAGTAACGAAAGCGGAAGCGACGTTAGTAGCTGAAGAAAAAACTCTAGCAAGCTATTCTCGGCCAGAGATAGGAGCAGCAGTAATAGCAACAGTAGCAGTAGTAGTAGCAACAGCAACAGCACCAGTAGCGTCCCTCGCGGAGAGGCTAGGAACGCTGTATATCGAAGAAGAAATCCATCGCGAGAAGGGACCTTCTTCTTCTTCTCCTATTATTCTTTTCCTCCTCCTTGCTTTCTTACCTTTTCTGCACCCTCCACTTTCTCCTCCAACACTGCTTCCACCTGCTCCTCCACCTTCTCCTCCTCCTCCACCACCGCCGCTACCTCCAACTACACAACCTCGTACATCGTTCAACGTTCAACGTAAAAAACTTCTTCACGGGGAGTTTCCAACTTCTTCCCAGGAAGAAGAAGAAGAAGAGACAGAAGAACTACAAGTAACACGGACGGCGTGACACCGGTGTTGCATCGGTGGGCCAACAAGGCCGCCCTCCGTCGTCCCCATCAAAAGCAACAAACAATCTTCTCCCTTTAGAACGAAACAGTTATTCTACACCTTCTTTCCAAATACTGCTGACGGATTCTTCTAACCCTCCTTAAAACCGGACTATCGAGAAGTACCGAAAGTCGCAGCAAAAACGACGGGCACCATGAATGAGCTCGACAGCCTTCGCCAGGAGGCGGAGACCCTCAAAAATGCTATTCGAGTAAGTTCCTTAACCCCCGCCCTGAGTAGAGTCGATCACCGCATTGTTTACTTTTTCTTCTCCTCCTCTTTTCATCCTTCAATGATCCTCCTTATCCTTCCTCCGATGTCTTATATTATTGACGTCGTTGATGATCATGCTGAGGAGAAGATCGCTGACCTAAACAGATGATGCTATGCAATGAAATTCGAATCTTCCTAAAACTTGCTTATCTTCGATATCGTCGCTGAAGTAAGTTATACCTTTCAAATAGTTCGATCATTCGTAAATTTCGTCCTACGTTCCTTTTTAGCTTTTTCACAACCACCTTCATCTTCAATTACCTTGACTTATTACATTTACTTTGATTACCTCTAGAAAGAAAAATAAAACGAAATCCGACAGGGGAAAAGTAATGTCGGAAATTCAGAAGACAGTATGCTAATAAAGAGAACACTGAATACGTTCTCAAACATACTCTTAACATTCTCATCCTTATCACCAAGAATTTGTGCAAATTTCCCTACCCCCTTTTTTTTCTCATAGTCGACTATGAAGCAAAGCTCTGCTTTGATTTGCTTTGCTTTGCTTAGCTTTGCTTTGCATTGCTTTGCTTTACTTGGCTCTGCTCAGCTCCCCAAAGACAAAGCAACAGTTCTACGTGCAACAGCGGTGCATTGTTTTAAAAGATAAAAGTCTCGGGCATCTCTCGGACGAAGTGCACTTGCCGCTTAAACACGGCCCCCCCCCCCCCCCCCCCCCCATTCATTCCTAACGAGTCACCGACTCCTTTTGCTTCTTCTTATTTTTTCTTTTATCTTTTTCTTTTTTTTTCTTTCTTCATCCTTGTCAATCGTATGCATACATTTATTTATTTATTTATTTATTTACACTAACCTTTTTTTCTCTCTTCCTCTTTCAGTACATTAACGTCATTTGCACGATATCGTTAAACCGAAAAATTAGCACGATTTCTCCCTTCTCTCTTCCTTGTTTCTCAAAATTTACTTAACCCTCGCTGCTAATTATATTATTTCCTTCTATCAACAACTTATCTTTTGTAGTTTACTTTTTACGATAAATCTAACAACAACAATAAAATTTAATGTAGCAGCCCCTATTTCCAGACACGCGTTGTTAAATTTTAATTTTGTTGCTTTTGTTACAAGTTTCTAGAGTAAGTAAGAGTGAGGGAGTCCCTTCTTTTTAGAAACCCATTGAATTATTGTTATATTCGTTGATTAAAATAACTAGACTGAGAAAGAGTGATAGAGGATGGTATAGTTAAGGGTGGTGGTGGTGGTGAAAGTAGCATAATAACGGAAGCATAACTTCTAAGCAGAGAAAAAAACCCTGAGACGTAACGTGCACCGTGGAGCTTTCTGTATGGTGGTGATGGGTGTAGTAGTAGTGGTGGTTAGTAGTGTGGTGGTGGTGGTGAGACACGCTAGTCGCAAGCCGTGGTGGTGCTCTGTGGTGGTAGTGGTGGTGGTGCTCTGTGGTGGTAGTGGTGGTGGTGGTGGTGGTAGGGCGCGGCATAGCCATCGCTTCTCTGATCAATACGCCACCATCCCTCTCTCTCTCTCTCTCTCTTTCTCTGTCTTCCTTGCTCGCTCTTCGTCTTGTTTCTCCTATTATCATACATGTAGGACTCCCTTATCACATTTTGATGAATAATATCGATCCGTTCATTATAAATCATTAACATAGATCCAGCCTACATTCTTTGGTTCTTTCAAACAGACCCTCATATTCAAATGTTAATTGACTCTGATACATTATTTTGTTTCGTAGGATGCCAGAAAAGCTGCATGCGACACCAGCTTGGACCAAGCGACGGCCGGCTTGGAAGCAATTGGTCGAATACAAATGCGCACGAGACGTACCTTACGAGGTCACTTGGCTAAAATCTATGCTATGCATTGGGGAAGTGATTCTAGGTATGATTTCAATATTCCTTCATATTTTACTGAATCAAATAAATTTTCTTGTTTGTTCCTATTTTGACATTGGTATAAATTCAAGTACGAATTGTAGAAACCTAGTATCCGCCTCTCAAGATGGTAAGCTGATCGTTTGGGACAGTTATACGACCAACAAGGTACATGCTATCCCTTTACGTTCATCGTGGGTGATGACCTGCGCGTATGCACCGTCGGGTAGTTACGTGGCTTGCGGTGGCCTGGACAACATATGTTCCATTTATAGCCTTAAAACAAGAGAAGGAAATGTACGGGTCAGCAGAGAATTACCAGGACATACCGGATACTTGTCCTGTTGTCGATTTTATGACGACAACCAAATCGTCACTAGCTCGGGTGACATGACCTGGTAAGAAATCTATTTTCCATATTAACTCTACAATTATTATTTTTAAATATATTAATAATATATATACAGATGGTATTTATATTATATTGGAATCGTTTGTATGAATTTATTGAATTCGTATATACGACAATGGAATTTTAACTAGTTAACTGTGTTTGACGAGTATACTTGTCATGGAGAAGTGGTAAAATAAATAATAAAATTAACAAAAATAAGTAATAAAATAAGCAATTTTATAAAATAAATCTATCTTTTTGATGCAATATTTTAACAACGACACTTACTCTGTGCTTGACGACTATACTCGTCATCGATCAATTTTCGTGACACACGAAAGGTGCGAGGGGTGCGCACTTTCAAAACGGGGCAACATAGTTAACTGGTTAATTAACCAATGTGATGGGACGACGTGGATAAATTGAAATCCTACTGTATAAATTAATTGAAATTTGGAAGATATATATGTTTTTTTTTGTGCCAATGACAAATTTGAGTTGATTTATTTGAACTTTTGATTTAGTGCTCTATGGGATATCGAGACTGGCCAACAATGCACTTCGTTCATCGGACACACAGGAGACGTAATGTCCCTCTCGCTGGCTCCCGATACGCGTACCTTCGTTTCCGGTGCGTGCGACGCTAGTGCTAAACTTTGGGACATTCGCGAAGGGTCTTGCAAACAGACTTTCCCTGGACACGAGAGTGACATAAACGCCGTTACGGTAAAACACGCATAATAAATATACGTCATAAATACTTTCTTTTTTATTATTTGCCAGGAAAGGAAACGTCTCTTATCGCTGATAAACATTATCGCGGTTTTAGAATTTCTAAATATAAGAAAAATAAAAAACAGGATTTAACCATATTGTATCACGCTTCACATTCTATTGTTGCATGCTTAAAAAAAAATATATATAAGAAAAATTATTTCTCTTTGCATATACAGTTCTTCCCTAACGGACACGCTTTCGCAACGGGTTCGGATGACGCTACTTGCAGACTTTTTGATATCAGAGCGGATCAAGAACTGGCGATGTACAGCCACGACAATATTATTTGCGGTATTACGAGTGTAGCTTTCAGCAAGAGCGGTAGATTGTTGTTAGCTGGATACGACGATTTCAATTGCAACGTGTGGGATTCTATGAAAGCCGAGCGAGCTGGTATGTTGTCTTGTTTAATATTCTTTTGTATTTTTTTTTCTTTTTTTCGTATTTTAGAATAGTAGGGAGAGAAGAATTTTGTATTAGGGCCTTCTCTCGGCTTTAGATTTGTTTTTTTTTTTAGGTACTACTACACGTATAGTTGACAATTGTCCTTGTCTTTAGAAATAAATGAAAAAGACACATTAGAAAAGAAAACTTTAACAAATGTAATTATTCTATTCAGGTATACTTGCCGGGCACGACAATCGCGTATCTTGCCTTGGAGTAACGGAAGATGGTATGGCAGTAGCGACGGGATCTTGGGACTCATTCCTTCGCATTTGGAACTAACTTGGGGTTCCCCCCAAGACGTTCCTCCAAAGAACCAACTGCAGCCAGTCCGCGTTCAATATAAGCATCAGATACCACCATCTTATCACGGAGCAAGCCGGCGTGCCAGCAGTCGCGACATCATCGGTCAACGAGCTACCGGGTTCACCGGAGGTTAAGCTGATCAGAAACTTTGGATATCCGACGAGCAGCGGTAACGGAACAAAATGCAACAATAATAATATTAATAATAACAACAACAACAGTTACAACAACAACAACAGCAGCAGCAGCAAAAGCAAAAGTAAAAGCAACAACCACAATAACAACATTAATGGCACAAAGAAGAAGCACAAGAATTGCAGCAATAGCAGCAGCAAGAACAACAACAACAACAGTAGTAGCAGTAGTAGCAGCAGCAGCAGCAGCAGCAGCAGCGACTCTAAGAACGTTTTGGGTTGTGATGGTAATAAAAAAGACTACCGTAGACGCATAGCCGTTGATTTAACCTGGCGACGTGGCAAAGTCGGCGACAAGGTTACTCGCGAGTATCAACGCTTCTAAGTCAACTATTTTATCATCGTTCGGATGCTAAATTTTGAGCTATCTAAGAGAAGAAGAAGATAAAGAAGAAGATAAAGAGGTAGAAACCAAACGAAGAAATACGAGGAAAAGAAAAGATAAAAAGGGAGAGAAGGAAGCAATCGTCGAGGAAATAAAAATGAAGAAGAGGGGAAAAACTGTGTGTGACGACGAAAGTTTGGACGCGTTAAGAGTTTGCGAGAGAAAAAAAAAAGTTACACCGGAAATACCAAAAAAAAAGAATAAATAATAAATAATAATAATAAATAATATTAATAATAATAATATTAATAATAATAAATAATAAAATAATGTGAAGAAAAAAAATAAGTAAACATAAAATGAAAAGAGAGAAGATGAAGAGAAGAAAACAGACGGCATATTTCTTGTCGAGTCGTCGTCGTCGTCGTTGTCGTCGTCGTCGTCGAAAAACTACTACTCTCGCCCTCGCTCGCGAGAAACACGTTGCTTCCTTGTTTCTTGGCTCCTTCTTTCTCAAGGACATGTTGGAAGTTAATCCGAGATATGACGCAACCTTTGATTATGCGAGAGGAGAGAGCAGCATCAGCAGTTGACTCGGCTTGACGATCCTTTCGAAACAAAAGGCACATAAGCACACACGTAGTTGATAATATGAATATGATTTAAGATGAAGATGATGAAGATGAAGATGATGATGATGAAGATGAAGATGATGATGATGATGATGATGATGATGATGATGATGATGATGATGAAGAGTGGATCGTCCTACAAGAATCTAGATGCTGATATGGTCGTCGTCTAGAGAGAACATGATTTACGATAAAAATAAAAAATATAAAAAAGGAATACAAAGATGAAGAAGAAGAAGAAGAAGAAGAAGAGGAAGAGAATATAATTAAAAAAGAAATGAAAAAAAAAAAAAAAGAACTTTTAAATAACTTGACCCGAACGTAAGGTTCCGAGCGTTCACTGCCGATAAAGAAGACGCCGACGCGAGGCGCGACGAGCGAAATTAATAAATAAAATAAAATAAATAAAATAAAGTAAAATAAAATAAATAAATAAAAAAATCGTCGCACTCTTGTGCGATTATTATTCGAACGTGAAGGAAAAGGAGAAGAACAATGAGAAGAAAAAGAAGAAGAAGTTGAAGTTGAAAGCACTGGTACGTGGAATGAAAAATCAATGTACGAGGAGAGGAGAAAGAATAAGAAGAAGAACAAGAATAATAATAATAATAATAATAATAATAATAATAATAATAATAACAATAATAATAATAATAAAAAAATAAGCGGTTGTGTTGGAACCAGGGATGGCATAAAAAGCGCAGAGACGAAGAATCAGATACAAAAGTCAGTAACCAGCAGCAGGAAGGTATAATATGAACAAGAAGAGGAAGAAGAAGAAGAAGAAGAAGAAGCCAGTCATGGTCATGGCCATGATAATCTCGTATGTACGCGCGCGCGCGCACCACGTGGTATTTAAATTAAATTCCAATTAAACAAATATTAAACAAGAAAAATTAAATGAATAACGATTAAAAAAAAACATTAATAATAATAATAATTTAAAAAAAAAAAAAGAGGAAAAAAGGAACTGAGAGATACTCGCGCACGGACGTCTGAATAAAAAAAAAAATAATTAAAAAAAAAAAATTATAAGAACACACATACAGAGATATAAATGAAATAAATAAATAATAATAATAATTATAATTATAATAAATAATAATAATAATAATAAATAATAATAATATTAATAATAATAATAATAATAATAAATAATGATAACAAAAAATAATATTGATAATGGTAAAACGGAAAAAAAACATAACTAAACTAAAAACTAAAATAAAATTTAAAAAAAAAATACAAGAAAACATCACGCGCGAGAGTCCCCCACCCCCGCCACGATAGAAAAAAAAATTTAAAAAAAAAAAAAGAAAAGACAAAAGAAGCGAGACGACGCGGCTCGCATGCCGCGTGGACCACACGCCTTTTTTCTAATTTTTCGTTTCCCGTACCACCACTATCAACCAACCAACCAACAACTACCATTTCATCATCGCAAAATATCCTATTATCACCACTATCCTTCTCTTCCTTCGTATCGCGAAAATCCTTTGACTGCAAGGTTATTAATATAAAACCAATAATAATTATAATAATAATAATTATATTAATGCTATTTTGGCCTGGTGCGTGATATTCAAACAACAACAACAACAACAACAACAACATCATCAACGGCAACTCAAGAAGAACAAGAAGAGAAAATGAGCGAACGAGTGTGTGAGCAACGAGTAGAAGCGAGTGGAACAGAGAAGGCCAATTAAAATCACAATTTCTCCCTTTCATTCCTCTCCCTACCCCCACCCCTTTTTCTATCTTTCTTCTTCCTCTTTTTCACTTTCATCATCAACATTGAAATCACGATCGATATCATTATTATTATCATTATCGTTGTCGATTTTCACGATCATAATCATCCAAATGCTGATACGTCCCCCTCCAACAATGACAACGCCGACTTTGTACGCGCTATCTTTAATCTCATTTAATAGACTTAACGTTATTTATTTTGTATAGAACTTCCTTTCTCTCTCTCTTTCTCTCTCTCTCTCTTTCTTTGTTTTTTTACTTTCTCCTATCTCTGTTTTACTTTCTAGTAAAACGCATTTCAAATCTTCTTACTCCCTTCTCTTTCGCTTTTGGATAGAAGAAAAAAATATGCGAATTAGCGGAACCGTATTCGCTGTTTGTTAATAATCGAGAAGGTTGGGAGGTAGGAAGAGTGAAAGATATGGGCAACGATTTCTATTTCCTTCCTTTCTCTCTCTCTCTCTCTCTCTCTCCCAATGTTTTCATGATGTATCTCGAAAAGAAAGAAAAACATCGAAGAATGAAAAAGGGGGGTTGATGGAGAGAAGGAACGGGTGTAAAATTAATCTTTGTAAATGTCGAATTTTCTTATCCCTCATTTTTCTTCAATCCCCCTATATATAAATATGCATTTTTATTTCTTTTTATTACATTTTATTTTTATCCTAAAACGATATTTATATTCGGTTTTGGATAGGACAATTAATAAGGGTGTCTCCTTTTATCTTTGAGAAAATAAAATGGTTATCTTGAAACTAAAGTTTGGATCCAAAGAAGTTGAAGTTTGAAAAAAATGTTTCAAAAAATAATATCGTTTATTTACTCATCTTTCTTTCTTTCCCCCCCCCCCCCCCCCCCCACCCTCAATTTCTCTCTTTCATCGTTCTGATTTTTTTCGCGACTCTCATTTTGTAAGATTTACATTTTATTTGTATTTCATATCTTTCGTATTTGTCAATCATCTTTCTCTCTCTCTCTCTCTTGGCATATAAACCAACACATATTAAAAAAAAAAAGTACACGCACACGCTCTTCACGTTTCTCCATTTCTCGACCACTACCTACCACCACCACCACCCACAACCACCACTACCATCACCTTTCCCTTCGCCTCTACTATCCACTTTTTGTCGAAAAACTAAATGTTTTAAACTGTGTATGCATTTAAAATAATAATATTAATGATAATGGATAATATTAATATTACCGATTATTGTAATTTATAATTATTAATATTTAATATATAAGTAATATAAAAGAGAAGAAGAGAGTTATACGATCGATCACTTGTTCAACAACACCGCAGGATCATGGGTCAACAATTACCAACAACTACAACAAAATAATAATAATAATATTATTAATAATAATAATAATAATAATAATAATAATAATAATAATAATAATCATCGCTTTCCGGCGAACAACCACGCTTCCCTGCCACACTCACACGAATACATACACCCCCATACACGCGCATATACATAAGATGATTTAATTATCATTTAATGTGAAACTTAAATATCATCCCCCCCCCTGATTATTCTTATTATTTATATTTATTATTTGCTTGTCATTTTATTTTTTAAGTGTCTCATCACGTTATTATACATATTTAAAAACAAACAAAAGAAGAAGTATACTTACGTATATAAATTAAATACATAATATACATTGTGGAAATAACATTAAAAAGAAAAAAAAACATTTATTCAAATATCTTCGTCGCGTTTCGTCGTACCTGGTTTAGAGGGGGGAGGAGAAGGAGGAGGAGGAGGGGAAGTTGGTTTTCTTTTTTCCTGTTCGCGCAGGTAGACAAGGATCATAATTAAGCATTTATAGTAATTAGGGATATTTTATTTTTGTTATTATTATTATTATTATTATTATTATTATTAATATTATATGTTCCTTGCTATGGTTAAAACGATTTAAAAAAAATTAAAACAAGGAAACGAAATAAGAAGCTTCGTTAGTTTAGGATTACTTTCTTCGTAAAAAAAAGCTCGAATTATGAATTTTGAAAAGTTTATCGCGCTAGCCACGATTGCAAATAATACAAATTAAAAGTAAAAAAAAATATGATTAATAATAATTACGAGAGAAAATGTTTGATAATCGTTAAAATAGAATGAATAAAGGATTATCGTCGTTTAACGAAAAATCGTGGATTCCGGTAACGCGAATATATCGTCAAAGATAAAAAAAGAAGTAATCATTGAGATATCGCAATAGATAATATGGAATTAAAAAAAATAACAAAAAGAGAGGGGAGAAGGAAGAGGGTGAGGTGGACAACGTTACGGAGCTGAGAATTTCTGATATAAAAGAAAAGCAAAATTATAATAAAATGTTTCTTGCCCATAAACTAAAACACACCATACAATACCACATTTATTATACATGCATACATTTATAATAATCTAGTTTGGGTACCAAAAATATAATTAAAGATGAAAATAAATATTCATTAGACGAAGATGAAGAAGATGATTTAAGAAAGGAGGAATAACTTTCTCGAGCGACAACTTTTGTAATCGGTTTTTTAATATACAATAACTCTCTTTCTCTTTCTCTTTCTCTCTATCTCTTTCTCTCTCTCACTCTCTCTCTTTCTCTCTCTCTCTTTCCGTCTCTTTCTATATCTTCGACTAATAATCCTGCTTCTATGGCAACTATGCTCTAATATATTTTCTATACGACGACGAAGAAAAATCTCCGATTAAGTAGGACTTTCTCCATCCTTAAAAAAAAAGGAGAACCCTGTTCCTTAAAAAAAAAAAAAAATTAACTTCGCGAATTTCTCCTACTTTTTTTTCACTCTCTCTCTCTCCCTCTCTCTCTCAATCGATCGTTTCTAATTTTTTCGTATATAATTATTATTAAATATATAAATTGATATATAAATTGATATAAATGGTGTATTAATATATTCTTCTTTCAATGATTACAACAAAACGCGTACCTCCACCATGAAAGGATATTCGATATTAAGTTATTAATTATTATAATATATGTTTAAAATACAAAGTTTTTTTTTTTTTTGTTTTATTTCAATGACGTCTCGAACTGAAACTTCGACGGGTATTTGTAATCAGGTTAAATATTTTTTAAATTTATTTTCGTTATTTTATATATTATATATATATATATATATATATATATATAATTATTATTATTTTATTATTATTAATTTATAATTTATTTTTTAGCCTACAAGTTGAATAATACAACAATTTGTTTTAGAAATAAAAAATAAATAAGAATAAAAAGAAAATTAGATTTCAGTTAATTAATCCATAAATAAATGTGTATATAAACCCGCGATTCGATATCGTAAAAAATAATTTATTTAGATTACCAAAAAAAAAAAATGAGGAACAGGAATAAGGTAAAAAGAATAAACAAAAAATAAAAAACACCATCACTCAAGATCGGAAAAAATCCCATGCTCTCTCTCTTTCTTTCTCTCTCTCTCTCTCTCTCTCTCTTGTAATATTTCGCAAGTCACGTAAACATAAACACACATACGGAAAAAAAAAACTCTAAAGCTTGGATGCAGTGTATGAGAAAAAAAATAATCTTATGGGCTTTGTATCCTTTTTTGTACCCTTTTTGGATAGCCCGATAAGAGTTAATTAACATAAAAAAAAAACACACACACACACACGCACACACATATGCCCAATAAAAACGTTACGAGAAGAAGTGCGCGAATCTGTTTTCTTATTCTTTATACAAGTACGAAAGGGAAACTGTAATAATAATCATTAGGATGATGATGTGTGTCGGCTAAAAATTATTAACGCTGAAATTTAAATGAGTTTATTCATTGACTCTTTCTCTCTCTCTCTCTCTTTCTCTTTCTCTCTCTCTTTAGTCGTAGTGAAAAGCACGTGTGTGAACCATGAAGACAAACTATGATCAAGAAGAAAACGAAGAAGAAGAAGAAGAAGAAGAGGATTGATACAACAAAAAAGAAACTAAAAAAAAAACAAATAATTAATTAAATAAATAAATCAATGTGGGAGGATACGCGTGAATAAATAACACACACACACACACGAAACAAACACACGTATATAGAATATAAAATACAACAAAAAAAAAAAAGAAATTACACAAACATACGCACGTGTACGTAGATAAACACACGTATCATACCCACGTAAACGTTACTACTACTACTACTACTACTACTACGCGGATGATGAACTGTGTGTGAACAGAAAGTTTTAGAAATAATAACTTCTCGTTGTTTCGTATAAATTAAAAAAAAAAAGAAAGGAAAAAGAAAAAAAAAAGGAAAAAAAAGAGTATATATATATAAAAAAAAAATAATAATATACGATAGGACACATATGCGAAAAACTTGCTAATCTGATTCGTTCGTTCCTTTTTTTTTTTTTTTTATACAAGTGTTATAGAAAATGGTATCAGCGGATCGACGATTAGGCTACTACTACTAACCCAGTTAACACAAAACGTTAATATGACGTACAATTTACGTCATATTAAATTACGTCAAAAATGACGTAAATTGTACGTCATATTAACGTTTTGTGTTAACTGGGTACGGCAAGCCTGATGTTCGTAAAAACAACAACGGAAAAAAAAAAGAAAAATGAGATAAGGAATCAACCCTTATTTTCTTTCTTTTCCCTTATTATTATTATTATTATTGTTATTATTATTATTATTATTATTATTGGCTTTTTTTTTACTTTGACAATGAGACAATTGTCTGCGGCTTATATTTATTATTTCTTTTTTTTATATAAATTATATATATATACCCAGTTAACACAAAACGTTAATATGACGTTCGATTTACGTCATTTATCAAAAATGACAATTTCATTGTTTTCATTTATCAAAAATAACGTAAATCGAACGTCATATTAACGTTTTCTATTAACTGGGTATATAATGAGTTTTCTTTTTAAATAACGTATGAAAAATAAAACAAGAAATACTTCAAAATCGATGACAAAGTTTAAAATTGAAGAAGAAAAAAATACTATCTGGTTGTGTTGTTTGTTATAGTCTTTAGTTAATTTTCTTGTCATTCAAAATAATATTAATTCTCTCTCTTTCTCTCTCTCTCTTTCTTAGTTTAATATTTCTTTTGAAAATATAAATTATAGACATTTTGTATGATTGTGTTGCTGAATAGAATATTTGTAAGTATATCAAATTTTTGTTTAGACATTTGAGATATTGTTTCCTTGAATATATATATATATAGAAAAATGGATAAATTATATATGAAATTTTGTTAAAACATAAATGGGAAAAATGATACTTCGTCAAATATAAAAGTCCGGTATTTAATAATAAATTATTATTATTATTAAAGCTAATGACAATTGATGATTAAATTATAAACAATTAATCGTTTAAATTTTATATGTATATATTTTTTTTTTGTTTTTTTTTCTTTAAAAATTAACTCATCCATTAAATACAGTCATCTTGACAAAATCTTCCATCTTTCGTATTCTTATCATAAAAAATACCATTTATCCCTGCTAAAAAAAAGAAAAAATATCCTTTCTCTTCTAGCAAAAAAAGAAATCTAAATTTTCTTTTCTCTTCAAAGTGTCTCGAAAGAGAAAAAGAGAAAGGAGAAATAATAAGATGGAAGTTGAAGATAAATAGGATGTTAGAAGAGGAAGAGAAAGAAGAGAAGATTCCCCTAAAGAAAATGGTGGATAACGAATTATGGAAGGAATAAAACGACGATCAATTTTTCATGACTCGATTTAACGAGAGGAGACACGTCGATAATAATACTGCCTCTTTCAAGAACGCTAAGAAAGAATTTTAAGTGGTGTGACACAACTAACTCTAGATAACAATTAAAATTTAAACAAATGTTTTAATTTTTAAATCGTCCCTCCCAAAACTTTCTTACGAGATTAAATAACAAAAACGACAATTTTACTTGCGCGATATTTTCTATATTATATTATTAATAATAAAATAACAAAAAATTATCGTGCTCGTATTATTAATCGAATAAAAATTTGAAAACGTTTGGAATGATTTAGTATGAAAAAAAATAAATAAATAAATAAAATAAAATATAAAATATAAATACGCATGTGTAATATTTAAGATGCAATTATGGTGGAAAAGAAGAAGAAGAAGAAGAAGAAGAAGAAGAAGATGAAGATGAAGAAATGAAAAAGCTTATAGGATGATTGTGAAGAAAACTATCATTTTGCATGTGTGCTAAATGTATTTGAATAAAAATTTCAAATAAATTCGAAATCGTGCAAAATGGCGCTCGCGTTCTCGCTGTTAATCGATAAATAGTTACAAAGGATTTCATCACTTTTTTATATATACAATGCATATAAATACATTATATATTAAAATAGTATTTAAACTATATACCGTTAATGATAACTATTATTACTATTAATAATAATAATAATAATTAACGATTAATAAAAGGACGTAACAAAAATTCCTTCATCTAACCGTTTCAAAATTTGACATTTTTATTTACAGCAATCTCGGATTATTTTCGATCATTGAAAATTTGATATTAATTTCAGTGGGTTCGAATTTTATTCTTTAGGTGAAGTAACTTTTGGAGAACTCCTTTATTGATTATAAAAAAGAAAAAAAATAATAATCGAACAGTTAGCTTAGTTTATCATTTGATTTCAAATTAAGAAGAAAAAAAAGAGGAAGAAAAAAAAATGTCATCTTTTTTTGTGATCCGTCAAACTCGTGTCTTTCTTTCTTTGTTTATCCTTCTTTTGCAATTATGAGGAAGCCTATCTGTTTTCTGAGAAAAATTTGCGTTTTATATACTCGCGATAAAAAGATTTTGCAAATGACTTGTATACGACATTTATTATTTTAAATAATCAACGATTACAAACTAAACTATAAGAGAGAGAGAGAAAGAGAGAGAGATAATGAATTAAATAAGAAACGCATTATTTTCAATAATGTTCACACAATTTCCAACTTCGTGACATCATCATCATCATCATCATCATTATCATCGAGTTCGGATAAATAAGTTGACCCTTGTTGAGAAATTTCTTCGATGAAAACTTTTTCATTTGGAGAATTTCCCTTCGATCGAAGGAGACTTTTATCATCAATTTCTTCGTTTTTGAGAAAATCTGGAACAATGGCATACTTTTGTTTACTTCTCAATTCTTCGAAATGATCAGAAAAATCTTTGTAAAGCGACGAATATTCGAAAGATTTGTCTTCCATCTTAGATTCGTTCGTTTCGTTGGATTTTTTCACGAGATTCGCTATATCGCATAAATCATTATTCCGAAAATCCCCGGAAACATCCCTGTAATGCTGCGATTTTATATTCCCGTCGTAAAGATTAATGCCAATATTATTATCAATTGTAAATCTTTTTTCGTATGATTTATTTTCAAATGCTTCGGTGAAAACTGATCTCGGATTAGAAATACAATCGTTGTACCAAGAATTGCATAATTTTTTCTTATTATTATCTCCTTTTATCTGACTATCGTTGATGAATTTTTCAACGGATTTGTTTAACAACGATGATTCATCCTGATTACAATTTTTTATATCTCTTTTTATCGAATCTTCCTTACACGTTTCGCTTGAACAATTAACGTCAGATTTTTCTAACAAATTTATTTCTTCGATTGACGTATACTTTGTAGTAGTATTTATTAACAATTTTTTACTTTCGTTGGTTGTTTTATTAGATGATTCAATCGAATCTAATAATTTAATTTCTGGACAAACTTTTAACGTTAACAAATCATAAACTCTTTCGTTAACTGACGAATTATTTGTCCTCTCATTTTCTCGAACACATTCTTTATTTCTTTCCGTTTCTTGATTATTTTCTATCGGATTTGTATTACTTTCTTCGATTAATTTTTCTAATATTACATCTTTCAAATGATTTTTATCAACGTCAGAAATAATTTCAGGATTAACATTTTCATCGATATTTTCTTCATTATTTTCCTTTTGATAAATGATGTTGTTATCTTCGACAAATTTATCAACGTCAATACAAAAATCTTTCATACTTTGACGAATGTTACTCAATTTAGTTGTCAATTGATTTTTATCATCTTTTCTTTGATAATTATTTATATTAGAAAGTTTAGAAATATCGTAAGACGTGCTAGCAACAATAGGTGAATTCCTTCGAATTTGTTCATTTTCTACAAAAAAAAACAATAATACGATGTTAAAAACATGTTTGAAATAAATTATGTTTTTTTCCTTCCCCATCATTTTATAGAAATTATCAAATCAAATATAGGAATGAGGAATCGATTTAATTAAAAATCATTTAGAAAAATATCAACTAGCATAAACCAAATCCGCAGCAAGACAATAAACTCCCTATTATCGAGTTTACCTTCCTTTTCTTCGGATAACCAAGACCGATTCTCGGTTGTTTTCGTTTGGGTTTCTTTTAGACAATGCAAATTATCTAAAACATGACTAGTTAAAGGATCCTCGAAACTTTGACGTTCATCTAAAATTTCTTTGGCTAATCTTTTTTTATCTGCATCACCGGGAACGTAAGTTTTCCACTCCACAATTTCTTGCTCGAAATTTAATTCTCCTTCCTGAAATATATTTTTGCACAAAAGTATTGTTATTTGTTTTTTCATGAAAATACTCGAGTATCCTATTAACATTAACAATTATATTATTATTAAATGAAAATTATACGAAAATAAGTGAAAAGAAAATGAAAGAATAGAAATGAAAGAATTTCAAGTTACTCGAGTTTTCCCAGGTAAGCAAAGATTACGTTGTGGTTTTTTCTCATCCTCCGCCAATGGCCTGTTTCCGTCACTTTCCTCGATGACTTTTTGTCGGTCGTGTTTATTTTCTTCGTCGTTTTCCAGCTCGGCATCGGAACAACAAGTGGGAGAAGGAGGAAAAGAAGAAGAAGAAGAAGAAGATGATGATGAGGACGAGGACGACGATGAGACGCTCGACTTTTTCTTTCCTTCCAACTGAAGCTTCGTCAGAGAGAAAAGGGCACATGATAAAATATAACAGAGACCACCATAGTAGAAAAAAAAAACACAACCTAACCATAGCGTAGTATAGTTTAGTATAGTATTGGGTCGGGGAAAAAGTATCTTCGTATTTTAATA
>JACGTP010000085.1:356218-375316 GCA_023678845.1 Mischocyttarus mexicanus
AGAGAGAGAGAGAGAGAGAGAGAGAGAGAGGGGTAAATTCTTAAATGAATGAAAATAACAATAAACGTTTATTCGATGACAATGACATTTGTGAAGTTGACGGAAATCGGAATAAAGTGTGAATTTTCTCTAACCCTCTCATCTCCTCTACTCTCTCTCTCTTTCTCTCTCTCTCTCTCTCTTTATTACCCACCTACATCTCTCCATCTCACTCTTTAGTAGCTTATGTGATGTACGTGGAACATGGTCACGATCGAACGCGTGCGTTCCGACGATAAATTCGTCCAGAAACTTTGGATGTTTGCCAGGATGGATATTTAAAATTCCCCACGGTCCTCTGCGAACCTACGCCTTTTTTTTTATTTTCTCTCCCTCTCTCTCTTTTTCTCTTTCTCTCTTTTTTTTTTGTTGAGCTCGTTAACGCGTCCGCGTTTTCCGTCATTCCGCTTGTTAGATCTATGGATCCGATAAAGAGGTGGGGAAAAGAGGGAAGAGGAAGAAGAAAAGGAGTCTGTCGACGAACACGAGGATCGATAGGTTCTATTTGGCCAACTATTCGACCGTGACGAATGATTATGGCCGAATTTTTCACTTCCCTATAAATTCTCTTCTTATTTTTAACATTTTCAAGATATTATTATATATTATTGTCACAGGGAAATGATAAAAATGGAGATTTGATAAAATCCTTAAGGGGGGCGATACATGTAACAGACTTATTTTCAGCCGTTTTTCAGAAGCGTATTTAATAGGGAAGTGAGTAAGTGAATCCTTTTGACAAAACTTATATTCATTTATTATATATTCCATTACATGAAACACACATTTTTTTTTTTCAAAATTGTGGCCGTACTGACCAATCTTCTGAGGCCTTCGCGGCGAGAAGCATAAAACGGCGGGACTTTTAGCGTCCGTAATAGTAATCAGAAATTAAAAACATTGATTGAAGTGTGTTAATAAAACGTAAATCTTCTAGTTATACCAACAAAAAATGAAAAAAGTACAAAAATCGTAAATTGGCACACATCAGAAAAAATAATCCAATTTTTACCTTGTTTTTTAGATGGTTTTTGGATAAAAATGGTAGTTTTTAAAAATTTTTTTGAAATTTTGTAGATAGAACGAGGAACTAATACTACAAAGAAGATGTGTACCAAATTTCATTAAAATCGGTTAAGAACTTTTTGAGTTATCTTTCCCGCCAATTTAAAAAAAAATCGTTTCGAGAAAAACGCGTTTAAAGTTTTGACACACAGAAACTATGATTATAGGGTCTTATTAACTATTCAGCGATGCCAGGCCCATACAGTAGTCCTTTGGTGTGTTCATAGAACTCGTTCTTCTTTCCAAGTTCTTCTCGATGTGCTTGACGAGCTTTTTTTTGGCTTTTTTTTCCGTTCCGATACATACTCAAGCGCAGAGTAAAGACAGAGCACATTAACGAATTATAAATCAAAAAATAATGTAAATTTTATTTTGAAAATTTACAGGCATATTTTTGAGATGTTATTCTAATTATTTATGCAAAAAAAATAATCGATTTTCTGAAAATTGTACTTGTATCGCCCCCATTAAGGTAACTAAAAAAAAAAGTTAATATTTCATAATAATTTAGGAAAAAATGTGTCAACAGCTCGTTGACGTTTGATCAGATTTGAAGGATGAAACTGATTGGTTTGCTACGCATAATAATTATTTAAAACGTTATTCAGGGGTATACCTACTTTGTCATATAATGTAGAGTAAACAGTAAATAATTTAGTCACATTTTTTTTCACATAGCGTGTAATCTTGTTACCTCTGTTATCAACATCGAGTAAATGCTTAAGCTCCATGTCGTATTCTGAGACACGAACGTTTTTCATCTTATCAATGAAATTTTTATGCGTAGCAGAAAAACGTTATCTTCGTTCTTTATATTCTTTGAAAGTCTTTATGAAGTGATGAGTGAACAATTCAGTAAATCATTTTAATTAAATATCATATTTTGTTGTAAATCTCGTGGATAAAAAAAAAAGTAAAAGATTTTGGATCTCAGGATTTTAGGATTTTAGGATTTTAGGAACGTGGCTCGAAAGAAAAAAAATAAAAGTAATAAAAGATTATATAAAAATGAAACTATAGTTGTGATTAAAAAATATAATATATATATAATTATTATACAAAAAAAGATATAGAAAAAAGAGGAAGGTAAGGATTTTTTTTAGCAAAAGGAAATCCGGTTCGATGGTAATAAAAAAATCGCGTTGAAATGATCGGAGAAGTCTCTCAATTATCTGAACAGATGTTGACTCTTTGAAGAAGCAAGTTACCTTTTCAAAAGTTTATTATTCTTCCATGCATGATCCTGACCATCGACTCCAAGTCCTCTCTTTGAAGATGGTAGCCTTTCGTTGCACCTCTCATGCCACTTTAAACGTTTCTATAAAATTACCACCGGACCAGGCCGGACCGGGCCGGACAAGGGAAAACGCAATCGAGACTCGTTCTACTTCTCACCGAGTTGAGATTATTTTTCTTTAAAACTCTTCATCCCCATCTCCCCACCCTCGATTTACGCAGCCGTTTCTTTTCTCGCAGAATCAAAGCAAACGATTCTTCAAGTTATTTCTATGAATTTTTCCTTTTTTTTTTTCTTCTTCTTGCCTCGATCTTTTTTTACTTCTTCTTATTTTTCTTCGAGCAAATCGAAAATTTCTAAGAAAACTTTTATGCGAAGTAATCGACCATTTTAATCGGTCTTAGATGAGAATGATTATTTTTCATTAGTTTTGCTTATTTTAATAAAGCGATGTCCCGGAGTTTCATGATAACCTTGACAAAAATTTAGAAGAAAAAATTATTTTAAATAGTATTCTAAGAACCATGTTAAATCTAACCGTTAGGAAGAATAATTCAAGTCGATTAATGTCATCCTGTACGAAGAAGATTTTAAGGACATAATTTATAGCTCGTTTATTTGTTTTTTCTTATTAATACATTTGGAACATGCGCAACAACTTGTCCTAATGTGAATTAAATTCATAGAACGACTGTGCACAAGCATGGATGCAAATTAGGAGTGTGTTCATTTTGAGTTAACTTCTATGAAGATGATAAAGTAGGACGCATACAATCTGTATAAATATGTTTCATAGTTATATGCTATATTCTGTTGGTTTCACATAGGAATGGAAAAGTATTGGGAGTATAAATTAGTTCGGTCTATTTTCAAAAGATGGTTTTGGCTGTTACGAATGTGTCATAGCGACAGCTGATTCTGATGGTTTCAGAGAGGTTAGACGTCTGTCAATAATATTTAGTACATATCGCTTTGAGTTTTACATAAACCCTCCGTTTTTTACTGTGTTGAATATGTCAACTTTTATGGTAACTAAGCATCATTTGCGGGAGGTTTAAGTTTTCTGTTTTAATTGGAAGAAAAGCGCAGCTGAAGCGCATCGAATGACAATGCTCCAACTGATAAATCATGTAGGGAATGATTTCGACGCTTCAAGCATTGAATGATTTCAGCATTGAAGACAAGCCTCGTTCTGGACAGTCAGAAAAATTCGAAGACAAAGAATTGGAGGCATTACTTGATAAAGTTCTAACATAAGTCAAACGCAGGAAGAGCTTGCAGAATCATTGGAAGTTACGCAAGCAACAGTTTCCGTACGATTTAAATCCATTTTAAATAAAAAAATTCAAATAAATGTATTTTTGACCACAAAGAAACGGACCGAATTAATTTATACTCCCAATAGCATAATCGATTAATCTCTCTACATAACGCATCACTCTATGAGTCTCCGGTCTGACACATACATGGCAACACTGTTGACAAACCCATATGATTTCTGGATAGTAACAACCTTCAAACGATACATGTCAACATTTCATGAGACTTATTGAGTGATGTGTTATAATTAATTGTAGTATAACTAGTATACTAGTTTTATTCTATTTTTATATTTTTTTTCTTTAACCCTTTCGCTACGGCAGTCTTTTCCGCGGGAGTAGCGCTACTGAACGGGACACCGCGCCGTGAGGTGTGAACATTGCGCATCTGTAGGCTTCGATGTTCACACTTACGTCTTTCGATGGCACTTTTTTTTTTTGTTTGTTTTTTATGTAACAACTGTTTCGTCATATTATATGAAAAGATATAAAAATAAGTATATTGTGAGTATTCAGAAATTAACATATTAACACTTTACCGACCGGTAGCGGTTCGAGAATCCTATGCCCTTCTCACCGGCCACTCAGCCGCAGATCGTCCGAGAGACCGGCTCGGTTTCGGCTTAGACTGTCGCTCGGGAATGTATGCGCTTTTCTTATTCTCTGGTAAAATTATACGCTTTGTGCTATTATAAAATAACTTAATTTAATCAAATCTTTTATTTCAATGAAATTAATGCTAAAGGTTCCAAAATTATGGTCTTGGCGTTTGTCGACCATGTACCAGGGTTGTCTTCAACGTTATTATTTATATCGTCGTCTTCGGAATCACTGTATATTAGTGGTAATAGAGAACGTCGCTGTCGAATTATTATACTACTGCTATCACTTTCGTCATCACTACTACTTGCTGAAGTGCAGTGAACACAATCTGAGAGATCGTCAAGATAAAACTCGCCAAAACTATCCTTTTCATTCATTGTGAAGGCTACAAACTGTATAAAAATTTAAAAATTGCATAAAAATATGGGTGCTATTAGAGCAAAAGAACGAGTATCTATATACAAAATAAGAAATGCTTACTGTTTGCTACTTGTTAATTACTTGCTACTTGCAGACTAACCTCTTTGAATCTACCGTAAAATAGAAAAGTCGAATAATCGACTACCGGTCGGTAAGTGCTGTGGGATGAAAGTCGATTAATCGACTACCGGTCGTTAAAGTGTTAACAAATTTTACTATTATTATAAATAATAATACGCGGCACCAACTATAGACGGTGACCGTAGCGAAAGGGTTAATATTAATCTTTGATTTTGTCTTTTTCTTTCTAATCTGAACGACGAACCTTTTTTTTTTTCCAACATCACAGTCACAGTCGGATCAACGGGCTAGTCAGTTGTATACGTTTATATTATACAGGGAGTGTAAATGTAACAGGGCGAACGGATTTAATTCTAAACTTGACAAGAAGGTCGTTTTTAGCTTGTCAGAGCATCGTCGTTCTTTGGACTAACGTGGGGGATTTACCTTACAGTATCAACTACCTTCAGGATTTTCATCCTTAAGAAGCATGTTTTCCCTTTAGGATATCCGTATCTCTCTTTCTATTTGATTTTCTTTTCTTTTCTTTTCGGATTTACTATGATCTATGATACATAAGAGATCATTATTTTCTACTTGTTATTATTATTGCTTGTTCCAAATGCTCGATGTAAAAGAGAAGGATAACACTGCATAACAACTGTTTTGTTTCAAAGTTCAAATTAGCTGATTTTAATGTAATTCTACTGACTAAAACCAAAGAAGACCATAAAAATGTTATATTATTAGGTGTACAAATAAATTTCCGCCGTTCTTATTAAAAAATTAAGCATTTGATGATTTTAAATGATGTAAAATTGCTTGCTGAGTTACTCCGAATATAAGTGCAAGTTTTTTTTTTGCGTTTGGCACGAATTTTCAACCAATAATGTTTCCAATTCTGCGTATTCGTACATTTTCACCCTTCCCTTACGTATTTTGTCTTCAACGTCACAGTCTCCGTTCTTGAACTAAAAAAACCATTCATGAAACTTCTCTAACTTAAAAAAGCCTCGAAATATGCTTCCACAAACAATCGATGCTCATCAGATGCAGATTTCTTTAAATTAAATAATTGAATCAAAAGTTCCCGCAAATGATGCTTATTCAGCTCAAAACTCGACATTTTCGAACGAAAAAAAATATCTGTTATCGATACAAAATCACTAATATACCAAAATTATGTTGTCGAGAGATGTCAAACCCTACGATATGACGTTTTACATGAGACAATTTTAACCATTATTTAATCATAAAGCCATATTTTGTTGTACGGAGGAAACTTATTTGTACACCCAATAATTATTGTAGTAATATTAACCATGCTTCGGCACATGCTCGATCCCGAGGAAACACTGGCCTATCGTCCAAATATTGAAGATTCTTACACTTCAATATCATCGTTTTTCGATACATTTTGATTTCTTTTAAAACTGGGTTACCCGTTAATGTTAATACTCTTAAAGATTTCATATCACCGAGAATCTGAAAGAAACCTTCTTATTATCCTTGATAATATAAAATAATGACAAAGTTAATATTATCGAATAATCAACGTACATCGACAATATCGAAAGTATCGATTCGATTGTGAGAAAGATCCAAAATTGAAAGATATTCCAATGATCGTAGATGTTCTATATCCGTTCTACTTTGTAGAAAATTATACGACAAATTCAACGTATTCAAGTATTTCAAACTGTCTGAAAACGATGAGTATGAACCAAATTCAATTTGTTTAGAAATTAATTTAGACTTACCAAGATTCTCGATTTTCCTAATCATATTATGAGCCAGATTTAAAGTATCCAGTTTCGTTAAGTATTCCAAATTCTCGATTTTGTTGATGATATTGTGATGAAGATACAAACATTTCAATTCACTTTGATTTTCCAGATTAGCAATTTCTCGTATTCCGTTGCTCTCCAACCAAAGTGTTATCAAACCGGTATATTTTTCCAAATTTTCAATAAACGTGAAACCTGATGTTGAAATTTAAAATCTTAACACCATAACTGCAGTTCATTTTTAATTACCAAAGTTTTTTTTTTTTTTTTAATATTTTATTTATAGTCGCTGTATAACAACAAGGTCTTTAGCGACTTCGAGAGGTTACATCATTAATTTGAATTCTTTGTTTAGTTACAATAAAGTTTGCAATTACTTAAAGAAAAAGCAAAAAAGGAGAGAAGCGAATATTTACAACAGAGAGTGAATTTTTATGTGTTTTAGATATTTGATTGTATTTATACAGTTTTTTAGATCATTTAAGGATTTTTCGGTTTTATGAGGAATATTGAATTTTGTTCTTATTAGGAGGGTTCGGGGGCAATCAAAGAGGATATGGGTAACAGAGAGTGTACCTGAGCACCATTGGCAGATATTACATTCATTTTTAGTAAAAAGGTGACAATGTGTTAAATTTGTAAATTACCAAAGTTTATAGATCTGGTATCTTAAAATTAGCTTTTTAGATTTAAATTTACCTTTGTAATGCAAGTATAGCACATCGTTCAACCATGGCGTCTGATAAAGTTTATGTTCCTTACAATGCTTCTTGATAAATTTCTCCGTCATTCTAACAAATAATGAATTCGATATATCAAATACTAATAATAAGAAAGGATGTTTCATTAACATATTTCATGAAATATCTATTACCTTACTCCGTGCTTTTTTTCATCGTAATCATAAACTTTCCCTTTAATATAGGGTCTGTTTTCTTTTTCTGCAAAATCGGCTAAAAGAGATTCGTAAGAATCGTCGATTTTATTAACAATTTTCTCATCTATCGGTGTTTGTGAATTTTCATTTGAAGGTGATACAGTTTCGATTAGGTTTGTTTTAGTAGAATCTTTCAATTCTTCATTTTCAGATTGTTTTTGGATCGTTTCTCCAGTTTTCAAATTATTTTCATAATTTTTATCTTCGTCAGTAACAATAATCTCTTTATTTTTAATTATCGACGTTGGATCATTGTCGGGTAATTCGAGTGTATCATCGATCATAGAATTAAATGTAGATTCGATCACGCCGGTAATAAAATTTTCTTCGATAAATTGAACGATTGATTTTTCTTCACTCGAAACATTTTCCAAATTAATTAAATCATCTTGTTCTTTTTTAATATCAACATTTGGATCGTGCGATTCACTTTCCTCTTCATTAACAACTTCCAAATTGTTAGAGAATTTTGCGTTAACATCTGTAATAATATTTTTCAAATCTTTTTCCATCACTTTAATTCTATAATTTTCTGTAACTTCATCTTTCGTTAAAGGCATTTCCATAAACGGTGATCTTTGATTTTCAAAAACACTCTCTTCCAATTCGTCATCGTCCAATTGGGAATTTTCGCAATTGTCAACTTCAGCAATTGTTTTTCGTTCCATCAACAATTCTTCAAACTCTAGAAATTCAACGGCCAAATCTTTCAATGACTCCTTTTTCGAATCTTTGATCTTTCTTTTTTGTTGAATAATTTTTTGACTAATTTCATTAACTTCTTCTTCGGATTTGTAACGCGCAGAATCTAATAAAGTAGCCAAAGTTTTGGCATGATTATCTTCGATCATTTCTACTTTTGTATTAATTAATCTATTTTTATCCTCTTCCTTTTCTACTTTTTCTACATTTTTAAGATCATCGTTGTCGTCGTTGTCGTCATTGTCATTGTCATTGTCATTCTGTATGACATCGTTGAATTCGTCGATGTCCAAGGCGTCGAAATATTCCAATAATTCTTCCTGTTCGTTTTTCATATGTTCCTCATCCAAACGTTTCATCGATAAACTCGAGCAAAAATCCTGTTCGATTTCTTCCCTGATTTTATCGCTAACGGAATGACCTTGTTCTTTCATATTCATTACGGTTATGGCATCTTCCGAGTTTAAATAATACAACATATCATCGAAAGTTTCCAAACGAGATTCGCTTGAATTTTCAAAAAGCATCGATGCCAATTTTTCTAATCTTTTACCAACTTCTACAATATTATCTTGTTTTATCAAATTATTATCTTCTTCTTCTTCTTCTTTTTCTTTTTCTTCTTCTTCTTCCAAGACAAATTTGTTCAATTCTGAATCAACAGAAAGATCTATCGAAATTTGCTCATCGTTGCTTTGATAAAAAATATCCAATATTTCTAAATTTTCTAATTCCTCAAAATCGGCAGTCGTGAAAGTGTCGTCTTTCGATAAATCGTTTGAACAATTGTCGATCATTTTTTCACGATTAAATTCATTTGTATTATTTTCTTGTAAAAATTCGTCGTTAGGATTCAATGAAACGATTAGATCATTGGAGGAATAGTTTTTCATTTCCATATCTCTTTCGTTTGAGATAATTTTTTTACAATTATCATCGTCATTTTCACGTACCGAGTAACAATCTGACAAATTGTCAACGATTTCTTTTTCATCAAGGACCGTTCGAACGTCTGAATCGGAATCGAAAAATGCCAAAGTATATTCTTCCAAATCACTGTCCGTCTCATTTTCGTCCGATAATATATTCTCGTTAGATTCGCTTTTAAATAAATCATTGATCACGTTTAGCTTGCAAGAATTCGAATCGTCCGTTACAATCTGATCAGTTTGTAGAATTTTTCTATTTTCTTTTATCTAAAGAATTATAAAATTTAAAATTTAAATTTAACGAAGAAATCAAATATCGATGCGTACCAAGATTGATACGTGACAGTGATTATGCCACAATTTTATTCAATAATATAAATAATTATTAGGCTGTCAAGTATGAAATGGAGCAAGAAATGCACGTAATTGAATTGAAATTTGCTCCATTTCATATTTGACAATCTAATATAACGTATATTAAATAAATCATAAACAAAAATTTGTTTTCCCTTGTTCAACTATAATAACCGGCACCACAATTATAATACTAAAAGAAAATTTACCTCGTCATTCGTCGAGAATTTTTCCATCGAATCGTCTTTTTCTTTCACTGCATCTTCCAATTCGTCGCTAACAACCGTCAAACTTTTACAATCCTCGATTTGTATGATTTCTAAATTACTCATGATTCTATTTGAAATCTTTTGAAAAAAATATTTCTAAGAGATAAAAAGAAAATGAAGATAATAATAGTAAAAATGTATTCCCAAGCGTTAATGATGACATAAACGTGCTTCGCGTGAACTTTCAGGATAAACGTAGTTATGGAAACAAACGTCTTGCCAGTTATGTTTGATCGATTCCCGTTTTAACATTTTGAGCTCCATGTCACCCAAAATGGATGACAGGTATGTTTCTTGGGAGGTCTCGTCACCTATTTTGGGTGACACTTTTTTTTTTTTAAATAGTATTTTTAATTGAAATTAAATGGACTAAGTATTAAAGTATAAGTATAAAATATAAAAAAAAATATAATATATTTAAACATTATTAAACATTATTATTTATAATATATATATAATCTATTAATTTATATTTGAGATATAATATTTCTTTATATTACAGTGATTTATGGTATCAACACATTTGTTGTGAATTTGGACAATTGGGACAATAAGTTGTAGTTTTTTTTTATATTTTTTCTCGCTTATTGGCATTCGACAATTCATCTCTTCTTCTGGTAACATGAGACGCACATTCTTCTCATAGACTTGTTCTGCATATTTTTACTAACTTCTAAACGATGAGACACTTTCTTTCTTTTCTTTCTTTTTTCGTCAGGACTAATATTTTTCGAAGACATCCATTTTCTAACTAGAAGTTCCCAGAATTTCCTTATCTGGATATTTTATGAATATTTTATAATCACTCGAAGATTCAGTAAAAATTGATACGTGACAACGCAGGTACATAATCGAATTGAATCGTTGATATTCTTTCTTATCGCATTGCTTACATTTTCTCCAAACTTTAGATAAAAATATTATATTTTATAAGTATATTGATTGTGTAATTTTCTTTTTATAATAAAAAGAAAAAAATATATTCTATACTTCGTAATTATTGAAAGATTCGACTACGCATGTGCATACTGGAATTGCATCGTTGGTTGACCGATACCGCTTTTCAAATGTCATATGCTCCGATAGTCACTTTTAGGCCTCGTGGGAAACTCAAGCAAATTCGTTAGGCGATCAACGTGTTAAATTTCTCTCATATTCGTTCCTTTCTGTTTTAGAAAAACAAAGAAAACAAATTGCATTTTTGTTCAACCGAATAGAAGAAAAAAAAAACTTGAATTAATTCTATTTTTGTAGCTGCATGAACGCAAATCATGCGAAGAGAGAAAGAATGTTTGAAAATAACAGTAGTACAGATCGATTATATTCAGCCTGCTGGGAAAGATAAAAAGAAGACTATAGATGTACGGAAAAGAGGGTAAGAAAAACGGATCCTCGTCTACGAGATAAGATCGAAGAAAAATAAAAGAAAGAAAACGTAAGGAAAGAGAGAAAGAAGAAGAAAAAGGAAAAATTGAATAAAACTTCGTAGAAAAGTTTATCGAAAGTATCGATCGATTCGACAAAGAGAAAAAATAAAGGTAAGGAGGAAAATCAGAATGTCATGACTAGGAAAATAAGAAAAGAGACAAACAATACAAGATAAATAAGAATGTAAGGGAATAAAAAAATAAAAAAAATCGGAGGCAGTGATGAGGACTACCGACAGAAGTGAAAACTTAAAACTGTATTTTGAATTTTCAAACTGATTGTAACATTAAAAATTAAAAACACCAACACATTTTGCATATACTCGATTGTGTGTTATTTGAAAATTTCATGATTTATACGAAAGAATGTATGAAATATTCTGCAATACTTCACACATTATCACATTTTTTCAGATTACACACGCAAAGGGGCTTTTCACCAAAGACCGACACCCCTTCTTTTGTATAAATCATGAAATTTTCAAATAACACACACATACAATCGGGAAAATACAATGTATTGGGTGTGTATATGTGTATACGCGCGCATTAGCATGTTACTGACGCAAACCCATAAGATTTTTCCCTATCATAAATCGTCTAACACGGTTAAAGAAGTTTTCACTTCAAAAAAATCAAAGCATAGTTCAGTTAAATTAAGATTGTTGAACTCCAATAATAATCTACTCTTAATCTATTAGGTGTTGGAATTAATTCGTAGCGTTTTTTTTACAAAATAACGAAAAATTACATTATTGAAAATGCTGCCCATCGCTTGCCACTACTTTTTCCCATTTTTCAGATAACTGTCGAATACCCCGTCGAAAAAAATGCCAATTTGGCAATCCTGATAAGATGTTAATTTTTCCCCTGATAAACCATGAGCCATTGATCGAAACAGGTGGTAATCCGAAGAGACAATATCCGGAGAATACAGCGGGTGGGTTAAGACTTCCCATTTCAATGTTTCCAGGTATGTTTTCACTGGTTTCGCCACGTGAGGTCGAGCATTGTCGTGCAGTAAAATAATTTTATCGTGCCTTTTGCTCCATTCTGGCCGTTTTGAAAAATAAGATGTGTTGTAAAAAAACACCTAATAACAGCTGATTTACGATAAATTCGTTTCTGGAGGTGAAAACAAAATACTGTAATAACCACGCCATCTCTCATCAAACGCTACGAATTAATTCCAACACCTAATAATTGACAAGTGAGACTTTTCTATTTGTATTTCGTATATTTTCTTGACACATTAGGTTGATATAGCATTCACAATTAAAAGATGCTGAAACTCCCTTAGTAGCCTTTGCTCGAGAGGAAAAACAAGTAACTTGCACCCGAAAGTGAATAAAACAAGAAGAAAAACAACATCAAACATAACAAAATCTATGTATTCAATGATAGAATAGATATCGAACAAGTACACTCTGTATAACAGTGTCAAAGTTAAACAGGTGTAAATGCATGAAATATTTACATTCGTCTCTATCTTCCTTTCTTTCTTTGACTTTTTTTTCCTTCACAGTGCAGTAAATGTTTTATGGAAAATACTCCTGTACTACGATTTTCACCTTTTTTTCCAACAACCCAGACGTTGGAGAATCTAAGAAAAATTCTATGGTTTTTTTGTTTTATTCAATTATACATATTTACGTAAATGTATTCTGAAAAATACGAGAAGGTTTTAAGAGAAAAGGGAAATAATAGAATTGATTAACAGGATATATTTTTTATATTACAACGTCTAATGTAAGTCAAACAGGTGTAAATGCATCAAGTATTTACGTTCGTCTCTCTCTCTCTCTTTTTTCTTTTATTTTCTTCAATACACACACACGTAAATATTTTATAGAAAATATATTCGTACTAAGATTTTCACCTTTTATTCAACTACGTTGGAAAAACTTAAGAAAAATATTATACTTTTTCAATTAACATTTGTATAAGATTACGAATATTACTTTTAATATTAGGTGTTGGATTTAATTCGTAGCGTTTTTTTATTAAAAAATAACGATTTATTTGAAATGAAAGTAAAAAATTAAATTATTGAAAATACTGCCCATCGCTGGCCACTACTTTTTCCCATTTTTCAGGTAACTGTCGAATACCCCTTTGAAAAAACTCTTCGTCCTTGGAGGCAATCCATGAATCGATCCAATTTTGGCAATCCTCATAAGATGTTAATTTTTCCTCTGATAAACCATGAGCCATTGATCGAAACAGGTGGTAATCTGAAGGGGCAATATCCGGAGAATACGGCGGGTGGGTTAAGACTTCCCATTTCAATGTTTCCAGGTATGTTTTTACTGGTTTCGCCACGTGAGGTCAAGCGTTGTCGTGCAGTAAAATAATTTTATCGTGCCCTTTGCTCCATTCCGGCCGTTTTTCCTTCAATGCACGACTCAAACGCATCAATTGTAACCGGTAGCGATCTCCAGTGATGGTTTCATTGGGTTTTAACAATTCATAATAAACTACACCTTGTTGATCCCACCAAATACAAAGGAGGAGCTTAGATCCATGAATATTGCGTTTTGCCACTGATGATGATGGTTGTCCGGGCTTAACCCATGATCTTCTGCGTTTCGGATTGTTCACCATAAACTTCCTCTAAAATCCGATGACTTCCCGCAGCACTTCTATTCATATTAAAATAATGGAATAAAACTTCCCGCAAAAACACTTTATTTGGGATAAACCTCAACATATTGAAATAATAGTAACATGATGTTATTAACAATTAAAACATAATATTTGTTGTAAAAATAAAACCTTGTTAGAGCTGGTTTACGATAAATTTGTTTCTGAAGGTGAAAACAGAATACTTTAAAACTCATGTCATCTTTAGTGTAACGCTACGAGTTAATTCCAACACCTAATATTAAAAATATCTTAATTTTATTTATATCTCATTTCAAACGAATGATATTTTTAATAATATTATCTCTATGACTAATGGATAATATTGTACAGTTCAAATTCGATGATGTCAACTTGGTTGACATGATATCGTATTTAAGCACAATTGCTAATACGCCTATATACATTTCCTCAAAAGGTAGAATGTTTGCTGATCTAGAGGAAGTGAAGAAAGCTTACACGGAAGTACACGCGTTAGTGACGACACGTAACATGATACCAAAGTTTCAAATAACTCGTTTAGAATTTCTAACATTATTTTTGATACCCTAAACGCACCTCTTCTTTCTCTCTTTCTCTCTCTCACACACTCTCTTTTATACATTTATTCGATTACAAAAGAGAAAAGAAAATATCAAATTACGATATGCACATGTTTAATCTTCAAATCAATTTTATCGTCGAAATTAATTTTTTTTCCTTTTTTTACCAAAATCCCTTTCTTTCCGCATTCTTTCGTTCATTTCTACTAAAATAAGAAAAAAAAAATAAAGAAAAAAAGAAAGAATAAGAAAGAATAAGAAAAGAAGTAGAAAATGGTGATAGGAAACGGAATTTCGTGGAGAGAGAGAGAGGGGTAGAGAGGGGGAGGGTTGTGAGAGAAAGGGAGAGGGAATCCGGAATTCTCGTTTCTCTTTAAACGATCGTAGAATCGATTTTTAAACGAATCGTTCGAATTTCACGGACTTTAAACACCTTAACGGGGTATTTAATTCTTCTTCTCACGAAACTTGAGAATTGTCTCGCCCTTGACCGCAGAATCCAATTGGCTATCTATCTCCAACTTATCAAAGAATCGATCGATCAGTAACATCTTTCTCTTTCTTTCTCTTTCTCTCTCTTTCTCTCTTTTCCCTTTTTTTTTCTCTCGTTGAATATTTTACTACGAATAGTGGGAGTTTAAAAAGGAAAAGGTCAACTCCTTCTTATTCCTTCGTTCTTATTTTTAGAATTTTTTTTTACGGTATATCAACACGTTAGAATACTCACGACCGGTGTTTCTTTTTTTTTTTTTTATGTAGACCATAGTCTCTTTAAATCTCGATCAAAATCAAATCGATAAAATCGTTCGAAAGGGAGTATAAATTGCTTAGTATTTCTTATTAAGGGTCAGATGTATTATTTTTATTTTCTTTATCGGTTTCTGCATTTTCTATACGACGTAGAAATAAATAAATAAATAAATATTTTATATAAAGAATATCAATATTATTATCTTCAATGTATGTTATAATCTTTAATCTGTATTACGTCTTGACTTCTTATAATTGTATTATCTATTAATGGGTTTAATCTCTTAAAGTAAATAAAATAAAATAAACAACAGAGTAAAATGAAAGAAGAAGAATAAGAAGAAGATATTTTTAATCAGATAACGCGACTCGGCTCACGCGACGTCTAGCGACCGTGACCTCGAGAATCTTGGATCGAAGAGAACCGAGAACTTCCACAAGAAATACTGGATTCAAAAAAAGAGACTATCGAGAGTGGTTGGTATTTACTATCGAACGGAACAACCAATAGGATGTTACATACATCGAATATCGATACCTGCTGTAATGTCGGTGTCTTCTTCGATACAACTAACTGAAACCTGATCAATAATACTACTATAAATCACCATTCCAATGTATTGTGTAATTGGAATCCATCTTTCTCTTTCTTTTAACTTCTCCAACTCTAACATTGCCCACCCACCCCTCTCTCTCCCACGACATTTCTCTCGTGTCGTTCACATCGAATTGTCTCATTTTGTAAATCAAAATAGCTGTGGGTGGTCATCTCTATTTTTCAACGTTTAGGATTGTCTTTCGAGGGTGAATACGTTTTGAATCGGTGATCGGGGTTTACTAAAAATGCGTATCTTTCTTCTCCTATTCTTTCCATTTTTTAAGTGAAAATTTCTTTAGGCGCGTTAGACGATTTATGGTAGGGGAAAATCTTATGGGTTTGCGTCAGTAACATGCTAATGCGCGCGCATACACATATACATACCAATACATTGTATTTTCCCGATTGTATGTTTGTGTTATATAAAAATTTAATGATTTATACAAAAGAAGGTGTATCGGGCTTTGGTTAAAAACCTCTTTGCGTGTGTAATCTGAAAAATGTGAGAATGTGTGATGTATTGCAGAATATTTCATACATTTTTTTGTATAAATCATGAAATTTTCAAATAACACACACATACAATCGGGTATATACAATGTGCGTTGGCGTTTTTAATTGTAATTTTTAATATTACAATCAGTTTGAAAATTCAAAATAAAGTTTTAAGTTTTCACTTCCATCGGCAGTCCTCATAACAGTTCTTATTTGTTTTTTCCATCTATTAACTTTTTTCGATATATCTATTATTTATTAACACTAGAACTACCAAGACCAGTCAGTGTTAAAAATGTTGTTATTATAAATAAATTATGATATTTTAAAAAATTGGCACCATGTAGATGTATTTCGATACCCTTATATTCATTTTACCATATATGATAATATAAAACAAAACAATAAAACAATTCTTCTGTTTTTACGATTATAAATGACCAGTCATTTTGACTGGTTTTGGTAGAAGTAGCATTGTTTTTTCTCCGGTAGTTCTAGTGTTAAATAAAATATTGTAAGACTTTTATGATAACAAATGATCCAGTATTCTTTTTTTCCTACAAGTATCAGAAGTAGAATGATTAAACAATCGTACAGTAAAACCTGTTTTTGTGCGGTCCCTTTTTATGCGATTCTAGTTTTGTGCGATTTGTTTTATGCGATTTTTTTTTTATACGGTAGTGAATTCTAATTTGTATTTGGTACAGTTGTAATGTTTTGGTTTAGTGTACATATGTACACTGCAAGGTGTGTGTCGCATTTAGGCGTTCATTTGTTACGAATATTATTTTTTCTACAATTTCTTTTATGCTGTCCCTATCTATCGCATAAAAACAGGTCTTACTGTATTTTATTTATCATCTAAAAGAAATGAAATTATTTTCTTGAACAAGGTGATATTTCAACTGATTCTACTACAGCGATAATGAATGACCATCGAACGTGTATGGCTTTTCCATAAAATTTGAATTACATTTTCACTTCTTTCGCGTTATCATGCTGGACGTAAATGAAAACAAAGATTATCTCTCTCTCTCTCTCTCTCTCTTTCGATTGCCTAGGCACCAGAATGACCTCGCCCTTAGAGTGAAAGATTCTGCATTAGATTGAAAGAAATCTAGCATTACATTACTATCCCCCTTTGCTCGTCTGTTTAAACATACACCAAACCTTTTTTTTAATTTGATATTTTTCATCTTACTGTCCTCTACATTTCAATTATTGTTCCACTTGTCGAATAAAAGCGTTTTTAAATGTGCAAATAATTTTAATAATGAGAATAAATGTAAATTAAAAAAAAATATTTTAAACAAAAAAATGAATCAACAAATCAAACAACCTCGTTTTATTGATTTTATTTTATTATAAAAACTTCGTTTGGATCAAACTCGTTTTCCGATTATTTTAATCCAAGAAAATAAGGAAGGAAGGAAAGAAAGAAAGAAAGAAAGAAAAAAAAAACAAGTTTGCTGGTTCTTTAAAAAAGGGAAAGAAGTACCGTTACGTTGGTGTTTGTGTACGATTCAAATAAAAGAAACTTTTCCATGGGATAAGATTGAATTAAGGAAACAGATCGTATACCTGTGACAATATCCGATACGTTACGCCAATCCTCTTCTTCCATCTTCTTTACCCTATTCTCAATTCACCATCATGCTTGGTTAAATGGAAAGAAAGAAAATTTCTTTAAAATTAAGTCCCCAAGTTTGTTGATACAAGTTATAGAAAGAAATGATAGATGTATACGTTTCATTATCACACAAAAAGAAAATTGTTTATTACTGCTTAACTTTTTAAATCCAAGTTTCAATTAAAAAAGAAAAAAAAAGCGAGAGAGTAACTATCTTTAAACGATTTTAGATTCACGTTCAAGGTCAAAGAAATAAGGTATCTTCTAGAAAAGGTGGTCAAATAGAATTTATGTTTGCCCACCTAACATTCGATGGCAATAGATTAGGTCAGGAAAATAAAGAATAGTCGGGGATTTAAAAACACTAACTTATTAGCATAAACATCTATCGAATAGTGTCAACTACTCTTATTTTTTTTTAAACCATGATTCGCAATTAATTTAATTTCTAATTAGATCAATCAATTTTTTATGATTTTTATTCACTTCTTTATTTTCTCGTTCCCAAATTCTTTCGTATTATTTTGTATGTTTGAAACGATTATTTCATTTTAATCACCTAAACTGTTAAACGTGCTTTTACTTTTATTTAGGATGAAGCAATTTTAACAAAATTAAAAGTACCAACGTTTTATGTAATAAAAATAAACATGCGCTTAATGCAATTATGAAAGAAATTAATCTAAAAATAAATGACGAATCGAGTGCATAATGATTAAACGTTATCTTCAAAGTATCATAATAAGTTGATTCGTTATTCCAAGTTACAATGTATACGTTTACGTTAGAGACAATTAAGATGTAGAAATTAATGTGTGCATTTGTTCGAGGAATTTTTAGAGACTGTCCTGATCGTGTCAGGGCCGAGACCGAAGTAAAATTTTGGATACACCTGTACGCGGAGTAAGGCCAACTACTTTTTTGCCTTCCAGGTGGCTTTATCAACTATTCGACTCATCGGCGAGCTTCCTTTGAATTTATATATCAGGCAAGTCAATTCGTTAACAAAATGGACCACAAATTTATCAACCCTGAGCTACCGAACGCTCATCATCATCATCATCATCTTCATCTTCATCTTCTTTGGGTTCAAATTTTACTCGTTTTATCGAGTTTTTTCAAATCTTCGACAAATCATCGATTAAACTAACGATGAATTTTTAGGAAAGAAAACGACGAAGAAACAGAACAACAGTTCGAGGAACAGTTTCGAAATCGGTAAGAGAAATGTACGAAAAAAAAAGTAAAATCCGTGTCAGGAAATTTCTGGAATCTCTCGTTTGTTTATCTGG
>JACGTP010000085.1:379087-438602 GCA_023678845.1 Mischocyttarus mexicanus
GTAAGGGTTATTCGTGCAGAATGAGTATACATATGTATTAATTTGGGGACAAAGAGATTTATTTCTTTTTTTACATGCTTTTATGCGCTACGAGACAAATTTCATAGAAAATACCTTTTACGAAGACATAATTATGAAAAATGATTCATTAGAGCTAGTTACAGATATCGATATCGTGAAAATAACCTGGAAAAATGAAAAAGGTCTCTTTAAAGATATTGTTAGATCGGTGATCTTCGATGACATTTTCTCCGATACTTTTCAAACTTTTGAATATTTCACTTTGATAACACTAGAGTATAAAAATCTTGCGTATAGCTATCGTTCGATGTATAATAGAAGGTTGTACGTAAGAAAATACCTTGTAATTATCTGATATTAACGAGATCTTCACCACCGACGCCATGGAATGAACGCTGATCTTGTCTGTTCAATGTCACGAATAGAAATGAATTAATTGATATATTAAAAAATACGATTAATAAGATAATTATCAAATTATAGAGTGTTATATCTTATAAAATCAACCAATATAAATTAGAAAAAATAAATACAAACATATCGCTGGACGTATTGGATGTAATTAGATAAATCTTCTCTTACTTGAAATGAATTCTAAACTAAACTAAAAATGATTTCTAAAGTCTTCTACACGCTCACAGGCTTGTCGTCCCACGTACAGTAACTCGCCTTTCTTCGTGACCACGCTAGTCAAACTCCATATGAGATAATTTATTTATTCTGTCGTTTTTCTGTTTTCGTCTCGAGAATACCTAAAAAAATGTTATACATACTTGTTCGTACTAGTAATACGTCGATTGTTTACAATTTTTTTCGCTCCCTCTCCCTCTATCAGTTTTTCTTTTTCTTCTTCTCTCTCATTCTCTTCTTTTCCCCCTTTTTCTATTATCTTTCGCTACATTATAAAAGAAAATAGATAAACATACCTTGATGAATATGGAGAAGATAAAATGTAAAGTCAATTATAAAGTTTGATAAGTGTATTTCTGCTGTATTCTCTGAAAAAGTAAAAAATAAGATTGAATTTCTTACACGTACAGTAAGTCGCCTTTCTTCATTACTACCGCATTAATCCAGCTTGATATGATAATTTATTTATTAAATATATCAACGATCAATTATATTTTTCTATTAAATGTACACACGTCTCCCGTAAATATTTTAAAAATAAAGAATGGAATAAAGATAATATACAAGTTAAAAACTTTCCCGTATCGTTTTAGACATCCATAAAACAATTGACATCACAAAGAATATCGGAAATAATAAATTCTTTTAATGTCTATCGATAATAAAAAATCTGGTGTAAATGATCTACATAAACTAAAAACTTTATCATATCGAACAGAAAACACTCCTGTATAGAAAAGCATTGTCGTTTGACATATCTTTTCAAATGATTACCATCGTATACCATTTATGAAAGTATTGAAATTGAAGCTGTAATTTAGTATCTCGTAATTGATAACGCGAGATTTTTTTCTTATCGATACATATTTGGCGAATTTACTCTTTTCAGATGGCATACGATGTCAATTGTTTTATGGATATCTTCAACGACAATGCTCTTCTATACGATTTTTTTTTCTGTTCGATATACGAGCAAGTTCTCAGTCTATATCGTCTTTATTCTATTCTAAATATTTTTAAGATACGCTTGATAGATTAATACAATTGATATTTTTGACATTTATTTTATGAATTATTTATCATATCACATTTGTGACAATAGTGGTGTCAAGATTTTTAAGGATATTTACAACGAATAAATAAATTATCTCATATGGAGTTTGACTAGCGTGGTCACGAAGAAAGGAGAGTTACTGTACGTGGAACGACAAGCCTGTGAGCGTATATAAGACGTTAGAAATCATTTTTAGTTTAGTTTAGAATTCATTTCAAGTAAGAGAAGATTTATTTAATTACATCCAATACGTCCAGCGATACGTTTGTATTTATTTTTTCTAATTTATATTGGTTGATTTTATAAGATATAACACTCGATAATTTGATAATTATCTTATTAATCGTATTTTTTAATATAACAATTTATCCATTTCTATTCGTGAAATTGAAAAGACAAGATCAGCGTTCATTCCATGACGTCGGTCGTGAAGATCTCGTTAATATCAGATAATTACAAGGTATCTTCTTACGTACGACCTTCTATTATACATCGAACGATAGCTATACGCAAGATTTTTATACTCTAGTGTTATCAAAGTGAAATATTCAAAAGTTTGAAAAGTATCGGAGAAAATGTCATCGAAGATCACCGATCTAACAATATCTTTAACAAGACCTTTTTTCATTTTTCAATGTTATTTTCACGATATCGATACCTGTAACTAGCTCTAATGAATCATTTTTCATAATTATGTCTTCGTAAAAGGTATTTTCTACGAAATTTGTCTAGTAGCGCATAAAAGCATGTACAAAAAGAAATAAATAACTTTGTCCCCAAATTAATACATATGTATACTCATTCTGCACGAGTTACCCTTACACACGCTTATATATTTGATTTAATTTACATTATACTAATGGCGATCTTATTTTTTACCTTTTTCAGATTGCCCAGCTTTGGGAGAGTCCAGCACGAATACATATTCTCAATCTAATAATTGTGTTTACTTTTTTATCTTCATATTCGTCGAGGTAAGTTTTTCTTTTTTTTTATAGCATGAAAAGAAAGAGTATAAGGAAGAAAGCGTGAGTTTGATAGAGGGACAAAAAGAAAGAATGAGAGAGAGAGAGAGGGAGAGAGAAAAACATTAAACGTATAACCTATTACGAATCGTATGTACGTCGTGTAGGTATTCTCGAGACGAAAACAAAACAACGGCCGAGCGAACATTCGACACTTTCTAAGTAAGCACAGAAAGATCTTCATTCTCCTTCCGTCCTTGGACAAGTTCAGAAGAGTATTAGCGTGACATATTAAATTATTCTATAATTTCATATTTTTAACGAGATCATAGTAAACTTAATATTATGGGACGTTGTTTATTACAAAGGAGTATATAAAAATTGGTTTACTTTTTAAACCACTCTTCATTTAGTTTGCTGTTATAGTTATTGTCTTTCTATTACATACTTTGTATGTAATTTTATGCAAGCAATGAAATCCAGACAATTGATATTACTTGAATTTGTACAGCAAACATTATTAAACATATAGTTGCATACTTTGGTACATGTGACAAATATTTGATAACTTTTACTTTTGATTATGTCAATTCTCATAGATTATTACATTTTCTTTTAAAATCTAACGTTGAATCTTTATAAAAAAAAATGTTCAACAATGTGTAACCTGTCTCCGGAAATGATTTACATGAAATAAATTACATGCATAAAATTTTTAAGATTTAAAGTAAGTCAAATTTGATGTCAAACATTTCTGTAATAATTTTAATTGTTTGTTTATTATGCAATGATTTTAATTGCATATTTTCTTTTTCTATTTCAGAACATCATTGCAATCGTGCGTGTAGGCAATGAAGTACTCGTGAGTTGTATTTTCGAAATAAGAAAATAAAAAAATCATGAAATAGAGGTAGTGTCGTTCTTCGTATGTAAAAATTTCGTTCTTTTCTGGTAAAGAAATTCGTTTATAGTTTCTTACTTCTATGGTAAATAGACTTTTATCTAATAGACTGCGTGCAATGCAGTTGTTGAGTCAATGTTAGTGATAAGAATTATTTATAAAAGTATATTTTGTATTAAATAATTCCATTAAAATTTCATTGCATTGACTGCGTGCAAAGCAATCTTTGAATTAGTTGTTGCAAAGTTAGTAATCAGGCGAGTAATAACTTAAAATCAAACGCAAATTAGAGCCAGTATTGTTCGTCGAATAGAAAAATTTCAGTAGAGATAAAAAATTCTTCTATAGTTTTCTATTTTCGTAAATAACGCTTTATTAGATTAATGAGAGTGCATTATCGAAGAACGAGTCCTTCCATGGGTTTTCTTCGATACTATTACGAAGGAGGAGTGTTTTGGAGCCATTGGAGTAGTTCTAATGCTAACTTTTCATGCTTCATATATACGTCATTTTAATTTTAAAATGCCACATATGTGCGATATAACGTTGCTAATGAGTGAGTCAAAAAATTAAAAGTCCCTTTGGTGTTCAATCATGTCGAGGATGAAAGGTCCTAATCGGCACGAGCTACTGGTTATAATTATTTCTATAAATTATTAACGAGCACACGTGTGATTCTTTTTTTGGAAAAACTCATGAAAATGGTATATTTTATTGTATATTTTATTAGCTTAGAATAAGTCTTCTTGTTTCATCTGTTAAATTCATTTAATTAAAAACAATAAGATTTGACAATTTGACAATTGAAAATTTGACAAATATTTATTCAAATCTACTAAAGATTTCTAACATGTTTAAAAAAAGTAAAAAATAAAGAAAAAATGATTTTTTAATTCTTATATAAGATCATTGAAATTTTTGTTTAAATTGATTGACAGATTCTTTCTTTCGCATTAAATAATTGATCGCTCTCGATCGAGATATTCGTAAGATTTATACGTTAAAAGTAGGCCGATCGAATTTGCGTGCACCGAGGTAAGAACCGAGCTTAGCCTGTCAATATAATCATTCGTCCGAAGAGAAAAACGAGAACAAAATTATGTCATCAATGGCGAAGGAATAGCAATTTTATACCAAATGGATCAACATTAGCGTTTACTTCAACGCACGCTACCAACCATGCTTATTTTATGGAGATTTCACATTTTCAGGGCAAAAAATTTCAAAGATATACCAACTCCTATCGAGATCTAAGAATCTACATCGGATTTTATAGAATGGAACGACAATGGGATCTATTCTTTCACCAAGACCCAACGTAATTGAAAAATATTCGTAACAACCAAGAAAATATTTTTCCTGGAAAGAAACGATATTCATAATATTAAATATCCATTATATTATTTATAATAAAAAAAATGTTAAAATGATGCAAATTTATTTTTTTCAATTTTTTTCTTATTACCTTCTTAAAAAATATCTACGACCGAAGTATGAAAAAAAAAAACAAAAAACAAATAAACAAACAATCAAACAGATTATTGGAAAATCGTTGACCAGATTAGAAAAAGAGTATGAAAGAAATAGAAGGAGAATAAAAAAGAAGGAATTGATAGGTCAAGCGAAAAAAGAAAGGCGAGATGCGTGTGTGAAATCAGCTGATGCGAAGTCGAAAGGAGCAACAGCACGTGTAAGGTCGAACCACGTGTTCGCCCTCCTACGGATCTACAGATCGGTATATATCGGTATCTTTTCTAGCTACGACGCAAAGATACATACACATACACATGCACATACACATACGAGTTTTACATGCTACCTCTTTTTCTTTTGAACGCACGTGTGTTCTCTTTTTGTTCAATTCTTTCTTTCTTGTTCTATTATTTAAATTTACGAAAATACCGAATACCACTTATTTCTTTATCTTCCTCGTAATTTTTTGTATCATTTACCGATCCAATTTAACGTCATTAAAAATAATTTAATTTATTATTAGTACGATTATCATTGTCATCATCATAATCATATTATTATTACTATAAATAAAAAATAAGGAAGGGTGTATACAAAAAAAAGTACGCTTTCTAAAGAAGAAAATGGTTGAAACAGCTTTGGCCTGTATTGAAGCGAAAGAGAAAGAGAAAGTGATATCGTTCGTGACGTTCTCTTAGGCGCCCTATCGAGATCGATCATTCCAAAGAACTTATTGCAATCGTGTCGAATTGTGGCATAGCGCGTAACGAAAGTAGCGCGAATCAATTTCTTCGTGGTAGTAGTTTCAAGTACCACCATCGTCATCTCTTTCCAACTTATTTCTTATCTTCTTGGTCGGAACGTGCTTTCTAAGGAAGTCATTACGTTGGATCACGATCTTTTGATGAAGGAGAAAGTAATAGTAATCCTATCAATAAAACCAGCATCTCTACATGTATACGAATATTTACGTCCATGGGAGGATATTTGAATCCATTTTTAATTATTATTCATTTTTCACCTTATTTATATGGATCCTATATATTTATTTATTTATTTATTTATTTATTGAGAGTATAAATTAATTCGGTCCATTTTTTTTGTGGTCAAAAATGCATTTATTTGAATTTTTTTATTTAAAATGGATTTATCAGTTGGAGCATTGTCACCATAAACTTCTACCAGCATTCGATGCACTTCGGCTACGCTTGTCTTCCAATTAAAACAGAAAACTAAAACCTCCCGAAAATGCTGCTTAGTTAACATAAAAGTTGACATATTCAACACGGTAAAAAACAGGGGTTTTGTGTGAAATTCAAAGTGATATGTACTGAATATAATTGACAGATGTCTTACCTCTCTAAAACCATCGGAATCAGTTGTCGCTATGACACATTCATAACAGCCAGAGCTATCTTTTGAAAACGGACCGAACTAATTTATACTCCCAATATTTTTACAGGTAAACCCATTAATACAAAAAAGAAAATACATACATAAGAGATCAGGACATGATACAAAATAAAGATTATAACATACGTTGAAGAATATTTCTTATAATGAGAATTGAATCAGAAAAAATATGCAAATGATGACAGTAAAGATTAATATTCAAGAATATTTTATTAAAAGAATTGTAGTACCCATAATTGGTTCGATGAAGCTCAATATACAACAATTCGTTACATCTAAAGTTCTTTGATGGAACATTCAGAGATAAGATATTGATGATATCAGGACAATTAATAAGACCTTTAGCAATTTTGCAAAGAAAAATAATATCATAGTTATAACAGCTGAAAGGCATAGGCTGGTCACAATGTTTGGTAGCAAGTCTTTGAAATTTATATTGAACTTTTTCAACGTCATAATTATGAAAATTGTTGTATGGAAACCAAATAATACTACCATATTCCAAAATCAGCTGAGCCAATTGACAATAAAGAATTCTTGGTGTCTGAGTATTATTAAAATGTTTGGACATTCTAAATAAAAGTCCAAGAGAGCAAAAACTACCAGAAATAATGTTATTATAACGTAATTTAAAAGAAAGATTAGAAGAAAAAATAATGTCAAGACTGGTAATAGAGTCAAGTGAAGATAATTTGTAAAAATCAATAAAATAATCATAGATTTGAAAATTCTTCTTACGATTAAGTGAACGACATGACATTTAGATAAATCGAGAGATTATTTATTGCAAAGACACCAATCGTAAAGTCCATTTAGATTATCTTGCAAAAAGTAAGAACTATTAGGGCTGTTAATACATTTAAAGATCTTAAGATCATCAGCATAAAGAAGAAATTTAGAGTTTAGAAAAACATAAGAAATATCATTAACAAAAAGAATAAAAAGAAGAGAACCAAGATGTGAATCCTGTGGAACACCAGAAGTTACCTTAATTTCTTTACAGAAAGAGTTCTTATATATATTACGAAACACTCTATATAAATTCATATCGAAGATTTAGTTCAACCTAAACGAAAAGAAACCTTTACGAGTTTTCTTTACCAGACAATTGGAAAGTAGGAAAGAGTTCTCCATTTTGTATTAGGTGTACAAATAAATTTCTTATTAAAAAATTAAGCATTTGATGGTTTTAAATGATGTAAAATTGCTTGCTGAGTTACTCCGAATATAAATGCAAGTTTTTTTTTGTGTTTGGCACGAATTTTCAACCAATAATGTTTCCAATTCCTCGTATTCGTACATTTTCAGCCTTCTCTTACGTATTTTGTCTTCAACGTCACAGTCTCCGTTCTTGAACTTAAAAACCATTCATGAAAACTTCTGTAACTTAAAAAAGTCTCGAAATATGCTTCCACAAACAATCGATGCTCATCAGATGCAGATTTCTTTAAATTAAATAATTGAATCAAAAGTTCCTGCAAATGATGCTTATTCGGCTCAAAACTCGACACTTTCGAATGAAAAAAAATATCTGTTATCGATACAAAATTACTAATATACCAAGATTATGTTGTCGAGAGATGTCAAACCCTACGATATGATGTTTTACATGAGACAATTTTAACCATAATTTAATCATAAAGCCATACTTTGTTGAACGGCGATAACTTATTTGTACACCTAATAGAAAATAAACCACCAATGTGTCTATTTTTCTAATTCTTCAACGATTAACAAAAATCCCTTATAAATATTAATTTATAATGAAGTCATCCATTGAACTTTCCATTTAATTACTTATCAATTTTTTTTACGTAAATTTATTTAAAATACAAGTGAATTTTCTATCTTTTTTTTTTAATAATAAACAACGATGATAAAAATGTTAATAAATGGAAGAGCACGTTGTGTTTAAGGAAAAGAAAAAGTTACAGGTTAAAAACTTCCGAAAGGGAATGGGGAATGAGATAGATTGTATATATACTAGTTGAATTGGTTACAAGATGTAGCAAGTTAGAAAAGAAAACACGTTCTCCTAATTGAGTTAATCACGCATAACCGGTGTGTTCTGTGCCCTGGGTGCTTGCTCCGATTTCGAGATCTTTCGAGGCGTACGATCGGGGACGAGGTTCGCGCAATCGCACGATTTTTCCGAACCGCGTGGAAACTTTCACCCGCATCTCTTTCTCTCTCTCTCTCTCTTTTCTTTTTCTTTTTCTTTTTCTTATTTTTCCAACGTTCTCGAATGACGCGATCTCACCGTTATGCACACACAAAATCAAGACCCACTTACAATTAGTCAACGTTTTTCCCACACAAATACAATTTTCGAACCTATTCCATGTCTCGAAAAATATTTTTTTTCCGACCTTGTATTAACTTTCATCCTCGTTTTAACTCGTTCGTCAATGACACAAACTTTTATTATTTGACTCATTACATGCAAAACTCAAACCCTCTACACTTTCCCGTTTAATAGGAAATCTCAAAAATAAGTGTAATTATTTTTTAATGGTCGAAACATTTTCTAACGATTTGAAAAAAAAAAATAAGGAGAACCTTAATATTATAAAATACAATTTGTATTTATTATTTCCTCGATTGAATTCATTCAAAATACTTATTGATTAGAAATAACATAATGTTATTTCAATTTTTTCTTCGAATAGTATCCCGAATCTTTATTCCTTAAGATTGATCGATCGATTTGATCAATTGAATAGAATAAACATCGAAACCTGACCTGACGGAAAGTTTTCTTACTCGGAAATGAAAAATTACAATTTTTATCTTTTTTTAACGAAGGATAGTTGAATTATCATAGTGTTTGAAATCAGTTCGTAGATTATTGAATATTTGAATATTCAAGTGACTACTGGTCAAGGGTCTGGGTTAGAAAAAGAAATGCAAATAATATGAAAGAAAGGTCGGAAATAAATAAAATTAGAAATAAGATAGAAATGATAGGAACGTTTGCCACCCTTGAAAAAATTCATCACTCTCGGTGTTGGTTAAAATACGAACGCTACATTTGTAATATAAAGATTAAGATTGATTAAAATGCAGACGGCCGAGAGACGACCGATTTCTTTGAGATCACGACAAAATAGCAGACGTTAGCTAGGGTTTCCGTCATTTAATATTCAAGGACGAAGTCAACTAAAACCGCGATAGCGTTCAGTAGTCGTTTTTTAAATCGATCCGAGTTGTTCGTCTATGGTCAATTAATTTCACAGATATAATTCCTATCGAATAAAAAATAATTATAGTAATAATAATAATAATATTGATAATAATGATGAAGAAAACAAGGAACCAATAAAAAAATTGCAATAATTATAGTAATATATTATTTAAAAAAAAAAGTGTTATCTCTGAAACCTGTCTTATCGTACGTAGGACATTAATAAATATGCCATCTTATAAATTAGGGTGAAATTTTTGTTTTTATATATTTTTTAGTATGTTAATTAGGTGATAAAAACCCCTAGTTAATTGAATCGAAAATAATTTAATAGTTATGTGAATTTTGTAGAATTATTGTTATATGTACCTGCCCCGAATACGCTTTGATTTCTTCCCGTATGTTTTATCAGACGAATACGTATGCAAGTAAGAATTTCATTATGCATGGGTTGACCCCGGATCATGGTACAACGATAAATCAACATAGATTGGAATCAATTTGGTCTTTTTTAAATGACTCCATTTTTTTTCCTCTTCTTTTTCTTCTTCTTCTTTTTCTTCTTCTTCTTCTTCTTCCTTTTCTACTATTAAAATCGACATAATCGATTAGTAACGTCACATCGAACTTATACACTTTTGATTCTCATACCCTCGTCTAATTTTCACTTTATTTTAATCCTCTCATAAAATTATTTTCTTAATTATTAAATTTATTTCTAATTCATTTTGAAATGTTCTAATATTAGGTAGATGATTAAAATTATTTTAGATTTAAAAATCAATGTTCGATTTTTTCCTTCAAGTAGAAACTTCCATTTCATTTGAACATTTAGTTGAAATTTCTAAAACAAATATTAACACGTTGAGCGCCATGTCACCCAAAATGGATGACAGGTATGTTTCCTGGAAGGCCTCGTCAACCATTTTGGGTGACACTTTTATTATTTTTTTTAAATAGTATTTTTAATCGAAATTTATAATAGAATGAGTATTAAAGTATAATTATAAAATATAAAAAAAATATATAATAATTTATTTAAACATTATTAAACATTATTATTTATAATATATATATAATCTATTAATATATATTTGAGATATAATATTTCTTTATATTACGGTGATTTATAGTATCAACACATTTGTTGTGAATTTGGACAATTGGAACAATAAGTTGTAGTTTTTTTTTTATTTTTTCTCGCTTATTGGCGTTTGACAATTCATCTCTTCTTCTGGTAACATGAGACGCACATTCTTCTCATAGACTTGTTCTGCATATTTTTACTAACTTCTAAACAGTGAAACACTTTCTTTCTTTTCTTTCTTTCTTTTTTCGTCAGGACTAATATTTTTCGAAGACATCCATTCTCTAACTAGAAATTCCCAGAATTTCCTTATCTGGATATTTTATGAATATTTTATGATCACTGGAAGATTCAGTAAAAATAGATACTCGACAGCGCAGGTACCTAATCGAATTGAATCGTTGATATTCTTTCTTATCGCATTGCTTACATTTTCTCCAAACTTTAGATAAAAATATTATATTTTATAAGTATATTGATTGTGTAATTTTCTTCTTATAATAAAAAGAAAAAAGGATATTTTATACTTCGTAATCATTGAAAGATTCGACAATGCATGTGCATACTGGAATTGCATCGTTGGTCGACCGATACCGCTTTTCAAATGTCATGTGCTCTGATAGTCACTTTTGAGCCCCGTGGGAAACTCAAGCAAATTCGTTGGGCGATCAACGTGTTAAACAAGGTCATCATCGTGCGATTTGTATGAAAACGTAAAGCATTAACGTCATCTTCTGTTAAACGTGTAATCATACATATATAATATATAAAACAGAAAAAAAGGAAGAGAAGGAGAAAGCATTTTACTTAATTGTTGTTCATTTGATTTATTACAACCGTATAATCTTTCGATAGAACACTCACGCAAACGCTAACTTACACATTTACGTATACGTATGCACGTGAGAAAAATAGGGAAGATGTGTTCTCCTTCATATTATGCGAATATCGGCATCAAGAGCATCATCGGTGTCTCGCTTACTTTCTTGCTCTTGATATTTGCCCCTCTGTGGGAAAAAAAGAACTTACAAGAAGAGTTGAGAAGGTTAGCGGATGTTATCGTACATACGGTATATCAATCTTTGATTTTTTTTTTTCATTTTTTATGCTTCTTATTCCACCATTTAAGTCGATTATATACCAACTTTGATGTATCCATGCTTAATTTCCAGGAAATCTACAATTTTTCTTACCCAAGTGGTATCTGCACATTCTTCGCATGGATATGTTATTTACATGCAAACAACATATTAAAAATTTTCTTATAGAATAATACAATGGGTTGAACTTTAAAGAAGATAAATGTATTATCGATGAATAGCAATTCATTCAATTGTAAAAAAAATCTCAATGCAAGAGAAAGAGTGTCGTTCTGACGTCATTTGACGTAACAGTAATAGTAGAGAGGAAAACGTGATCGACGTATCCTTCGTTGAGATCGCTAAAAGCGTATTCTTCTTCGCCAATACTTTTATACAGGTGCTAATCGCAATTTAAATGTGTTTCAAGTATATATATATATATATATATAGATATAACAATTACAATATCAAATTTTTCTCTCATAGATAGAATACTCGCTGAATTAGTTTGTTGGAGAAAAAAAAAAGATAAAAGAATTTTCAAAGGAAAATAAATATTATATATTATAATTGTATCAAATTTCATCGGAAGTAAAGCATCCGTACGATCGTTTGTATTCGTGAAAAAAAAAAAGAAGAACATTTGATTATTTTACAATCGAAACGAATCATCTTTCGAATATTTGGGATTACATTTGATTGTATATTTAAGGAAGAAAAAATAACTTGACACAAGAGTGAGGAAGGTAGGTGGTAGTCCTCCCAATTGATGGATAAAGAAATATAAAAGAGATGTGGCGTAAATGAAAATATGAATAATCGTAAAGATAAATCATTAATTGGATAAGGAAAAGTCAACGAACGAGATCCTGATGGAGGAGTAGGAGGAGGAGGAGGAAAAGGATGTTAAAAGAACGATGAATATTTAGTATAGTAGTAGTAAACTCGTCTCATCGTTCCTGGCATAACAGGTTTGGCGTTCGCGTTTGTGAGGGAACTCTCCTCTCTTGGAGTGTTGAGAGATGAGAGTAGTAACCGGTAGCACGCGCACTCCTCGACGAAGGAAATCCACCCGTGGACGACCTGGAAGCGAATTACGTCAGACGACCTGGGGTCCAACGAACCCAGATTCCGTACATTTACTGCTCTCCGATCTGTTCTCCTCTTTCCGGGCAGATCATCCATGCGGTAAAAGAGAAGAGAAAAGAAGAAGAAAGTAATGTCCATCTAAAGTATTATACCCTTTTGCTAAGAAGAAAGTAATAAACCCTGAACGTTCGCGAGAACGACCATCACCGATTACAGAAGAAGAAGATGAAGATGGAATTTATTTATATTCTCAAATATTCCTCCAATTGCGATTACCTTTTGTTTATATTTACTAATACGACATCAGTTAGTCTTCTAAACAATGATATGACGTGTCTCAATAGTTTCTTTATCTTTGTTCTTCCTATTAAGACCATTAACGGATTCTACAAGTTAATTTATAATTTTAATTTAACGGTAACTTTTAGTCTATAGCGTATTCTAAATTGGTTAAAGAATAAACGTACATCGCGGGGTTGATTTGTAATTCCTACTTGGATACAACGATACGATCGAATCGTTTGAGCTCATCAAAAGAAGGAAGATACCTTTCGAGCATCAACCTATCTTCGACTCCATCTTCCTTTTTTTTTTTAGGTTCGAGGGCCTGGAAAGTCCGGTTCGTTGTTCCAAATTCCAAGTTAAACCTACCCGAGAATGAAGGAGATTTTAATCTACACAATCTACGTATTTTACGTTTAGAATCAAGGAAATAGGAGAGAAGGAAAGAAGGTAGGTAGGGCGGGAGGGAGAGACGAGGGTGGATCATTAGATTGCATCTTCGAAATGTTACTTTGAAAACGCGTGACAGATAATTTAACGTCAAGTTAGAGATCGTTTTCTTCTTAGAATCGAATAACACGATCTTTATCAATCGAATTTCTTTCTAAGTAACACTTTTTTTTCTTCTTCTTCTTCTTCATCTGCGAATAAGCAATTGTACAAAAAAAATCCCGCGTAGGTACAGCTAAGAACGACACGCGTCTGAGATCTCGCTGATTGGTACCAATGTTCTCCATCTTTTTTTATGTTCCACTTTAGACTGGCGCCACTCTGCAAATGATACGTTGCCGATTCTACGTATAAACTGTATATATATACAAATATATATATATATATATACATATATATGTAATACTAACTCGATCCGATGACGCATCGATCTTCATTAACATATTATTCTTTCTCTTCCGAAAAAAGAAAAATAAAAAGAAAAGAAATTTAGGATAGACGCGAAATCTTTCAACGTTTCGAAATATATTTTCCTAATCCGATTTATTTGGTATTTTATTTTTCTTTGGAATCTAGGTTACCATATTTTTTGTTCATTCCTTCAGTCAAGTAAAAGAAAATCCGAAATTTTACTACTTGGGAAATAATTTGATCAACGTTGAATACGAACGCATTTCAAATTTTTGTTATTATTCAAATCATTAGAATATTCGTTTCTTTTTCTTTTCTTCCAATCCTTATCTAAAACGAATTAAGAAGAAAAGAAATATAAAAAAAAAGGTTTAGTAAGGAAGGATCTTTGAAGAGGCGAAGCCACAACCTGACCCAGACGATCAGGACTCGTTCATCCCTTCCCTTCCTTCCTGGTCGGTCAAGGCCAACATCGTCTCCCGGTACCCTACCCCTCCCCCCCTCCCCCATCTCTTTAGTTCGTTTTATATACTCTCCTTCATTCACCTTATCGTGTAAAAAAGCTGTGTCAGGGCGTAAGCGAGTGCCTTCCTTCGAAAGTCTTTTTAACGAGTCAACTTCTCGCGCACGTTGCTTCGTGTTCACGCATACACGCGCGCGCACGCACACACACACACACACACACACACACACACACATATGCATACTCAACGCGTATATTTTTTCGATGTAATGAATCAGCCATTTTTTTTTTCGAATCATAAGAAGTCGTAAACGTGAATTCTTCGAAAATTAATTTCCTCATTAAAATCGATGATCGGAGGAATTTGTGATACAATTTTTGCCAATGCTCGCGCAAACATCCTTAAATTAAATTAAATGAAATTAGAAGAAAACGAAATGATTTTTTGTATTAATTTCTTTTTCTTTGAAATAAACAAAAATTCCAACGAAGAATTTGAATTTTCTTAATCGAAGAAAAAAAAATTGTTCTCGTTCGGTGGTATGCGGTTCGTTTAGTTAAAAATTTCTTCTTCATGCATATCTCGAATGTCAAGGCCAGGTAATTCTCGTTCCTATTGGTCGACGGCCATTATCCCGGAAGAAGAGTTCTCTCGCGGGTCCGGAAAGTTAAGCTCAATCGACTCATCGAGAACATCGATCTCGATTTTATCGAATGAAGAAATCATCCCAAGAGAAAATTTCTCCGATGTTTAGCAAGAAATTCTGCTTGTCGAAGAAGAAAATAATCCATTTTTCGAGATAAGGAATTAAAAAAAAAAAAAGAAAAGGTAACCGAGTCGTTCGTTCGTTCGTTCGTTCGTTCGTTCGTTTTTTCTTTGGAACTCGTCGTTGGGTTCGTTTGCGTTCACATTTACTGTTCGAGTTAGTTCGATTCGAGTCAACATTCCGATGCAATCCGATTGGAAAAAGAAAGTCTCTTTACGAATCGAGAAGATCGAGTGGAATGTTCCGGGTGGACCGGACGGGGAATCCATCGATGATTCATCTCTTTCTCTCCTAACGAGTGACGTAACATCGATCAAGATTCCGTCGTGATGCAATTACAAACATTCTTTTAATCTCGTATTCCATGGGTCCTGTTTTTAGAAACACTTCCTCACGAATTTCTAACAACTTTAATTTTTTTTATTTTTTACTTTTTATTTTATCTATTAACCCTTTGCACTCGAAGCAATTTTAGTGAAAAGATCATATTCACATGTAAGTTAATGATATACGCATTAAAAGAAAAGTTATTGTTGTATGTTATTATTTTTTTAATTGTTTATGAATACAAATGTATAATGTGTAGGTGGTTGTTGAGCCTGCCTGTTCTTATGTTAAAAACTAAAAATTATTTATATTGTAAATTATTAAAATGATATTGAAATTTATTATAGATATTATAGATATTATAGATATTGAAAATTATTATTGTCAACGTAGCGGACCCCTCGAGTGCAAAGAGTTAAAATGTTAAGTGGACATTCTGATCGTTATCTCCCTTATCAGAACCATCTACCGAAATAGAAATCCGTTTGCACTGAATTATCGCAAGAAAAGTAACAATAAAATAAGATAAAATATATTTCAAGGTTAAGCTTCTTCTTACAGCATGGTTTCTTTCAAAACCTAGGACAAGAGCTAGCCAATGGATACCATTTCACGATCAAACATAAGTTAATGCGTACGTACGCGTTACCTTGTCGAAAAAAAAAAAGGAAAAAAAAAACAAACGTCTAAAATCAAGGACGAAAGACAATAGATCTATTCTCGTACTTTAGCATAATATCCATGAAAATGAGTTAGACTTCGTTTTAAAGATTTGACCAGCTACCGAATTTATATATATATTTTTTTTTTTTTATATATTTTTTTTATTCAACCTTCGAAATGTCGATCAGCGGTCGCCCGTACAAAATAAAAAAAATAAAATAAAATAAAAAAATAAGAAAAAGAGAATCTTTTTCTTTCTCGTGCGTGAAATCGAAAGGGTAGAGAAGAGATTTTATATATTTTAAACGAAAACGAAAATGTATTCGGCCGATTTTTTTCTTCTGATGCATCAACGTAGTTGCCGACTACGACGAAGACGGGTATTTGCTATTCAAATCCCCAACGGTGGTCCGGGTGCATCTGCCTAAATTTCGAAAGACACACTTATTCTCGAACTTTCGTGCGTATCCATAAAAACGAATAATTTGGAAGATTTTTTCTCTGTTCTATTTCTGTTTCGAAAAAAGAAAAGAAAAAAAAAAAATCGTCTGCACTCTTTATTTGAAATCTTTGTTCTTTGGATGAGAGTACATCGAACTTATCAACCGATTTCCTATCTCGTACGGTGTACATGTAAATTTTGAGATAGCCAGTTATCTCTTCTGGTCCTTGTAAATTCTTCAAAAACCCATAAAAAGTATCGACAGAATAAGAGTGGGTGTTGTTAGGTTAGAAACGATACCGAATCTAGATAATACACCTTTTCGTGGGGGTAAAACTTGTAAAGATGCAGGATTTAGATGCGTTCGGCTATAAAAATGCACATAAATCCTGTCAATCGATATCCTGATGCGCGGGAGGTTGAATAAGAATCACATGTCCTCTCTCTCTTTCTCTCTCTCTCTCTCTTTGTTCTCTTGAAATCGTATTTTAGACTAAATTCGAAGAATTCCAAATGTTAACCGACCATTTTGACCCCGGTCTTTTCTTACCGAACAGATCGATCGAAATTCGATTACTCGTTTTTTTCTTTCAAAATCCTTCCGTGAATGTCCCAAGGAGAAGATCCTTTGGCAGATTTATTTTCTTCTTTCTTTCTTTCTTTCTTTCTTTTTCTTATTTTACTTAGAAGATTGTATATCTTATCGTTTATTTAGTAAAACTAAACCGTGCAAGATTTTGTAAGTACTTTTAATCCTACAACTTTAAACCCTTTTACTGCGGTGATTTACACGAGTTGGATATTTTTACTTTCTTTTTACAAACGTGACAGTAAATTCGGATGATAAAAAGAATAGATTTTTGTTTAGGAAAGATTTCTCCGACAAAAATGATCCTAGCCAGTGGGTTAATGCGTTTATGAATTATTGAAGGATTTATTTATTATAAATACAAATAAAAATAATAGTCGTTTTTCTGTCGTTCCTTATTGGCAACCGAGTTTCTCTTTTCTTTTTCATAGATCAAATCAATAGTTTGTCTTAATTCTTGCGATCATCATCATCATCATCTTCATCTTCTTCTTCTTCTTTCATCCTTATTGTCTGTCTGGAATCGATAAGAAAACTAGTGTTGCTTAGGAACGCATTCCAAGGCAGATCGTTAAATGACCGAGTTCCAACCAGTCGAAGCGTTAGGAATGGGTACGGGGGTTCACGTAAAGTCCAACGTCCTCGACGCAAATATATTTCATTTTGTTACAATAATACAATATTAAAGAGATTATTTGTTTAAAACTTTATTTGAATATATATATTACCTCTTTCTTCCTGTTGCAAAAATAATAAAATACAATTTTAATAGTTTTTAAATGGAATTTACATAAAAAGCTTGAGTTAATTTAAAAATAATAATAATAATAATAAATTAATTATAAACCACAGTTAAATATATGACATTATATTAGATTGACATTATAGTAAGTTGACATTACATTGGAATAATGTAAATTAACACTAGATTTACGAATATTGATTAAATACCTATCTTTACTGACAATGAAGCGAGCCAATTTGACTTATACAAGAAGATTGAAGTTTTTTGCAAAGAAAATAGTTCTAAATCAATTCAAATGAAAGATTTATTACTAAAAAATTTATTGAAAACATTTTTTACATATAAATTCTGTTTTTGAAATACATTTACTACAAAGGTTTTTACATCTATTTCTATTGCATGATTCTTGAACTTGACAATTCTTCCGTGCGTCAGTAGTATGAATTTTTGTCATTAGAATGAAAGTGTTCTCGACTTCTTCTCTATATTTACTTCTTAGCTTTTCAGCTAATTGGAAAATTAAATCTTTTCTTGAAATATTTACTTGAGTGGTCTGTTTATACAGAATCCAAGCATTGATAGCTGCTAAATCTAAAATGTTATAGAAAACTTGTAGAGCTTGCTTTAACGCTTTATTTTGGGGCCATTTGGTCGAGTACATCCACGCCATATTTGGTGCTATTATAATACTGTTTCTGGAATAAGTTTTTTATTTTTTTCAATAATTATTTCTTTATGTTTTGAACTTACAATTAGTAGTAGTAAAACTTTTTTATTAGGCTTGCTTTTATAAATGGTCAGGGTATAATTCTCAGATTTATAAAGTTTTATAGAAAACCGTGTCATTTTATCTTTCTTAGCTTTCGCAATTTTAGGTAATTCTTTTCGGTTTGCACGTATAGTACCAACCAAAGTAATTTTCTTTGCTAATAACTTTTGTGTAAGTGAAGTGCTTGTAAAAAAGCATTTTTTTGTATTTAATGCTTGATATGAGCAATAAATTTTATGCGTTATGCGATTAACTGTTAAATCATTCTATGAATCAAATTGGCTCACAACCGTAAAAATAGGTATACTACATTCGATAATGCGAAATAAAGGGGTCTGCGGGGAAGAGAAATCAACAATCACATATATTTCATTATTTTGCTAAATACCAACGTATGTTTTTAAAAAATAATATTAAAGTTTTATATATATATATACAATAATCAAATTTTCAATGAGTCAAATTGGCTCAATCCGTAAATCTAGTGTTAAAGAAGATTGAGGTTTATGATGCGGAAGACGTCCTCGTTCTTGACGATCGTAAAAGCTAGCGTAAAAATATATTGGTTTATCATAGATCAAACGATGTAACTATCTTAACGAGATCGTCTGTCGAATCAAGTTCTACTCAATAGACTAGGACTCGTCTAACCTGAACTCGATGATGTTTTTCTGGCAGATCCAGCGACTAGCGAGGAGAAGACCAGTCCGCCTAGTTCGATTCAAGTACTTGGTCATGACCTCGGATCGATCAACGAGCTTTTAAAAACGACTTTACTCTTCACGATGATCGATTAAAACGATCCAATTCCTCAGAGTGGTGTCCCTAAGTTTTTATCTTCTTACTTTTAAAAAGAAAAAAGATCATAAATATAAAATTACTTTCTCGACAAAAAGAAAGAATTCTATTATTTTCTCTTTGTTTTTTATTATAATTTACATATTAGGTGTTAGAATTAATTCGTAGCGTTTGATGAGAGATGGCGTGGTTATTACAGTATTTTGTTTTTACCTCCAGAAACGAATTTATCGTAAATCAGCTGTTATTAGGTGTTTTTTTACAACACATCTTATTTTTCAAAACGGCCGAAATGGAGCAAAAGGTACGATAAAGTTATTTTACTGCACGACATGCTCGACCTCACGTGGCGAAACCAGTGAAAATATACCTGGAAACATTGAAATGGGAAGTCCTAGCCCGCCCGCTGTATTCTCCGGATATTGCCCCTTCGGATTACCACCTGTTTCGATCAATGGCTCATGGTTTATCAGGGGAAAAATTAACATCTTATGAGGATTGCCAAAATTAAATGGATTCATGGATTGCCTCCAAGGACGAAGAGTCTTTTCGACGGGGTATTCGACAGTTACCTGAAAAATGGGAAAAAGTAATGGCAAGCGATAGGCAGTATTTTCAATAATGTAATTTTTTACTTTCATTTCAAATAAATCGTTATTTTTTAATTAAAAAATGCTACGAATTAATTCCAACACCTAATATATATTGCAACATTTTTATTTTTTATTAAAATATTAGAAATTTCTTGCAGAATCAACCTAAAGAGTATTATAGTTTGTCCTTGAATAATATTAATAACTACACATAGTACCTCTTCCTGACCATTCTTCTTTCTTTGAAATCTTTTACTAGGAATCAGTATTCCATCGGATCGCTCTACTTCTTCAACGTTGTTTTCACAAATCTAGAGTTAGTAGAGAAGTTGTAGATTCCATAGCGATCGTTTGAATTTGTTTAAAAAAGCATCTCTCTTCGCAATGACATTCGAAAAAAAAAAGAACGAATACAGCCTTGGCGGAACCTCGGGAAGATATTATTCGTCGATAAATCTATTCAAATTCGCTCTCGACGAGTCGCTTGTCAGTATGTCCTACGTCCTTTACTTGACACACTTTTTCTCGATGCTCTAAGGACGAATGAAACGAACGAATAAAACACAAGAAGAAGAAGAAGAAGAAGAAGAAGAAAGAAGAAAAATAAAAAGAAAAAGAAGAATAAGTTTGTGAGTCGAGCATGATCATCCGAAGAAGGGAAAGGAATATTTTCTCCACTTGTTTGAAACTGACCCCGGATAATTTCCCTTTTCGTTAAATATACTCTCCGGGTAGCTTCTTGAAAGCAACCATAATCGATCCTCCTTATCGCGAAAGTTAGCGCCTCTTGGGTGAAATTAAATGTTTAAGTGTAAAGGCAAGATTTTCAAAGAAGGAGAAGAGGCCAGCCTCTCTGAAAACCGGTTAGAGGAAAAGAACGCTTCTCTTCGTTTTCGTCAGAGTTGTTGCTGCTTCTTCTTGATCCTGTTTATTATCCATCGTCGTGAAACATCATCTACCAGATCGAAGGACCCGTTGCGTTACACCACCTTCGTCGTTAAAAAAATCTACACGGAAGGGAAACAGTAATCGGGACACTCAATTTTTATACTTCTCATATTCTTTTTTTTTTATTTATAAACAAAATATATTCAATCTTTATATGTAAATTATTCATAATTATATATATAATGCGTTCAACGAACTCATGGGGGGAGGAATGATCATATATTTCGATTATCCTTTAAACATTCACAAATAAACCGATGAAAAGTTTGTACATTGCAGGTAGGTAGGTAGATGATAAAAATGATGTAACCGTTGTAACAAAGTTTGAAAGAAGATTTGGATCGAAAGAATTCGTCTAATCGATAAACAACAACGGCATATAGAGTAAAGGAGAACATTAAACTTGTAGTATAGAATAGAATAGAATAGACTAGCATAGGAAAGAAGAAAACCAAAAAGGAAGATAAGTTCGGAGACTTCCGAGACAGAAAAAAGCTTTTACCTTCGATCAGCATTTCAGTATATCTAACGTTTCTCGTAACAAAGATCATGTGTATATCATCTTGGTGTTGGAGCGCGTGCACTTTGCAAAGTAAAAAAAAGAAAAAGATAGAGTGAGTTGCGTCGGGTGTTTGAAACCGTTTGCGTTTTAGATTGGATTAAAAAGTGGAGATTTAAATGATGTGTACACTTCCATAAATGTATTCGTAGCAAATTTTGCAAGTGAATAATATTTCAGTGAAGCGCCTGGGTCGTCGCGATATTATTCTTTTCTTTCTTTCTCTCTCTCTCTCTCTCTCACTTGCTCGCTCCTCCGTTCCCGTTTTCTTCTCGTTACGTTCTGTATGTAGTTATGTGCTTATGTAAAAGGTGCCTGCATCTGACCGTTAGAGCGCAATGCACGCCGACCGCTAGATGCAGATCAACGTAACCGCCACCGTGTCGACAAAAACACGCTTCTCCTTACCTTTTTCTCTGTCCCGTCCAAACGCAAGCAGAAGGAAATCAGTACCGTCGTTACATTTTCAATAATTTCTTACGTAACTCTGTTTGCATTACGTAATATTCCCTCCGGAACAAACTGTTGTTAGATCCAACAAGATCAACCATTATAAGACTCATCCTTTCTTATTCGTCATTTCCAAAATTAAAAAAGAAAATAATGACAAATTTATTACGTATAGTAAGAATATATTATATTTTTTCTTATAATTTATTTATCTTCTAATCGGATATAATAACCCTGATTTTCGATTAATTTTGATTATCACCTTATCTACCGATTTCTATAAGTTGATAAAAAAAAATAAATTTATATATATATATTGTATTTTTGAATTCAATTGAATAGCCTTGATTTGTATCAACACGTTTGCTATCACCTAACGAATGATTTAGAATAGAATAGGAATATCCAAATATTTAACGAATTCTTATCGGCGATGATCTTTTTCAAAAGAATTGAGAGGAAAATAATCAGATTTTTTTTTGTTCTTCGTCGTCGTCGTCGTCGGATGTGTTGAGTATGGAACAGGTTGGACCATTTTTTGAACCTTTCAGACATCCGGTCAGCTGCTTTTTCGTTCACCGATCAAAAACAGCAGTCTAATCGATATAATCTCCTCCCCCACTTCTATTAATACGGTTCGCATTGGCGATCTTGAGATTCCTGCGATCCAAGGCATTCCTCTTCGAGAAGCAAAAGGAGATCATCGTGTGTCTCCCTGTCTCTTCTACGAATTTAACAAGCTATTCTTAGTAATATCGGAGGGAGACCGAGAACGAACAGAGATCGGACCTTGACAGACCTCATCCTCCATCTTCTTTCTTTCTTCTTTTTTTTTTCTTTTTTTTTTTTAAATTCCTTATATTTAAGAAACTTTGAAAATCCATTATAATATTATCCATTTATTTTATTCTGTCATTTTTTGGGTCTATCCGTTGGACCTATACGTTACTTGGAATGTATGGAAATTAATTGGAGGTAATCGATTATGACGTGAAAATATTGATTCGAAGATTGCAGAAAATTATATTATTTAATTTGCATTTAAAAAAAAATAATCGATCCGTCAGTAAATTTTATAATTTTATCTCTACAATATCACTATTAAAACATCATCCCTCTCAAAAAAACATAATTAATATTTGAATCATTTAATATACTTCGTCTTTGATTTCCAGTAAATATTATTAATGAATTAATAATTAAAAATAAGTTAATATCAATTTACTTCGAAGAAATAGTGGAAAACAATAGGAGACAGTTTCTCGAATCTCGCGAATCTCGCGAATGTAAAGTTGAACGCGTCATCATTGCACGAGGAGGGTGTCTCTTTCTAAGGAGGAGGAGGAAGACGACGAGGAAGAGGGGCAGGAGGAGGAGACTTCTCGTATCGGTGCTACGAAAGCGAAATGAAAAATTCTAAACGAAGCTGACAGACCTCACTCGCGATGGTGTTACTTCGACGAGGTCGATCTCGATACCAGAGAAGAAGGAACAACCATCTCTCTCTCCCTCTCTCTCTTCGTTAACTGGAAATAAGAGAAGAGCTTTCCCGTTATATGCCTCTCTCTCTCTCTCTCTCTCTCTCTCTCTCTCTTTCTCTCTTTCTGTTTCTGTCTCTGTCTAAGTTGATTTCGAGCTGCCCAGGCAGAAGCCGGTACCGCTAGCTTCCCAGAAATCGACTCTCGATAATACCTCTCGATACGGATGAAGTAATCTCCTACTGTCGCGAGTGAGAGGGAAAAAAGGTAGCAACGTGGGGTGGCATAAAGGGAGGAGATGAAGGAAGGAAAAGGATTGACTGCTAAACGAGCCGAAGGAGAGGGAACGCCCCAAGTAGTACTTACGATCAAACCCACGACTATCTTACGCACCACCAAGGCTCATCTTTTATTCATTAGTTCAAACGAATTCGACGACGAGTATACGTTCACTCATATATATAAGAGAGAGAGAGAGAGAGAGAGAGTGAACGTATTTTTATTTTATATATATACTTACTCTCTTTACTCCTCCAACCAATAGCAGCACGTCTTCCTTTCTCTCTCTCTCTCTCTCTACTTGCCTACCTTCTTCCTTCTTCTTCTTCTCATAGGTCTGGGTAACCCAACATTTTCATCAAAATTATCCATTTAGTTTTATGATTTACTTACACACACATTTTCTTAACAAACATTGGTACGCATACAATATATCTTAAATCTAAAAAAATCAAACTGCAATAACTTATTCTATGTTTAAAAACAAAGACATAAAATTTGTTGGGAATCATATACTTCCGATTTGTTCATTAATTTCTTTAAAAATTGGAAGAAATTCTATCGAATTGAAATATTTTATTAATAAATAGGATTATTTAGACACACCTGATAATAATTTGAAAAATTCGACATACTTATTTGAAGAAAAATATTGTCTTCTATAGAAAGAGAACCAATTCGTAACTATCTTAAATCATTCTAGAACACTCACGACCTATTTTTCTCCGCGCAATTTCAAGAGATTCCGATGCCCCGATCTAGAATCGACTTCCGCTAAAAAAGTATCGTCGATACCATCTTTCTCGAGAATGATCGCGACGCTTTTTCAACTTTCTTTTTAATCCTATAGTCTTCGTATCGAGATTATCAAAACATGGGTTACGTGAACATCGATTCCCAAGTTTTACACGTGAATCGTGAGGAAAAAAAATCATTTCTATGCGTTTTAACAATAAAATTTATTAACATCCCGTAAATAATTTGTTATCTTTCTAAAATCATTTTTTTATCGTTAAACCTTAATTATCCTTTAATCAAACACAGAAACTGAATGAAAGTTTTCTAAAATTTCAACTATCGATGCAATAACATTGCGACAAATTTCCACAGATTATATACGGTGTACTTTAGTTTTGTAAAAGTTTTATTCTTACCAAAGGACCACCTGAAAGATCAGAAAGAAAGATGATTGGCTGGTGGACACGCATTCGTTTAGCTTTCTTCTTCTGCTCGAACCCGGGAACGGGCTCGCACGGTGAATGGATTTGGCCGACTGACCGTAAGGGGACCGTAATAATACTTGCTCATTGAGAGTCAGTCTAGTTTTTACGTTCAAACGCGTCTCGATAGCAGCCGATCATAGACTTTTCATCCTAATTTTTTCTCCCTAAACTTTCCTCGAAGTAGGCCATGGTTGCCCTTTTATTTTTTTTTATTTCAGCATTAGCTCAACTTTTTCTTCTTTTATTTTTAACTAATTTTTTTTACGACATTTACTGACCATGACTCAATTAATGCTAAAATAGAAGGAATATCGTCCGATCGAATTATTCTTTGTTTCTCGAGATAATCCATCGATTATGACTGACGCAATGGTTTTCGTTACCAGAAACGAAGTCAGTCTCATCGATCTCGAATATTAAAACGTTGTAACGATTACGTAATCCATTGAACATCCTGCGTAGACGGACTTTGGATTCAAGATCATTCGATTACTCGATTCTGTTCTTAGATACATACAATAAATGAAAAATATCGGATAAAAACGAGAAGTGAATTTGGTAGATAGGAGATGGCACTTATTTTGGTCTTGCGATAAAAGAAAAAAAAGGAAAAAATAACTTTACGTCACGATTAAACGTATTCTATGACATTCGAAGGTAAATTAAACTTGAAATTCGGATTGGTAAAAAGTAGGTCGCTACTACGAATCGAATGTTATTAGAGAAAATTCATCACTCGGTTTGATAATTCGCGGACGGTAAGGATAAAAATATCGTAGACGATCGGATGTAAGATAATAAAAAAGAAAAATAAACTCATACGAGAGGAGAGGAGCGGAGAAGAAAGAGAAGAGACGTTGGAAGAAAAAGCATCCTCCTTTTCCTTCGGCCTTCCACCCCGCATCCAAGATCGTCAAGGTGTGCGTCTTACAGGTGCGCCGAAAACGGCTTTCTTGTTGTACAAGATTCTCCGGAGGGTCCAACCTCCGAAGAAGGGTCTGACGACGTCGTGGAAAGAGTAGAACCGAAAAGAGACGCTTCTTACTCTTCTATCCCTCTCCCTCTCCCTCTCCCTCTCTCTCTCGTTCGCATGTCACCGTTTTTCCACGCGCGCGAGCAAGATTAAAGTCGAGAGACACGTCGGAAGGTGAAGGAGGGTGGCGGTGGTTATGGTGATGATGGTGGTGGCGATGGCGGTGGTAGTGGTGAGGAGGGAGAGAAGATGGACTGTCGCAGCTGCGAGAGCCACCTTGCCAGAAAAGCTGATGGCACCTTAAGGAGAGAAGTCAAGGGCAAGAAGCGTCCCTTGGATCGGCCCTACGGGGCCTGCAGGCCCTCTTCCCTTCCTCCCTCCCTCCCTCTGCCCCACTCAAACGACTGCTTCCAACGATCTCGACTCGTTCCTCCATCTTTTCCTCCTCCTCCTCCTCCTCCACCTCTTTCCATTAGCTTCTCTTCTTGCACTTGGTCTTTGTTTTCATTAGGGAGAGAGAGGAGAGGGTGGGTCTTGTTCCCTTTCAGCCAATTTGATTTGTCTTATCGATTATCAATCCAATCCTCGTCTCAATGTTTTACTCCAAATTGGTCCTCGATTCGCTCGACTTAACGAACGAGTAAGAGAATAAGGGAGCGAAGGGAGTACTCAAGAGAGAAAGAGAGAGAGAGAGAGAGAGAGAGAGAGAGGGAGAGGGAGAGAGAAAAAGAGAGAGAAACGATGGGCAGCGTGCAGTGTAGGAGAGAGACCGTGTCCACCTCCCCCTTGTCCACCTCGCTCGCGTCCTCTCTCACACGAATCCATATGTATGGGGTTGAGGCACAGGCGACGCAAATGTGCTGACTACATTACGCCGCTATATAAGATAGCTGGGCAACCATCCTATCCCCACAGACCGAGTCAGATCGGCAGACCGTTCACAGACGGACTCAGTCAGGACAACACAGACCACCATCGGCCTTAGAGAGAGAAAGAGAGAAAGAGAGAGACACGGCAATTACAAACTAACTTGCCGATCCTTTTTTCTTTAACTACTACTTTGGCTACGATCGTCATCGTCATCGTCGTCGTCGTCGTCTTCGTCAAGAAAAGTTACCGGTATATCAGAAGCCAACGTAAACGTGTTAAACGAGTGTATTCGCGCCAACGCGGTACCCCAAAACACCCGGCGTACTACTACATCAACCAACCAGTCGTTTCCTTTTATTTGATTATTCTTCTTTTCATATTTTCTTTTTCGATTTTTCCTTTTTCATCTTCTACTTCTTATTCTTCTTCCTTTACGTTGGATCATTCGCGCATCTTCCCCCCTTTTAACGTCAAGTGATTACAAATAATATAAAGAAAAAAAGAAAAATACGTGCGTGACAAAGACCGAAGATATGCTGTCGCTCAGCCTGACAACTTCCTTCCTAATAGCAGTAACCGTGCTCGCACTTATTTTTATCCTGATCGATTATCTACGATCGGGTAAGTCCAATAAACGCGATAAAATCTTATACTCCGAGGGATCGTTTCTACCAGAACCACCTGGTCCAAAGCCATGGCCAATTTTGGGTTCCCTTCATATACTTGGACGTTACGATGTGCCGTACAAAGCATTCGCTGATCTCGTCAAGGTCTACGACAGCCAAGTGATCAAACTAAAGATGGGATCGGTTCCTTGCGTAGTTGTCAATGGACTCGATAATATTAAAGAAGTATTATACACCAAGGGACCGCATTTTGATTCAAGACCAAACTTCACTCGTTATCATTTACTCTTCTGTGGGAACAAGGAGAATTGTGAGTTTTACTTTCTTTTTTTTTCATTATCAATTTTTATCTATTTTTTGTCCTTGGAGAAAAAGACTCGTACATTAGACTCAACGTTAAACGTTAACCAATCGAATGAGACCAGTTGTCAAGAAATTTGTTCGACAACATTTACCGCTGTTTGATAATGAGTCGAAAAATGCTTATTGCATAAATATTTCTTTTCTTTTTTATTTAAAGACGAGTTATTTGATCTGATTCTGATAGAAATATGTATACAAAAAAAGGCATCGATATAAGTTTTTAGAGTTAAATAAAAAATATATATATATATATAATAATAAATTTTCGTCTCTCCGGTCGTAAAAGTTTTTAAATAAGGAACAAAAATATTTGCTGACAACGTTAAACGCCTTGTCCACATATGTTTTCATAAAATATACTCGAATCCTCTCCCCTCTCTCTCTTTAGTCGTAAAAACAATATATTAAATCGAATAGATGGAAAATTAAAAGAGAATATCAATGAAAATGACGAAAATACCCGCTTAGTATCTTTCGGGAAAGGCCGAAAACTCGTTCCTTATGATAACGACCTTGTTATTATAGTACGCGACAACACGTGAGCGATCCGGTCGGGCTACGCATACGGGTTTGCATTCTCGCGAGTTGTTGTTGCCTATCAGCGAGAAGTAAAACCCGCGTCGAGTGTATGTTAACGTGGACGGACGGGACGATCCTCCCCGATCTGCGGGACGAAACTCGTGTTAAGGTCGAGCGTCGAAGCGGTACCAAGTTCAAGTACCACTGGCTGTTAGAGGACACGCTACCACTTTCACGCGTTCCAGACTCGTAACGAGTTCCCCGCTCGTAAACAGGATCAAGGCTGATGATGTTTCGTTCCTCGAGATCCATCTAGATCCAACGGGAAGTTTCTCTTTTCCCTTTTCTTTTTTTCCCTTTTTTTTTTATATTTAATCAAAATTATTCTTATCTTCGTCCATTTATTTTTTTTTTATTTTTCTCCAAAGCCAATTAAAAATTAAATTTTTAAGAAAGTAAAAAAAGATACGCAACATGGATAAAACGATTTGTTAAATTATTAATTTGTGCCGAGTTTGCATAAAATCGGTAAGGCTTAGCTGTTATTTTTGTATCGGTTTTGCATTTCCGCGTGTTTCACGATCGATTCCACCGTTGGAAGAGGAGGGAGAGAAAAGAGAAAGAGAGAGAGAGAGAGGGATATTTGCGATTAAATTTCTCAATTGACAAATTGACGCGATTCTGGATGTATAAGGTCAAGTTTAATGTCGAGTTTCGATTTCTTCTCGGATTGCGTGCTCGTAAATGAAAATATAAAAATTCTATTTTATTTATTTATTTGCAGCTCTTGCTTTTTGCAATTGGTCCGAATTGCAAAAGACTCGTCGAGAGATGCTGAGAGCTCACACCTTCCCGCGCTCCTTCACCATGCGTTACAATCAATTGAACGACATAATAGGTGCAGAATTAGAGATTATGATGGATCGTTTGAGTTGTTATTCGGGTGGTAGCGTTCACGCAAAACCACTTGTACTTCATACCTGTGCAAGCATATTCGTGAAATATTTCTGCTCAAAGAGTTTTCCGTTCGAGTACAAACCTTTTCGCAAGATGGTCGATAATTTTGACAAAGTATTCTACGAAGTTAATCAAGGTTACGCAGCTGATTTCATGCCATTCCTGATGCCGCTTCATCAACGCAACATGGCCAGAATGGCCAATTGGAGTAACGAGATTCGTCAATTCGTCGACGATGATATTATTGGCGAACGATTGAACAAATGGACTTCTCTCATACCGGAAGAAGATTATATAGATTGTCTGATAAATCACGTTAAAACCGATTCCGAACCAACGATGTCATGGGACGTTGCTATGTTTGCCTTGGAAGATATAATCGGTGGTCATTCGGCCGTCGGTAATCTTCTCGTGAAAATTCTTGGATTTTTGGCAACCAGGCCGCACATTCAACAAATGGCTCAAAGAGAAATAGATTCGGTTGGTATTGAGGAGAAATTTGTTGGATTGGGAAACAGAAGTGTGATGCCTTACACCGAAGCTATTATTTTGGAAGCTATCAGGTTGATCGCAAGTCCTATCGTCCCACACGTGGCCAATCAGGAGAGTTCAATAGCAGGTTAATATCTAAAAATTATTCAATTGACATAATATTTATAATTTTTTATTATTTTGGTTTTTTTTCTATTGTTTATTACAGGTTACAGAATCGAAAAAGACACGTTTATATTCTTAAACAATTACGAATTAAACATGTCCGATGAGCTGTGGATCTCGCCGCAAGAATTCATGCCAGAAAGGTTCCTCAGAGATGGCAGACTTCACAAACCGGAACACTTTTTGCCATTTGGCGGTGGAAGAAGATCGTGCATGGGTTATAAGATGGTTCAGTATATCAGTTTTTCGACAATTGCTACTTTGTTGAAAAACTTTACGGTATTGCCAGTAGATAAGGAAATTTATAAAGTACCTATCGGTACTTTGGCGTTACCGGAAAAAACATTTCATTTTAGATTCGTTGAAAGACGATAGAAGCTTTTAGATCGTATAATTGTAAACAATTACGTACAATATTCTATCGAAACTTTTGATTCGAATATTTTTTTTTTTTTAATCTGAAATTGGGCTTTGATTGAAACGAACTATACGATCTCTTTTTCTCCCTCTCTCTCTCTCTCTCTCTCTCTCTTTATTTTTCGTAAAAACATTTATAAATACCAAAAATATATCGTTGTTTAATGTTCTTTATAAAATTAGCGAAAATTATTTCGACCGTTAATGTAATAATTTAGAAAAAAAGAGAGATTGAGAGAGAGAGAAAGAGAAAGATTTATATAGTTGCCAAAGAAGATTCTTCTCTGATGTAGAAGAAATGTAAAATCCTATTGAAAATTCCCTTGACTACCGAGAGAGAAGAANACGATCTCTTTTTCTCCCTCTCTCTCTCTCTCTCTCTCTCTCTTTATTTTTCGTAAAAACATTTATAAATACCAAAAATATATCGTTGTTTAATGTTCTTTATAAAATTAGCGAAAATTATTTCGACCGTTAATGTAATAATTTAGAAAAAAAGAGAGATTGAGAGAGAGAGAAAGAGAAAGATTTATATAGTTGCCAAAGAAGATTCTTCTCTGATGTAGAAGAAATGTAAAATCCTATTGAAAATTCCCTTGACTACCGAGAGAGAAGAATCTTCCCAATATCGAAGAAACTTTATTGGACATTTAAGGTTTGGTCAGAGATTAAATAAAAAAAAAAATAGAACTAACATAAAAATGAAGAATTTCCATTTAAAATCGATACTATAAATATAAATGTAATATCAGTAAGGAAGATTAAAACAATCTTCAATATCGAAAGAAGGAGAGAAAGAGAGAAAAGGAGAGCTTTACTGACATTATTAGAAGATTAAGATAGCAAATTTGAACTAAATGTCGTCATTGACACGATCATTTCAACGATGATCTCGAAATGAGTCTCTTGTCGAGTTATTGATACGCGGATGATCGAAAAATAATCGTCATCGCAATATTTCTTTTTCACCTGTTCAGTTTTCTTTTTTTCTTCTATTTTATTTTACATATTTCATTATTACTTTTACGTTTATTTCAAGCTTGAAATAATGGGTTTATCTTTTACCAAACCTAATATTATTTAAAAAAAAAAAAAGGTAAAGTAAAGAAAGAATTTCGTTGAATTGGATGGAAGGGAAAAGAAGAAACTCGTTTCGAGTCTCGTTTTGTCGAGAGTTCGTGCCAAATCGCTAGCCAATCCTGACAATGACGTCCTGAATTGGCTAATATTTTTGTTTAAACTAATCGTCACGTACGAATTATCTTTTTACTTTACCATCGGAGAGAATAAGGACGATATAATTTAGTTCGCATTAGACAAACATCGTAGAAAAACGTGTTCTCTTATCCTTTCTATCAGATTTAATCAAGAAGAAAAAAAAAGAAAGGTCAATGAAAGATAAATCATTTAATTTAATAAAATAATCTTTTTCTTCTTTCGTTGTACAATATTCTAGGGTGAATCCCATTAAAATATTGTAAAACAATTGATAATTATAAAGAGAACGCGTTTGAGCTTTAAAAGCGTAAATTACACATAATCACGCAGTACCTTGCCATTTTTCTTTTTCATACTAAATCGTCGATTTAAAATTCATAACGAGAAGGTTGACGCAACAAAATCGCGTTAAACGTTTCACGTTTATTAAATTTTCTTTTTTTTCTACAGAACAAAAAGGGCCCATTCGTCAGTCGTAGATTTTGCCATAGTGCACCTCGTAGTAAGAGATAATTTATTCCTAATTTTCGCTCTCCTAACATGGAGGAGCATATTATCGAATTACGATTATTATTATTCCTTTTTAATTAATGTTTAACGATTAACTAAATGTTATCGTTATTATCGCTTGATCTGCTATTATCATCACTATTATTAGTACTCGCGAGTATATCGTCGTCGATTTACCCCCTCACCCCCCTTCCCTCCCCTACCCCCTCTTTATCACCTCATTTTTCCTTTTTCCATTCCTTTTTTTTTTCATCCTTTTTTATCCTCCTTTTATATCCTCCCTGCGTTTCAACACATTTAAATTGTACATTATTTTGTGTTTGTTATTTAATTATCGTGATTGTTACGACCTTTTGTTAATTTATTATTTAAGATTTTAATAATAAAATAAGAGAATGAGAAGATCAATCGACTATTTTCTCTACCAATCATCATCATCATCATTCGTCATATTTCGTTTTTAATATTTTAAATATTATATTAATGGTACCTGTACTGACTGATTATTTATTTATCACATGAAAGACAATTTGTTTGTTAAAAATTAAAAAAAGAAAAAAAAATTCTTTATCTCGGAGCATCGTCTTATGTACATATCTTATGTCTAACAAGTACTGTCGAAACTAAAGCAAACAATTTTATCGAAGATATAATTACGTCCTTATCTTGATAAAGTTAGTTCGCGATTTTTAATTTTAATTTTTTTTTTATTTGTCGTATCTACACAACATACACACGAGAAATTCTTGCAAAAGTTCAATGTACGTCTCATGAAAACGCATTCTTTTTTTTTTCGTTGCTTTTTTTTTTTTTTTTTTGATAGAACGAAATACGAATGACATCTGTGTTTAAACAAGTTTTCTGCGCCAAAATATTAAAATCGAATCATGTAACTATTACTTCACTTTTACTTGGACTTAAATCAAATGTTATATGATAATATATTAACTGACATGAGTATATGTATATATTAACTGGTATAATTATTTCATGTAATAACTAGTTATCGAATTTCATAAAAATAATAATAACGCGTAAAAAATCATATATGCATTTGTTTAAATAACTATTACCTTACATATATTATACATATATTATACATATATTACCTTATAATTTGAACACCTTGAACAGATTGAATAACTTGAAGACAAATATTAAAGGCAGTCTATTTTGTGGGTAATAAAAGCAAAAATACAATTATTATCGTATCGAAAGAGATCTCTAGACCTTGGCAATATTAGCATGTTCTACAGGTATATTTTCAATACCATTAGAGACCATGGCAACGATACCATCGGATTCCAAAACATTTTCTTCATTGATCTTTTTAGTAAACATCTCCTCGATCTCGTTCAATGATTTTCCTTTAGTCTCGGGTAAGAAAAATAAAACAAATAACGTTCCTAATAGGGATACTGTCGAATAGAAGAAGAAAACACCGTGTTTTCCCATATGTAACAACATACTTGGATAAGTTTTAATGGTAACCGAACTAAATATATAAGCGGTGCAAGTTGTTAATCCGGAAAGTATGTCCTTCACTTTACTAGGATAAATTTCACCGATCATTGCAAATGGTATTGATAAGAATCCCAGAGTGCTTAGAAAGATGAATGTTACTACGCATATAACGGGTATTATTCCGCCATCTTTGATGACGTATCCTTTGTCGTTCATGAGTAAATAAATAGACAAAAGACCCATCGATAGTGTCATTCCACTTCCGGAAATGATCGATGGTACTCTTCTGCCGTATCTCGATGAAAATAAAGCTATCACTATGCTTCCTAAAAATCTTGCCACTCCGATAATAACTGCACCCAAATAAGGATCCAATTTGATACCGGCACTTTGAACAATGTCAACTGCGTAATAGACCATAACGAATATACCAGAAAATTGTTGAAATAAAAAATAAATCAACATTATTAAAAATGGTATTAAAGCGTTTCTTCTCAACAAATGTTTCATCACGTTCTTCTTATGTCTTTGTTGATTATTTGGTTTTAATTCTAATAAAATATTCATCGTTGCAGGCTCGTCCTTTGGTATACCGCGAAATTTTTTTAACGTCTCCACTGCTTCTTCCAGTCGACCACGTTCGCGATACCACATGGGAGATTCTGGTAATACTATCAGGATCAGTGCAATCGATAATATAGGAAATAAGGCACACATAAGTGCTATCATTCGCCAATTTTCCTACAAAATGAATAATATTAGTTTGCGTATAAATGTATTAATTAGATTTTTCTTATATAAATAAAAATACCTTGAAAATACAACCAAAGAAATAGACAATTAAAACACCCAAAGCAATAAAACTTCCGGTCCAAGTGACCATAGTGCCACGCCATTTGACGTTAGCTATTTCACCGGAATAAACAGTAGCAGGTATAGAACCTAACCCTGTAGCAATACCAGAAATCACTCTGCCTATTAATATTTGTTCGTAACTGTTGGACATGTAAATGATTATCCAACCGATGAAAGATATTATCGAAACTATTAGCAAAGTTATTTTCCTGCCACATCTCATTAAAAAACTCGATAAAACGCATCCAATCGGAATACCCATAGCGGCTGAAGTTGCTGCAAAAGAAAAAACAAATACAAGTAAAAAATCCAAAGAGTTGGATGTTTGATAAACAGATTCTTCATTCGTTTAATCCTTGAAACGTGAAAACCAACCGATCCAGTTCGCCTGATTAAAATCAATCTGCACATCACTGGACTCGGATCTAAGTGGTCCAAGTGCAACAGCACTGTAACCAAACCCCATAGCTGGTCCGATTACAACGAAGTTTGCACTAAGGCTCATTAATATCTGAAAAACAAAGTAAGATACGTCATAATAATTTATTCAGAAAAATATAAATCTTTATTATGAATTAATACGTAAGAGTATACACGTAACTACTCTCATGTTGAATCGTTAATGAGTTTAGATTAATGCTCTTTATATACGATTATAGAATAACTAATTATAATATACTCTTTTATATAATACTTACAAAATGATTAAAAATAAGTAAGATCAATTTACAAGAGGTTTTCTTTAATTTTCTTTTTTTAGCAATTATTTTTATTAGAATAAAATTCGACTTTTTGTTCAGGTAGAAGATTATATACATTGCAAAACATTTGAAAAGAATGATTAAAAATTAATATCTTATAAAAGTATCAAGATTGTTATTTTAAATCACTCTGTATATTTTATTTTCTTCAACGAGATCAAGAATGAGATTAAAAGAGAAAGCATACGTAACATTGTTGCAATAATGTTATTACTATTATATTAGGAGTATAAATAAGTTCGGTTCGTTTTTAAAAGATAACTCTGGCTTTAATGAATGTGTCATAGCGACAGCTGATTCCGGTGGTTTTAGAGAGGTTAGGCATCTGTCAATAATATTCAGTACATATCGCTTTGAGTTTCACACAAAACCCTTGTTTTTTACTGCGTTTTGAATATGTCAACTTTTGTGTTAACTAAGCAGCATTTGCGGGAGGTTTTAGTTTTCTGTTTTAATTGGAAGAGAAGCTCAGCTGAAGCGCATCGAATGCTGGTAGAAGTTTATGGTGACAATGCTCCAACTGATAAATCATGTAGGGAATGGTTTTGACGTTTCAAGAATGGTGATTTCAGCGTTGAAGATAAACTTCGCTCTGAACAGCCAAAAAAGTTCGAAGACAAAGAATTGGAGGTATTACTCGATAAAGATCCAAGTCAAACGTAGGAAGAGCTTGCAGAATCATTGGAAGTTACGCAAGCAACAATTTCCGTACGATTGAAATCCATAAGAATGATTCTTAAGCAAAAATAATTAATTCTTTACAAAAAATGGACCGAATTAATTTATACTCCCAATAAAATTAATGAATCTAATTAATTTATTATTAACGTATCGAACGTTAGATGTAGTTTCTTTTTTATGACCATTAAAAGGCTTACGCACTTTCTAATTATTTATTATAGAGAGCTAATCATTTATTGTCCAATGAAAAATCACAATAGAGAAAAACTTATTGTTAGATATGAACAAAAGTATTTATTATAAATCATCGATAAATTTCAATAAAAAAGTTATCTAACTTTATGGTAAATATCGTTTATCTTACGTGTAGAATTAATGAACTGTGAATAATTGTTAGACATGCGTTTAAAAGATCTTACAACCGGTAATTATATTATTCCTTGAATATTCAATGAGGGATTGTCGGAGAAAAAAAAGATTTATAAAACTTCTAGTTTTTCAAACGAAGGTGTTATATAAATGATTCTGTATGTTTAAAAGAATGTATTACGATTGTTAACCACATAGTAATCGTTTTCTGTTATTGCAATAATCTATTACAAATTGAATCGAAAATTTATAAATACAATATCACAAAATATTAACGTTAAATTATTTTTCTTTTATAATTTTGTAATTTTAATTAACAACAAAATAGATACACGAATTTTAACTATATATGTACTTGACTTATCTTTAATAAATAAAACACAAGTAGAAAAATGAACAGAATTTTATATGGTTATCTTTACGTAATAATGTTCGATCGTTTAATAATTTCTTTTCATAAAAAAAAAAATAGGTTTAAAAAAATCTAATTGTTTAAAATCTAATTAATTAAAGTAAAAGCTTTCCTTAACAAAGTATAAAAATGTTCTTTCCGATGTAAGAGCGTATGGGTGATTTACAATCACTTTATGATCACAAATTCAATGCATATATCTTATCGTAGAAAAAAATTGATTGAGAATTGATAACAAGTTACAAAAGCAAAAAGAGAAAACATGACATTGGTTTGACAATGAGAGAGGGAGAGAGAAAGATAAAGAAAGAAAAAGAAATGTAACAAAAGACATCATCATCATCATTATCATCATTACACCAGAATATCAAAAACACTTTGTTTGCGTAATTAAAATGCGAGTCATGTTAATCAATTCTTTACAAAATATTTGTCCAACCAATAAACGTCGTATGACACGATAGTGTCTTCTTCTACCTAATCTCACAACTATTTTTTTCTTCTTACATCTTTTTGATTGGCATAAAGATTTATTTGTTAATTTTTTTTTTTAATCATTTTAACAACTGTTTCAATCTTACCTGATAAACAACGCCCCTCCTGTAGCGTTTTTTCGTTTCCTCATTGTTTTGCCAATCCATCTGAATCGAAGAACAAAAAATAGAATCAAAAAACGTTTCGCTAATCTCTATGGTATCCAATTTTATAAACAAAATTTTTATTTTCAACAATAATTTCAGAAATAATCATTTTCTAATGTGTACATAATTCGAGAAAAATAATTCACCATATCGTCAAATTTTAGACATATATATATTAGGTGTTGGAATTAATTCGTAGCGTTTGATGAGAGATGGCGTGGTTATTACAGTATTTTGTTTTTACCTCCAAAAACGAATTTATCGTAAATCAGCTGTTATTAGGTGTTTTTTTACAATACATCTTATTTTTCAAAACTGCCGGAATGGAGCAAAAGGCACTATAAAGTTATTTTACTGCACGACAATCCTCGACCTCACGTGGCGAAACCAGTGAAAACATACCTGGAAACATTGAAATGGGAAGTCTTAACCCGCCCGCTGTATTCTCCGGATATTGCCCCTTCGGATTACCACCTGTTTCGATCAATGGCTCATGGTTTATCAGGGGAAAAATTAACATCTTATGAGGATTACCAAAATTGGATCGATTCATGGATTGCCTCCAAGGACGAAGAGTTTTTTCGACGGGGTATTCGACAGTTACCTGAAAAATGGGAAAAAGTAGTGGCAAGCGATGGGCAGTATTTTCAATAATGTAATTTTAAAAAAAAAAACGCTACGAATTAATTCCAACACCTAATATATATATATATATGAGAATCACTATTTCAATTCATTTAAAATCTAATTTTGTCGATTTTTAGGAAAATGATTAAAATACAAATTTACTCTCGTAATTATAATAAGTTGTCAAGTATCAAATGGAGCAAATTTCAATTAAATTATGTGCATTTTTTGCTCCATTTCATGCTTGACAACCTAATATATATTTGTATGTTTGAATAATGATCATTGTAATCGTTTTGATCAGTCGACTGCGTTAATTAATATTGATTAATTGATTAAAATAAATGAATAATAAAAATAAGATAAGATACCTTGATATCCATTGGCACAAGGTTTCCGTTCATGATGTCTATCGAAAATCTTTTTTATTTCTTTGAAATATTTTAATAAATTACTAAATATCGTTTCTCGTTTCGAAATAGCTAACCAAGCATCAATGAACTACGATAAAAGATCACGCTTATGGATATACGTATAAAATAGAAAATAAAATTTAGGAAAAAGTGAGGGTGAAAGAGAGAGAAGGATTATTTAATCTAAATGATTTATAATCTTGAGTCATTGTATATGCAATATGAAAAATCTTATCAAATAACTTCTTTGTCTTTAGCAATATAATACACGAAATATAAATAAAGAATATAAACAAGAAAAATAAATAACAAATAATTAAAATATATTCTTATGCCGTTCAATCATATCTTAACTTTTGTGCTTCAAATCTATGCCAATAGTTTGCAGATAAAAATCTTAAAAAGTTGAAAAGTTCATAAAACGTTATTACATTAACTATGTTTATCAACATAATGTTTAAATAATGAGGGGAAAAAAACTTTGTATTAACTATAATCGAAAGAAATTGAAATAAAAATTATTTCTAATTGGTTCCATTCACATTTGAACTTTGATAATCCTTGATAAACTTTGTTGATTACACTATATCACAGTAGATATTATAATTAACAAATCTTCTTGTCACAATCACATAATTCACCAAATGTAATTGAAAATTTAAATTTTTCTTCTTCTTCTTTTTTATCGAAACAATTTTTCTATCTTATTTCTTTTTTCGTTGAAACAAAAATAACTAATAATAATAATAATAATGAAGAAAAAAATTTAAGTAATAGTACTTATGGTCGAGGAGTACTACTCAAAGACTCGTTATCGACTGAAAACAGTTCTGGTTTTATCTACTTCATCGGACTTTTGTATTTAAACCACCTCCATCTTTATAACTTACGCACATTCTATGAAATGATCGAGAAGAGAGGAACGAATAAATCCCTCCCACGACGGGAGAATGATATCAACTATTAAGAAGAGAGAGAAAGAGAGATAAGTAGGTAATTATGATTTCTTCACTTCTCTAGATATACAAACATTCTTATATAAGTGATCTAATAAGTAATTAGAAAGAGAAGATTGAGAGAGAGGGGGAACAGAATAATTGAAATGTTCATTTACGAGGGAAGATATAAACCCTTTACTGGAGTAACTTTGCCAGAGCTTTTGAGAAATCATTGAGAGAGAGAGAGAGAGAGAGAGAGAGGGAGAGAGAGAGAGAGAGAGAGAGAGAGAAGGAGAGAAATAAAACATTGATGAACAAAGTGGAAACAATAAACGTCCGATCAAGATACCAAAGGGTTGGTATTATTTTTTGATATATATTTTATATTTAATTAGATCTATGTAATCTATACTTGTTAATTTCTTTGTATTAATTATTAAGCTTTTTTTTTTGGACGAAAATGGTTTTTTATGAATAAATATATTAATATTTATATATATATATATATGCATAAAAAATGTTGGATAAAGATACACTTACTAGGTGACCTCCATAGTGTTAAAAATTCTTTTTTAGTTATCAATAATGACTTTAATTATCAGTTTGTAAGAATAAAAATATACATTTACGAATAATTCAACTTAATAATAATAGATTAGTTTCTACACTTAAATGATAATTGTATACCACATAAATATATTTAAGTTATCTTATATGATAAAAATAAGGAGCTCAATAACAACCTTGGTTTTAAATAATCGCTTTATGTGTCACCATCGATATTTTTTATGAGATATCGTAAACAACATTTGTTTCTTGTATGCGCGGATGTTATATGACCTTACAAAGTATTACTAATAATTATTATTTAAATAAGTTTATCTTTGTACACTTATCTAAGAGGATCAAAAAGTATGAAATTCATTAAACAATGAGACACTTCCTGAAATTTTAATGTTCTTCAACTTTTAAACAATAAACGTAAGTATATTACATAAATCATTTCATGTGCTCTCTAGGATTTACATTCTAATCGAGTAGAACATATCGATGGAATATTATTTTTAATATTATTATTAATATTATTATTATGCTTCGTTTCTCGGGTTCTTTTTCCCCGGTTTTGCTCCACTCGTACGGGTCCTTTTCCTTGGACCAAGTATGAGTAGGTTTCCTTATTTATATTGGTGGGTCCAGAAATTTCCTCACTATTGCACAGGTTTCGATTATTGTGGCTTTTTGTATTTTTTCTTGTATCTTCGGGTTTATTCCTATTGTTTGTAAGTTTTGTTGAAGCGTCTTCGGTGTTATTCCCATTGTCGAGATTACTATTGGGACTATTTTCACCTTTTGTTGTTTCCATATTTCTTTAATTTCTATTGCTAACTGTGTGTATTTTGTAATTTTCTCTTCTTCTCTTGTCTTTATGTTTGTGTCGTTTGGGATGGATATGTCTATGAGATACGTTGTATTTGTTTCCTTGTCTGTGTATGTGATATCTGGTCTGTTGTGTGCTATTGTTCTATCTGTGTGTAGTGTTGTATCCCAGTATATTTTTCCCGTTTGGTTTTCTATTATCGTTTCCGGTTGGTATTTAAAGTATGGTGTTGTTTGTGTTACTAGTTTATGTTTAATTGCCAATTCTTGATGTATTATTTTTGCTATTGTATTGTGTCTATGTGTGTAATCGGTGGCTGCTAGCATTTTGCATCCACTTGTGATGTGGTCTATTGTTTCTGTTTGTATTAGGTTGGTGCGTATGAAATGTCGGATTCTTAAGTGATTGTATAAAACTACATATCTTTCTTCAAAAGCTGTTTATTCAATCAAAGTATGCTCCATTCGCTTCAATACACTTCTCCCAACGAGATTTTAAAGCGTAGATGCCTGTCTTAAAAAAATTTTGGTCTTTAGAATTAATAAACTCTGATATCGAGTTTTTTAGACTGTCTTCATTTTCATAGTGTTTGCCCCTTAAAAACAGCTCTAAATGCTTGAAAAAATGAAAATCGGTCGGCGAGAGATCCGGTGAATATGGTGGATGCTGCAAAACTTCATATTCCAGTTCGTTCAGTTTCGCAATTGTTTTGTGCGATGTATGCGGCCGAGCGTTGTCATGGAGCAGTAGCGGGCCATGCCGATTCACAAGCGATGGGCGTACAATTTTTAACTTATCGTGCATCTCATCAATGTACTGGCAGTACTTTTCGGCCGTAATTGTTTCACCAGGTCGAAGGAACGAATAATGGATTACCCCAGCCGCGTTCCACCAAACTGTGAACAAAATCTTCCGTGGATGAAGCGATGGCCTTGGAGTATGGGCACAAACCTCATCCTTGTCAAGCCACCGAGCACACCTCTTTCTATTGTCATAAAGAACCCATTTTTCGTCACACGTAATGATCCGATCGAAAAATGGCTCTCGGTGAAATCGGGTTAGCAATGATGAGCATACGTTTAACCGATCCAGCTTATTTCGCTCTGTCAGTGCGTGCGGTACCCACTTGTCCATCTTCTTAACCTTGCCAATCTCAGAAAGGTGTCTCAATATCGTTGTATGGTCAACTTTCATCCTGATAGCAGGTTCCCTCGTGGATACGGCTGGATCCGCTTCCACTAGAGCCTTCAGGTCATCATTCTTCACAGACGTTTTGGGTCTTCCGCGCGGCTCATTTTGCAGTGAAAAATCGCACGTCCGAAATTTTTCGAACCAACGCTGCACTTTCCGATCGTTAACCGTATTCTCCCCAAACGCTTGGTTTATGTTGCGTGCAGCTTTTGCAGCACTATTATCAAGTTTGTACTCATATAAAAAAATGACGCAAATGTCGGCAGAATTCATATCGGCAATAAACTCAAAAGAAATAACAAAAGGGAAGACCTTCGAGAAAACCTATTTTGCTGAAATGAGTCTCTGGCAATGGACAATACGACTATGAATGAGGTTATGCCAAAGACAAAAGTATAACGAAAACAGGGAGACAAACGTCCGCATGTAAAGAGAATCCGACATTTCATACGCACCAACCTAATATCTGGCATTTTCTACATGTATCAGATTGAATATTCCCGTCTTTGATTATGTGTTTTCTGTAGTTCCTTGTGCCTATTACTTGGTCCTGTATTGCTATTGCGAATCCTTCTGTGGTTGGGTGTAGCTGTCCTTTTATTAGCCAGTTGTATGATTGTGTTTTGTCCACGTGTGGTGCTTGGATTGTTTGACGGAGTCTGCCGTGTATGGATTTCTGTGTCCATTGTGCTAATTTCTGTGTGTCTTGTGTCCGGCTTTCCTCTTGAGTTCTATCTGTCGTCATGTTTTGTGCGAGATTTAATGGTGTATAATTTTTGTCAGCTTTAACTATTGCATTGTGTAGTCCCATGTATTTAGATTTATTGTTAAAATATGCCTGTAGGTTTTCGATTTGTTTATTGTGTAGCTGTGTTACATCCATTATTCCTCTACCTCCTATTTTCCGTGGTAGTGTGATTCTTTCAATCGCTGCTTTTGGGTAGTGCATTCTGTGTTTTGTTAGCATTGTCCGGGTTATTCTATTGAGTGCTTCTGTATCTATTTCCGTCCATTTGATGATGCCGAATGAGTATGTGAGTTCTGGTATTGCGTATGTGTTAATTGCTTTTGTTATGTTTCCTGCGTTCAGTTTTGTCTTGAGTATTGCTTGAATTGGTGTATTCTTGTTATTATTATTATTATTATTATTATTATTATTATAAATATATTTCGATTATATATGAATATTTATTTTTAATATAATTATATGTATATTAGTTTATCAAATAATTCGAATTAACATTCTAATTAATTATACAATATAAGAAATTTTGATAATATCATTGCATGACAATAAAATTTGTATTTCCTTTATTCTTAAAGAACAAAATTTCTAGACGAAAAAAACTTCCAAACGGGACATACATAAACGTCTCAACATTAATCATCTTTTTCACCACCTAACGATTCTATACTATCAATAACGTGTGTGTGTGTGTGTGTGTGTGTGTGTGTGTGCTATAATTTTAAATATTAATTTATTGGATTTTGATTAAAATAAAATTGAAGATAAAATTAAAAAAAAAAAATAATTTTTACGATCAAAAATCGATATAATAATTTAGGATAGTTCTTTTTTTTCTCTCTAGCTTTTTCCATCAGATTTAAACAGAATCTACTTTACCGATGTTCTTAAAAGAACCAATGCAATATGTGCGACCTCTTTCGAACATAAATCGTAACCTTAAATACCTTTATATAGTTTTACCTAACCAGTATTGAATTAGTTAGTGAACGATCAACGATTTCTTTGCTTACGATTAATTTATAAAACGTTTTATATAAATAAATTTCTGTAATTTCTGTATAAATAATAATTATGGCTGATGACGATTTCGATGGAGACGAGTAAGAAAAAATAATAATAATAATAATAATTTTCTTCCAGATAATTTTTCTTTTATTTTAAAATAAAGATGAATCTTAGCATAACCTAAAAAATTGTTTCAGAGTTGCCGATGATTTCGATGATGTTGATGATGACGATAACATCGAATTAGAAGCACAAGAAGAAGATGGTGAAAATATTGAATTATTAGCTGCAGGAGAAGCTTCTGGAGGAGTTCAAAGATCTAAAAGAATAACCACAAGATATATGACAAAGTAAAATTTCATTTTTCATCACGTAACATTTTATTTCTAAGCACGTGGAGGGTTTCTTTATTTACTTATTAATAGTCATTCTTGCCAAAAAATTTATTATTTTGCTTATTTATTATTTCATCCATCAATCTTTGTTTTCTTTCTCTAATCTTTCCTTCACTCTTTGAAGATTTTAACCATTTTTTAATGTGCTCAGTATTTTGTTATTTCCAAACATATAAAAATATACAGTCAAACCAGTTTTTTGTACAGTAAATAGATACCACATAAAAGAAACCGTACAAAAAAAATATTTGCAAAAAATGAACGCCTAAATGCGACATACGCCTTGTAGTTTACATATGTACACTAAAACAAAACATTACAACAGTACCAATACAATTAGAATTCATACACCGCCTAAAAAAAAATCTCAAAAATGGACCGCACTAAAACAGGTTTGACTGTATTTAACATTGTTGAATGTATTGTTTTATTGCTTTATTATTATTTTTGCTATAATAATAATTCAAAGTTTTAGAAAAGAAAAAAATATATTTTGTAATTAATTATATTTTCTTTTTCTCTCACAGATATGAAAGGGCACGGGTGTTAGGGACAAGAGCGTTACAAATAGCAATGTGCGCTCCTGTAATGGTTGAATTAGAAGGCGAAACTGATCCTTTACAAATTGCTATGAAAGAGTTGAAACAGAGAAAAATTCCTATCGTTATTAGGCGATATTTACCAGATAACAGTTTTGAGGATTGGGGCATTGATGAATTAATTATAATAGATCACTAGAGTATAAACTAGTTAAGTAATAGTTAAGCCTCCTAAGATTTGTACAAAGAGTAAAAAAAAAAGAAAGAATTATCGATTTTTAAGACGTCATCTTACAAATTCGAGAAAATAATGTCAATCGTTTATGAATACAACGTCAATTACGAACTTGTACGTGAGAACTGTGAAAGTATGAAAGAACAGATAATCTTAAATCTTATCGGTTTCCAATTTCGATAACAAGAACGATAAACATCTCCAAATGTTACGGATTATCAGAGAATTTAACATCGAAATTTTATTGTCGCGTCATATTTGTGTGAACGAAAACTTCAAGTTAAAGAGAATTTAAAATATGATAACCTTATTTTTTTGAGACTTAAAATCGCGATTATTACTGTAATAATAATATTAATAATAATAATAATAATAATAGTAATAACAATAATAATAAATAATAATTAATAAAGTATTAAAACAATTTATTTAAGAATTTACTATAATATTAGGAACCCCACTTAAAAAAAATCATTTAAATGTTGAGACCCAGTCCAGCGCAACCTCTACTTTCACATGCTGAGGATAGAGAACTGGATGTCGCGATACAAAGTCTAATCTAGTACGATTATTTTTTTCTTTTTAAAAATATTACATTTAAAAAAATATATTTAAAAGAAATTCTCATCTAAATCTCATCGTATTTATTAATATGAATTTTGTTATAACAGTGTTGAAGATACGATAAGAAAGTTAACGAAAGAAATGAAAAAGTATCTCCAAGGTGTAGTTAATTTGGATCGAGCTGATTAACGTTTGAGCATGAATTTAACTATTTGTGGTCTTACTCTTATCAGCGATGAGTTAAGGAGAATTGTCGAAGACTATCATTCGATTACTGTACAGGTACGTAATGGTGCCAAGCAACATAAATTTATTAATTGTCGAGTTATCCAAAACAAGTTCTATTCTTTTTCTTTGACATTTGGTCAGCAAAACTGTACAAGAAATGGCTGCATTGTATCACAAAACTTTTATAGATCCATTAAAAAAGTTGCAAGATGAATCCGCATTGATCGCTGCAGTGATAGCTAAGAGAGAGAAATTGGTAACTGCTTGGAAATATTCATATAATCGTGTAGAAAACACGATGTTGTTGTTATAATACGTTGTTATATTGTTATTACAATTGTGTCGTTGGGCCCCCAGGAAGAACACCTGTCACCCATGGGCGAAGTGGTGACGAACGTGTTAAAAAGTTACAAGGAAATAAAGATAGAATGGCGAGTCATGTTGTCAAATTGGAGAGAGAGCGTAGAATGGAGGAACCTACTGCTAAGGTATTGAAAATATTACATGCTCAATTACTTATAGATTTTTCAATATTACTCGACAAAAGACTAGAATATATCAAACCAAGCGTACATGCTTTGATAATGATACAATTAAATTATTATGGTAACACAACAGGACTTTTTACGCAATTGATCCCTGTACATAATCCTTTTGAATCTTCTAGTGCTGTGATACCAGAAGAAGAATATCAGCAATTGATTAATAGTCAAATTAATAGAATAAGAGGATTAAGAATTGTTAAAGATCAATAATGTCGAAGATTTTTTCTTTTTTTAATAGAAAAAAAGAAATTTTTTAATTAATTCCATCATGCAAATATATATAAAAATACTAGGAGTATAAAAGACTAGTATATAATAATCATACAAAATGTATTTTTAACAATTCTCCATTATCTTTATTCATAAAATTATTCTTAAGACTTTGGAGAAGGATAATGATAATGCCTGTAGGCATTTTTTGTAAACTATATTACAACCAAATAAACTTTTTTTCTCGTTAAGGTTTACAAACATACATAAATTGCACGAAATTGTATCTTAAAAAGTAAATCATTAGTTAAATAATTGTACGAAAATTAGTGCTAAAACGTTTTTTGGCGGTATTTACATTTTTTTATTTTTATCGGCAAAAAATATTCCAATAAATATTTTACGAATGTATAATTCCGTGCTTTTGTTTCCATTGAGCACCTGCACGACGATTGTGATTAGCCTGTGTAGCTTTATACGCATTTTTTTTGTCTCTGTTAATTGTAACCTGTTTTTCTTGCCCTTAGCCCTTGGGTTTGCCTAGAATGCAAATAGATGTAAAACATTAGTAATATATAATATTATCATAGTTTGGTTTTAAATACTCCTAATACGCCAAGGAATAAAAACTCTTTGACAAATAAATTATTTTGATTAGCGTACAATAAAAAAGACTAAATATTACAAATCTAAATGGATATTTCATACCACATATAATTAGATATAGGAAATATTTTTAATTCTTACCAACATCATTTGAAGGTTTCTTTCCTCGTCCTCGTCTCATTTATCTTTGTTGTTCAGCCTTAACATGCAAATCAGCTGGATTTTGTACAAAATTATCTTTATTGTTAGCTCCGTTAGAATTATTTTCATTGTCACTGTCGGATTCATTCTCATCTGATTCTGTTATATTTTTTTCTTTCGCTAACAGCACCTGTCATCATTAAATCATGTAATATTCAAAATATAACAAGATTATTATACGAATCAAAATAATGTATCAACCAACCCGAGGATTATTAAAAGCTCTGGTTTCTGGAATGTCATCCTACATTGTACTCCAAACATAGTGACTGTCATACGTATCATTCATCGTACTTATTGTCGTAATTGTCAACGACCAAACTGTACTTGTTATATATATCAGAAACTTTTCTAACTTTTGATTTATCGTTTAATAACTCATTCATATTCCTGTATTTATCTTTTCTATATACGAAAAAAAATACGAAACATGTAATTCTGGGTGGAATATCAGAAACATGTAAGTTTTATCTACAATGATCTGCTATAATTATCTTCTGCCTTTATGAATTCTCGACATATCATCCCTGTTCATAATATAAAACTCGTCGTTATCAAATATGTTAAGCCTTTCTGAAATTATATCATGATTCACTACAGGCGCAGGTTGTTCTTCCTATAATATACATTATCGAAATAAGCAAAGAAAATATAAGATTAATTTTTACGTAAGCGTATTTATAAATACCCCTCAGTATCTGATGGAATGTACGGTAAGAAAAAATCTAGTTCGCTCAACTGCGAAGGTAAAGTTTGCACTAAAACAGCATTTATCACAGCAGCAGTGTCATAGAGTTTCAAACATATCTAAAATATTATCAGTAATATTCATTTCAATATTGTTTCTAGAGTAAAAAATATTATCTTCTCACGCTATAACAAAGTGTCATACATATTATGGTGCAAACATACAAACAAATGCATTAATATATGAAATTATGAAATGGAAAGAGTCAATGATTAATGATAAAATCTTGCAGTTTCTGATGTATTTTTCCTACAGACTGATGCACTACGATTAGTAATAAAAATGTAATGATTCTATTCTAGTAACATCTAAACGATGCTTTAGCTCTATAAATTTAGTTAAATTTTCTTCGTTATATGCTAAGTCATTCTGTTTTTTATACATTTTTGGTGTTATATTCTCATATATAGAAACTATTCTAATATGAAAAGAAATTGAAAGTAATCAAATTTGTTTAACAAATAGATCTTTAAATCAAGATATTAACTTACTCGTTTATAAAATTATCATTACGATATTGTTTAACTGCCAGTTGATGATTTTTTAATCATATCTTCCAATGAAAACAAAATAATTTTGGTAATCTCAATTGGTTCGTTCAAAAGTAGTACAGCTTCATCCATTGAATAGATAGGTCGTTCTTAAAATTGTCTTTTTACATTGCCAAGAGCTTAAATAAAAAGAAAATATTTGTATAAATATTTTACACTAACAAATATACTATAATATCATTAACATGTTCGCTACTGGTAACAAATATCTACGAAACAACGATTTCCATTGAGATCTTAACGTTGAACATAACTTTTACATTGCAGCTGGAATCTTTTCTCTGTTGCAAAGTTGCGAACATGGTTAAAGAGCATAAAATGGAGATGCTAGGAAGCATTTATTTACCTCAATGGGATAAGGGACAGACCTTATAACATCATCATTGTACAATAGTTGAATTGTAAACAAACTATTTAAAATTTTTGATACTGCTTTCTCATTATCACGACCATACAACTGGCACAAATCATAAATAATAGGTATGGTAAATATAAAATGATCGTATAATATTTTTCTATGGAACCGTCATATATTCGTTAGGACTTTCCTTATTCGTAACGAGACGAGTGAAAATATTTTGCATTTCTGAATCATTAGGAAAACTTTCTAAAGCATAATATGATAGAGCATCTTGTAAGAAAGATACCAATACGTCTAGTATTGAAGAATTAAATACAACATTTGACCAGAACCTGAAACTAGAAACAAGAATAAAATGTTTGAATCGTAACAAAATACATATTTGATTATTTTAATTCTAAATTAAATTAATTAAATAGAATATGATATGCATATGGGGGTACCTGTAAAACGGTATAGTAAGGACCAATTTTGAATCATCAATCATGTAATCCATAATTTCAATCAAATATTCTTTAGCATTTAAAATTTCAGTCCAACTACTATCATAAATATTTGGAACTTCATAATACAAAAAGTATCTTTCTTCAACCCATCTTCCATCCTTAAAAAGATTTTATTAATAATTATAGAAACAATTGAAATAAGCATTGAAGTATTTCGCCTACTGGATAATTAATAATATTGATTTTTAATAGTATTAATAATTAATCAATTGTTAAATTTTTTATATTTGCGTGTATCATATTCTATCTATAGATATAAATATTCTTTATATTTTTTGTTATTTATATATTTAGCGATTAAGTGATTTCTATACCAATGTAAAAAAGGACTCGCTCTAAACTTGCCTAGGAGTGGATCGGAAGGTGAGTTAACTGATTGATTGATGATTAACGTGGTTGCGTGCGTTGTAGAAATCTGTAATATCGATCAGATTGCTGTCTGAATACCAACTATGGTTCACAACGGTCGCGATTCAACTTCGTCTAGTTCGGTTCAGCAAGCACGTATGGACACTAAATGTAGGTAACTTGCCGACGGAAGGCAGGGAATATACAAAATTCTCCACTGCGATTGGCGGAAAGGCTGGATCGTTTAAAATTATCTTTAAAAAACAAAGTCTGCGCATAGATATCATAAGAAAAATCATAATGTATTACAGTAATCCCCTCTATAACGCGGTAGATTCGTTCCGCGTAATGGGAAATCGCGTTGTAGGAGTATTCTCAATTGACACAATGTGCAGAGGTACGTGAAATTATCTATGAACTGTTAACTGTCAAACTTCAAATCATTATAAATTTCGCGTTATATGGGGGAAAACACGCGTTATACGAGGGACTGAAATCGCGTAGTATGAAAATGCGTTAAAAGAGTACGCGTTATAGGGGGGTTTACTGTAATCTTATTGTAAGTAATATAAAAGTTGTGACATTGAATTTTCAGAACGCTTTACTAATTTGAAGTCGCGCGGTCGAGTTTGCTACGCTGCGAACGAGTCTCGTTCCGCTGCGGTCGTCCCCTCCCGTCAACGCGCACAGCCATGCTCGACTCTTTTTCTTCTATAAAACGAGCGTAATTGTTATAGCGTTTGGACGACACACAACAAATCACTGGCGTCCATTTCAAGCCGCTTAAAAAAAAACTGTGATGCACGATTAGTCGCAGAAAAAAAGTAGTGCCCCGACGAAGAGATAATATTCCACCAAAACGAGCTGCTTGCCGGACCGACGAGAGAAGGACACTTGTTCATAGAACGTCTTAGCGCTAAGTTCAGTTATTTTACCAGCTAATTTTCTCTTGACACCTTTCGACTCTTTTAAAGATTGTCTTTAATTTGCTTAGTCGTTTATAGAAATTATCTTACTGATCATAATTTTGTATTCAAATTGATAGTAATTCGATAAAAAAGTCGTTTTAGTTTTTTATTATTTTCTAATAAATAGATTTTATTTTTAAAATTTAAATAGAAGCAGTGTTTGTGTCTCCTACGCTAAGGTATATACGTAAGTTTATTCAAATTTTTTTAGTTCTTACTTCTTTTTTATTATTGGGATTTTGTAATTCTTTGACTTGAGTCATCCGACTTTACCCGACCTCTACTGCATATTGTTTGTCAGTTGCAGTGATTTTACAGAAGACTGAGTTTTTTTAATTAAGACAGTTACTTTGATAACAGTTAAATAATTAAATTGTTCTTTTGGTTCAATTCAAGGAACACGTATGGGACGCATACGAGGAAAATGAGGGCCAAGGCGACGAAGGCGATTAACATGATATGAGGAGTGTGGAAGAGAATAAAACTGGAGAATATAAAAGGGAGATTGTACATAATGAAGGCGATAATTAAGTCAGGGGTAATGTATGGGGTGGAGATTTGGGGGTGGGAAAAATGGGAAGACATCGAATGAATTCAGGGAAAGTATGTGAAAATGGCACTAGGGGCTAATACCAATACGCCAGAGTATATATGGGGAATGGAAACGGGGAAGGGAAATTTAGAGTTTGAGACGAGGAGGATGGCAGGGGACTACTTATTAAGGGTTTTAAGGATGGCGGACGAAAGATGGCCGAAAATATGTCTAAGGGAAGAGATCAGAGGAATAGTGAACGGTTATCAATCAGAGTTCGGACAAAGACTGAAGAAAGTGGAAGACAAGGAAGGAATAAGGTGGATGTTTGAAGGAAGAGAGTTAGGAGCAATAAGGAAAAAATTGGAAGAGTGGAGAGCAAGAAGGGAAGAACAGGGGGTGCAAAGGTGCTGGGGAAAAAAAGGCAGGTCGAGCTTCTGTAGAAGATACAAGGAGTGGAAGATAGTGCTGGAGTGTAAAAGCTACTGGAATAATTGGAAGTGGAGCGGAAGGATGAAGGAGCAGTGGGCAAGATTGAGATGTGGTAGTGTAGGGAGATCGGAGCAGAGGGGTTTTCAGAACACAAGGTGCAGGTTATGTGGAAGGGGGGATGAAACATTGGAGGGGTGTGGAGGAAAAAAAAGGAGGTAATAGGGGAAAGATGGGTAATTGAGGTAAAAGATCTTGGTCTAGTAGGGTCGAAAGAGGGATTGAGGGGAAGGCTGGTGGAACTACTAAAAGGAGAGCTGAGTATAGGGATGTACGAATATAGCAGAGAGTTCAAAAGAAAGCCAGGGAAAATACGAAAGAGGAGAAAGAGGTAGAGCTGTAGGATGAGCTGAGAAGAGTGAGAAAAGGAGGAGAGGAAAGAGAAGGGAACAGGTCCAGGATAGCAACAGCGGTCAAGGAGGCATCGGGGTAATTTATAAAAGTGTAGTTTGTAAGAGTGAGGGGGCGACAAAAGGATAAAATGTAAAACGATCTAGAATCGATACATGCAATTATTGTAAATATTTGTTGTTGTTATTGTTGTTGTTGTATTAATAAATTAATAAAAAAAAATAACTAAGTTGTTTGAAAAAATTGTATTTACTTTGCAATGAAAAGATATGTTTAGCAATAGTAATGCAAGTTATAACTTGTCTTATTTTCTTTAACCGGTAGAGAAGGTGTTATTTAATGAATAGGTTTAGAAGTAAAATTGAATTCTAATTTTTAAGTATATTATATCATAAAAGTGTGTACATTGCTTATATAATAGTTGTTTAGTTTGCAAAAAATAATAAAAATATAAGAACAACTGATTAAAATACTTTTAGAATAAAGAACAATAGACTTTTTGACAAATAAAAAATTATGTCATAATGTCTTTACTTTTCAAATAGATCAAAATGAAAATAAAAATTATAGGGAGTTAACTATTATAATAATTCTATTCATAATTGCTTTAAATAGATATCACTGCAGAGGAAGAAAAATATAACATGAAAAAATTTAAAAAAATCTTAACGAAATAAGATAAGACAAAAATATTACAAATCAAGTCGTATAAATGCAAGGAATGTGCTAATATAGTGTATTTGCTATCTTAACAACGGAGTTTCGTTCCTCGTGCTATTATTGTTGACTAGGAACCAACGTAATGGTAAAAAATTCTTTTTTCCATCATACAGAGTCTTATTTCTAAATAATATTGATTAAAAATGTATTTATTTCTTTCAAACGAAATATTGTTAGTAAATATAAAATTAGTTGATAAAATATAACCTTTATTCGGCATAGTTTGATAAGCGTATTTCTAAACATATAATTAGGAATATGGAATATAAATTTGTTGTCAGCGAAAGAAAGGATCGATGGACGACAGCTGATTACAAAGACTTGAACGATGATTCTGTATAGGAATTAAACAGAGGTAATTCATATAATTTATGTTATTGTTGAAAGATATCGATTATCGCTAGTCCTCTATATTTATCTCATCAATTAAAATAGAACGGTAAGTATAAGTCCTTAAGCTATTTAAATGCAGAGAAAAATTATTGTAATGATAACAATAAATAATCCTAAATTTAAGATCGTCGATAATAAATTTGTTGAACGAATGCCTCAATAGAGTACACAAGAGAACGTAAAAATTACAATATTGTTTCGTGTAAAAATAACGATTTCTTCTTATTGTATTATAATTTTTACAAAAAATAACAGTTCTGCAGTATTTTTGTAAAAATTAAAATAATAAACATCCTTAAAAAATGTATACTTTTCACTATTAAAATATTGTACTGAATGTTTTTAGACCAATAAAAACACAGCTTTTTTAGATTCTCTTTTTAATTCCAGTGATGGCATATGCTATTCAAAGACGTAATTTTCTTAGATAAAACCAGTGTCATTTTCAATCACCTACAAAAGTTAAATAAAGCTTTTAGAGAAGAAGGCGTTGTTGAAGGCATATTGTAGCGTTTTATGAATAAGCAAGATTTTTTTTAAATATAAAAGGTTTTTAATTATCAACCTATTATTGATTTGTGAAAAATTCACTTGTCTAAGTTATATTTCTTTGCTTTTTATTGTTTTGTTCTTCAATAAGCTTCTGTACTCTTCTGGTTTAATTAATTATGGCCATTTTCGTAACTCATATAATTCTATATGTTGAGCTATTAATACTGCATTGTCTAATGTTAATTCTCTAATTTGATTCAAATGACATTTAGCTAGAGTGCTTTTTAGTCCTTCTAAAAAGCGTTTAAGTAGGCCTATCTTATCAATAAAGCAATAATTAAATTCACTCAATATCTGTATTAAAGCGAGAATGTAGAGTTCTGCAGACTCAAAAGGCATTTGATTTCGCATTAGAAAACGATATATAATCGCATCAAGTCCTCTATAAGGCGAGTACAATTCTTCTAACATATATATAAGCCTTTTGTAAGAATAAGCAAAAATGCTGTAAGGAGCTATTCTTTCTTCAATATTTTGACGGACAGGAAAAGACATCATATATATTAAAAAATAAGCTTTAATGTCGTCCGATACTCGGAGTAAATTGACTACAAACTCAAACTCATTTTGCCATAGAAGAAAACTTTTTCTACCTGGATCAAATTTTTTAATGTACCTAACACTTTCAGTTAACAGCGACGAAAGGTTCTCCATTTTTTCTAATGTTTTAAACATAAATACAATCTTTTTTATTTTAGTAACACTTAAATGAATAAAAAGGTAAATATTTGGTTTTTTCTTACCTCTTTCCTTTAAGAGGTACACATTTTGTTGGTAGTTCATTGAAGTTAGTCTTTTGTACCAAAGGTCAATATTTTATATTTAAATTAGAAATATATTTTAACTTAAGTGAAAAAATACAGTGTTATATTAAAGGTACAGAATAGTTTCAGGAATAGTTTACTGTTAGCAAGAATAAGACTACAAATGAAATTCTAATGTCCTCTATATATGAGGGTTGCTCAGTGACTTTATTTCATTAAAATGTAAATAAATGTAAAAGGAATAAATAGTTATTTAGTGTCTCTTATATGTCCTTGCTATACGTATTAATATATATATATATATATGTATATGTGTAAATAAATATTATAAATAATTTTGTTACGTCAGTAGATTTGAACGTAATATAATCTAACGATTAAATCGAACAATCAAGTCTCAATTCATTTAAAATATATTTTATTTAATAAAGTCAAGTAAAATGCATTATAATAGTTTAACACTTTTTCTGCTTTTGATACTCTGAAATTGGTTGCACTTTTTATTTTTTTGTCGTGATATAGATTTCCAACTGAAACTTTATATTTCTGAAACGAGTTACCGTCTACATAAAGCTGTAAAAATTATTACTTACGTAATACTAACGTATAAATAGAGAAACTAAAGATTTAACGTATAAATTTTCAAAATTTTTGTTTTTGTTTTATTCAACTATTATACTTTTTTGATTATCTGATTGCTCTGGATGCGTAAGTTGCATTCTACGATAAACTGGTAGATTTAAACATTTTTTATTAAGGTTTCTTCAATATCATAAAGTTTTAAATATCATTTAAAAAACAGGCAAGAAAAATTTTTAGATTTTTTAATCATTCATTTAAAAAGATATCAAAGTGAAAGAAGTTGCGCTTATCTTACGTTTCTCTTTAAATTTTTTGCATAATAAAGCGGAACGAAAATTTGTCAATTTTTGTTCTTTTACTAACTATTTGTTTGTGATATAAGTAAATAATTTAATATCCGATAATCAAATACTAATACCCGCAGAGCCATCTCTTGTTATTGTCTCTCACATGAGAATAACTAAAAGTTTGATAAGATTTGTGTATGCAATCGTGTTAGTGTCGATAAACGGAAGTTGTGCATGCAAGAAAAAAATCATGAGTATTAGGTAAAAGAAAATGATTACCTAAACTAAGATACGTTTTTATGGCAAAATTTAAGGAACATTGTTTTTAAAAAATTTTTATTAAATAGAATAAAATACTGCATATAAAAAATGTAATTTACTTTAATGCTCTAACCTCTTTAAAAACAAATAATTAAAACACTTTTTAGAACAAAAAGTAAAAACAAATTATTATCAATGTTTTAATACACGATTTTTAAGTATAAAAAAGTAAATAATTTTTTTTAAAAAAGGGTGTGTTACGTTTTAACTGACGAATGATTGTAAGTATTAGTGATAAGTCTGCAGTGGTCACTCTGCGTTCACCGAGTAATAGCCGGGACAAGGCAGGTTCGTTTATTCGAATATCAAGAGACGGTAAAATATGGCGAATGTTTTATTAAATTACCGAAATTTTTTAGACATTATTTATTATAAAATTGGATGAAATTATCAACCGGAGCGAGTAAGCGAATTTTTATATTTGAAAGCTACACTTTTTTTCGTTTAAGAATACGGAAACAGGAAAATATGAGGGTGAACACTGAACGTAATAATTTATTTCGCACACTTAAAGAATATGATCTTTTAAATGTATTTTAATACTTACAGTTTTATTGAATGGTACCTCTTTGTATTTGGTTCGTCACTTAGCGATAAAGTAGCCACAATCGGAGTATCAGGAATTAAAGTGATGGCAGAGATAATTGCAGGTCGATGTGCACTACAAGCGAAATATTTTGGGAATGATTGGAGGAATGTTCATGAAATTAAAGGCTTTATGAGTGAACCAAAAAATTATAATTTTTTAGTAAATATTAATCAAAAAGCAAATATCGAATAAGTATCAAGATACAAAATCAAACACAAAAAACAAAGTATAAAATTATAATACAGATTAATGGTGATATAGTGATATTATTATAGTAATAAAAATTGTAATTATAGTGATAGTAATATGGTGATCTCAGTACTTGCCGCTGCACGAAGTTTCTTTTTATATACCCCTAAGGTTTCTGTAGTGGAAGGACGTAGGTCTAACCTCTGTACTCTACTCCCACCAAGTTCTACATGCTTTTAGAAAATGTTTATATTAATTCTATCATATTTTTGAGCGGCTCTGGATAACTGGTCAATGATAAATTATCTATATTACACGATAAGGTACGTTCGGTCCTCACGTATTGACTTTTCTAAGAATTCCATTATCCCGGAGGTTTCTTTTTCCCACCCCAAAATTTCAATTACATTATTCGTGGCGTAGAGAAAGCTTAAATTATTTATTAAACATATGGTTTAGTTAATCGCTACGGAGTATCTACTACATATTTATCATGTGTTTTATCATGTGTGTATCAAATCCGCATATGTGCAGGTATGTCGAATACGCATATAGTATTATTCATTAAGTTAAATATAATTATATTTCAGAACGTTCTGTCGTCTATGGTTTCTAAGAGTGCCATATGTTACGAGTTGGTTTTTTCTTGTTCTTTTTTCTTATTTTTGTTAACAGATATGTTCATAAGGGAGAACCTGTGTCGCCACGTCGATGTTTTCTGAGAAGTATTTCTAAGAAGTCGACAACTTATTTTCTCCACTTTCATTTATGAATGACTTTATTTATCTTGATTGTTGAAAAAAACCTTATAATCTTACATATATATTTATTCGTTGGTTCGGTCTAATATCTTTCTTATTTTATTTTAGTTACTAATATTGTTCAATAAATCTCTTATTAAAATTATCAAAGATCATTGCCTTTAATTTCCTATATTTTTTAGTTAGAATTTGGTTGGTCCATCTTTTGCATAAACTATTAAATGTTACTTTATTGGTCTTTTATATAAGTATTAAATGTTTTGTAATTAGACTTTTATATAAACTATTGGAAATAGAAGCACTCGTTGTCAATACCATTTTAACTTAAAATTGGGATTAAACAATTTCAAATTAGGTCTAAACAATTTCAAATTAGGACAAAACACGTTAAGAACTACACTGTTTATAGTAAGCGGAGTCATAATAAACGGATTTCATTCTATAACCAATGACTATAAACTAAAAGCAATTATTTTTTTAAATAAAACATCATAAAATTTTTTTTTTTTTTTTATTATTATTAAAGAACATACAATCAATTCTCAACAAGAATTGTAAGTATTTTAGGCTGGCGTGATTCAATAACATGAAATGTAAATAAATAATATATACATTGGTATGTCTAAATACATTTAAGTCAAGTAATATTAGTATGTTTTAAATCATCCAAATCTATTTTTAAGATCAGAAGGGTAGAAAATTTTTAGTCTTCGTACTAGGTCATTAGTTTCCAGTAAGTTTTTTTCTAGAGTGTTGGGATGTTTGGTTAAACGGGAATTGTAGCGTTCACTGAAGTTTGCAATTTCTTCTTTTATCGTCGATATTCCTAGATCTTGATGAATTCTTTCGTTTGTTACGTACCATGGGGCATTGCAAATGTTCCGTAAAGTTTTTGATTGGAACCTTTGTAAAATTTCTATATTTGAGTTACTCGCAATTCCACATAGTTGAATTCCATATGTCCATATGGGTTTAAGAATAACTTTATAAATAGCAAGCTTCTTTTCCAGCTCTAACTTTGATGATCTACCAAGGAGCCAATAAATTTTTCTTATTCTTTCCTTCATGTGTTTTATTTTGGTTTTAATGTGTTGCTTCCACGTTAGCCTTTTGTCCAGAATAATACCTAGATATTTGATCGAGTCCCTAATAGGAATATTTACCCCGTTGATGGCTACAGGGGGACATATGCCTCTGCGCAATGTGAAGGTTACATGAGCTGATTTGCTTTCGTTTATATTGATTCTCCATTTTTGACACCATTTTTCCAGTGAGTGTAGATGACGTTGGAGAGTATCAGTTGCGTTCTGGGGATCACTATCAGACGCCAGTAAAGCTGTATCGTCTGCAAATGTAGCAGTAGTTACCTCTTCTGAGGTAGGTAAATCTGCCGTGTAAATTGCGTACAGTAAGGGCCCAAGAACGCTGCCTTGTGGAACACCAGACAAGATTGGATAAGCTGAGGTGAAGTGGTTTTGATATTTAACAAGGAATTTTCTATCTGTTAGGTAGGATTTGAGGATTAGGTAGAAGGGATATGGTAATATATTTTTGAGTTTAAAAAGTAGACCTGTGTGCCAAACTTTGTCGAATGCTTGTCTTATGTCCAGGAAAACAGCGGAGCAATATTTTTTCTGTTCAAGATCTTGTGATAGTTGACGAGTGATTCTATGGACCTGCTCGATTGTTGAATGATATTTCCGAAACCCGAACTGATGATCAGGCAAAGTAGGGACTTCCAGGGACTTAAGTAGGCGATTAGAGAGCATTTTTTCGAAGAGCTTAGACAGAGTGGATAGGAGACTAATTGGCCGATATGACATAACTTCATATGGTGGTTTACCTGGCTTGTGAATTAGTGTAACCACTGCCACTTTCCATGATGTAGGATAGTAACCTAGGCGTAAGATGGCGTTGAATAGCGAGGTAATCCACGCGATTCCTTTCTTTGGTAATTCTTTTATTGTCTTTTCGTTGATTAAGTCAAGACCAGGAGCTTTTTTCGGATTGACGTGAGTTGCAATTGTTTCCCTGACTTCCATTGAGTTGAACGGTTTTATCTGTGGAGATAGTTGAATGGCGAATTCATGACCGTCCAGATGTCTTCGTCTTCCGTAAGTGCCGATGATAGATATGGTGTGAATACGTTCGTCAGGTGGGAGGCGAAGAGATTGGCTTTATCTATTGGTCTTCTAGCCCATTCACCTTGGGACTGACGGATAGGTGGGATTTCTTGAGTTGGTCGAGTAAAA
>JACGTP010000086.1:0-84557 GCA_023678845.1 Mischocyttarus mexicanus
GAACGTAGGCTACAGAAAATGTTGGAAAAAGCTATTATGAAGATAATCATGGGTGATCTTAGTCAAGCCGATAGGAATTTATTGAAAAGCTTGAATTACAATTTGGAAGAAGTTATGGCGATACGCGAATACGAGTTTGCTAAAATAGAAGAAGAAGAAAAACGTTTAGAGATGATCAAATTGGAAAAGGAAAAGCACAAATCTTCTAACGGGATGCATTTCGAAAAGAAGAAGAGGGACCAAATTGAAGAAAAATCCAACGATAACGAGGATTTCGATTATGCTTCTTACAATCGACGAGCTGTCATCGAATACGAAAATATTGCCACCCAAATAGAATTGCAAGAAGCTAAAGAAGATCCTGAGATTCCTGATTACGATGAGGATGATCTTTCTAAGGAAAAAATTAGCGAAGAAGGAAACAACTATTCGTCACCTGACAATTATCATCGTAGTTTTGACAAGGCTATGGAACCACACGTTGTATTTAAGATACGTTACGATGATTCCGAATTCGATTCTTCCAGTTCTGATGAAAAATCAAAGATACATCGTAAACAACCTAATCGTGACTTTTTCAACATACCGAATAATCATGAATCGTTGAATTCGAAGAAACAAGAAGATCCGCTTACTAATGCTGCTAATTTATTTCATACATCTACCTTCGTTCCTTCACCTACTCTTCCTACTCCTTCAATTCCATCTTCTACATTTTCTCTTTTTTCCTCAACTTCTTCCTACTCGTTATCTTCGACTCCAAGAATATTGAATATCTTTGGCAAACCTAAACTTCTCGATTCATCTACAACCAATAGTAATAATAATAATAATAATCATCGTCACCATTCAGAAATTCGAGAAACTAAAACGTACGATACAGTTGATACGAAAAATGTAACTTTGTCGACTAATTTCAGTAACTTAGTTGATAATAACGTCACCAAAGATCTCGAATTAAAAAAAGAAAATTCTACGGACAAGATGAATAACGGTGAACAGGGTGATGATAATTCGAATAAACGTATCAACGAATACGAAGGTTTAGAATGGGTCGAAGACGATGTTTACCGAGTGATTCCATCCATAGCGAATACTATTGCAGATTATGGTAACCTCGATGAATACGATGACGATGTTGTTTCAACTTACGAACATAATTCTACGAGTTACGAGGAAAACGATAACGACACTACCGAATATCAAAACGACAATTCTGATACATTGGTGGGTAACACCAATTCAACTTCGGTGGGCAATCAATCGTATGGATCTTATCAGCAAATGGTTCAAGCTTTTCGAAAGGAGTAAGTTTTTCAAATGATTTTATTCTTTCTTTAATTTTCTTCTTTTTTTTTTTTGCGTACGAAGAGAATTTATTATTTATTTTGTTCTTTTTTATGTAGTCTATGGATCATTTTTGTTCAATGATATTACGTAGGATATATTTGTTTCCTACGGTAAAATTAAATCACGATATTCATTCGTATAATAATTATCGTTCATCACGTGCTAAGCTTTTTCGATGTTGCGAGCGCAGCATTGATATTCACGAATTGTGCTTTTTCGTCTTTTAGAGGAAACCTAACATCAACCTTCGACAGGTAAGCCTCCATCGAGGCTAAAATATATCAACCCGCGTTGGTAAGGGATATCGTGTGCCATTTTCATTTTCTTTTTTTTTTTTTGTTCTTTTCTTTACACCTTTATTCATTTTGTTCTCTCATGTGTGTCTTAATTTCAAACCTTGCTAATTATCTAACCAAAGACCATTTCCTTGGATTTTTCTTTTTCTTTTCTTCTTCATCTTCATCAACTAACGAACATTCTAATCAGATCGATTAAAAGCTCTCTCTTTCTACCTTTTTTTTTAAAATCAAAGGTTTTGAAAAACGTCGTTGAACTTTTGGGTCGAAGAAACGCTGACGTTTATTTCTGATAGTTTTCGATCCAATTACCAACCGAAACTCGCGGTAGTAGTAGACTTTTACTGCGTGCGAATATTTATTCGCGCACGTGTGTGCAAGAAACGCCGCTTGATAGATCGTTAAAAAGACGACGAATCGGAAGGAAGGTCGGGCGTGAAGAAGAAGAAGAAGAAGAAGAAGAAGAAGAAATGAGCGCCCGTGCGCAAACCGAATATCCGCGGGACGTTTAGAGCAGAAGAGACAACGACTACGAGAACCCGACGTTCTCCTCGAAACGTTGCCCCCGTCATTTAAAAATATCTCGATGGAATGTAACGGCAAGGAAAGAATTAAAACGAAAAGAACAAGAAGTAAAAAGAAAAAAAAACAAAAATTTGGAACCATCTCGTTTCCTTCTTCTTTTTTAATTTTTTAGTTTCTTTGCATTATCTTCAATATTCAAATCGAATTAAAAGGGGAATCCCGATTAATTCAACCATAATTTGTTGTTGTTAATTTCACTTCGTGCATGCACGATTTTTATCAACGTAATCAAAATTAATTTCATTTTAATATACCTTTTTTTATAGTCACGATTAAATTGATAGATTCTGGTAAAAAGAAAAACAAGGAAGAAACGACACGTGTCTCCATAAAAAGAAGAAGAAGAAGAAGAAACAAATTTAAATCCTTGCAACGAATAAATCAGGCGGGTTATACGTAACATCATAAGAATAAAAAATACTGTTTCGAAATCGTCCAAAATATAAAAACAAAGTAAAGAAGATTCGGTTCGAAGACACTCGTAGATTCGAGCTGGTTGCGTTACTTCAAATCTGTCCACGTGCGAAAGAAATTTAGTATCTTCGAATTCTCTTCTTCCTCTTGCATTTTATTTCGTTAGATTCATTTTCTTCTTAAGTTGAAACTTTTATTAATTGTAAATCGAGCCGAGGAATCATTTCGTTTTGTTTCTCGACAAATAAACGAATTATTTCATTTTTGGTTCTTTATGATTTACATTCAAACGGGGTAAGAGAAAAGGGTTGAAAAAGGGGAGAGTAGAAAGAAAATAGAAAAGGAAGATAAGATAAATTAATCTTTGATAACTTTTAAGGAAGGAGACGTATGACGGAATTTCCTTGACTACGTAGGTGTCTAGCTGCGTTTTTAAATCGTCTTCCTTCTTTGGCCGACCTCCTCCCGCGTTGTCGGATAAGCGCATGGAGACCCTTTCTTTTATTTTATTAAGTCTAGACGCGTAAATGCATTCGTGCTGACACTGGCGTAGCCTCTTTCTCTCTTTCTCTCTTTTATATACAAGAAATAGGAACATTTCTAAACATGATTCGCATTTCATTGACCATCATGATTTGGATCAAAGTTTTCTTTCATCCTAAATAAACGCTTGGAATTCTGAATTATACAATTATGCCAACGAGTCTCATGCCAGATAAAAGTAGCCTATTCGTTTTTTTTTCTTGAAAGTTTTGAAATTGTTACGTCGAAAAATTTAAACGAGTATTGGAACAGTTCAATTTCCAATAATTGTTCCCATATTTGGATAGAAACTTTTCAATCCATTCTCATTCTGATTCTGATTTTGAATTAAGCCTCTTATCAAATTGATCTCTCATCTTGATTCTGAATTACACGATTATGGGAACGATATACACCGAGAATGGGATAGAAATTAAAATATATTTAAAACACATATTTGTTTCAATCATAAAAGTATGATTGATAAAAAGACAAATATTTTCTATATTAGATTTGAAACTTGTCATCCCTCTTCAGCCCTCTCGCTAAACCCAACCTGATTAATAAGTTTATTCTCATTTTTTATATCTTTCGATTACCTAATTCCTTTTTACGCATAAATACAACTCGTACACAACGATTATAAGGGTTTTTATTCAAATATTAGTCATCAATATTACGTTGTGAGTAATTGAAGATAATTTAGTTCGGAAGAAAATAAAACAGTCACCAGGATGGTAATACTCAATGACTAGTGTCAGATAGGACACGTGCGTATAAGCTACGAACATACACATAAATGCATACATGTATATATAAATAGAATTCGAAACGTTAGATTTTATTCTAGCTAAAACAATCAAGAGCAATTATCATCAGCTGTCGATGATTGTTCTAAGAAAATATAAAATGACAGATACAATTCTTACGAAAGAAACACGCATGCATAATACAACATCGGGCGAGGGTTTCTCGTTCAAGAAAGACAGAAAGAAAGAAAGAAAGAAGGAGAGAAAGAGAGAAAGTGGGTGGGTTGGTGAAAGGGTGGGAGGGAGGGTTGACTAACGTCTCAGGCTTGCGATTTATGCGTCTGTTCTTTTTCGCGACAGTCATAATAGTAATCGAGAACCGTCGTTTGCATACTTAAACGCAGTCTACCCAGCCGAGTTGAGCACCCTCGTAATAACCGAGTGTCTAGTCGGACTGCAGTTAGGCTGTTCTCTTACGACGTTATGTAACACATTTCAATTTAATGCGCTGACCTTGTCTATGCGTCTCTCTTCCTACGTGAACGCAGACGGATATAAGAGCAAGAAAGAGAGAGAGAAAGAGAGAGAGAGAGAGAGAGAAAGAATGATAAAGAAGGAAGTTTCGAGTGACTTCATCCCAACCCTCGTCAACAAGCGAGATGCATGCTGCATCTTCTTCCTTTTTTTTTTATTATTTTTCTTTCCTTTCCTCGTTCATTTCTTTATTACTTTTCTTTCTTTTCTCAATGCACCCCACCTATTATAACTCGTTCGAATACTCATTTCGTTCGTTCGTTCGTTCGTTCGTTCCTCTTCTTCCACCTTTTACTTTTACTCACATCAGAGATCGTGCTCCTGATTTTCAAGTTACTTACGAGTAACTACCAGCTAGCTACCAAAGAAATTTATCTCCTTTTTTTGTTTTTTTTATCAACAACTTTCTAAAAAGTTTCTAATTCGAGTCTGAAAGTTCCCAAATTGGATCTCCTCTCATAAAATGAAACGAATCAAAAAATATAAATAAAAAAGAAAGATAGATAGATAAAAGTTACGGTATCTTCGGTAATCCTACCGGATCCGTTCTCATGTTCGACGACGGCCTCCAGACTGACTCTCCTCGCGAGTCCTCTTTCCCAGACCAGACGGCAGTCAGACAAGGCACGTACGTAACGAGACGGCGTAGAATGCGTGACTTGGACACGGCTAGATCAACGGGCATGCCTAGAATCAAACCTTAAGAGATAGTCAACATTTCGTCTCAACATTTCTTGCAATTCTCTTTTCCTCTTCTTCTTGTTCCTTTTTTTCCTACTTCTTTAATCCCACGCAATTACGATTAAAATCATTACCTTGATCCTTCTCCTACACATACCACACACGTTGGAACGTAAACACACACGTTACTCAACCCTTTTCAGTTTCTACATTTTAAAAAACTAAAATAGAAAAATTAGAAAAAAATATAAAAGAATGAAAACTCAAAATAAATCGTAAAAAAATCACTACTTACCTTTAGGTTTTAAACCCTACGGTAAGATATCTATCTGTCTCTCTCACTTTCTCCGAGGAAAAAAAAAATACTCGTTCTCGCGGGTGGAGGTCGTTGACGTTGGGGCATCGGCTCGAGTTTAACCCTTAGAACGACGATCGTAACGTTTCTATGTACATTTCTAAATACCAACCTCCGTGTATACATCATATACATACACACACATACACACACATACACACACATATATATATATACACCTATCAAATATACTCTTCCTCTCTTGTAGCAATCTTATCTCGAGAGAAAGATGCTTGTAAAAATACCGGCCCCCGAGAGCTACCAGTCTTCACCTTTAATTTATTTCTTTCTCTCTTTCTCTCTCCCTCTTTTCCCTACGGTGTTCGTAAGATCAAAAAACCATAAAATGAAAAAATAAGAAAAACAAACTAAAACACACAAGTATGCATAAGGGATACCAACGAATCGTGATGAATCACGTTGAACTCGTTTCAACGTAACGTTTAAACAATAATCAAAGTATGTTATTATTTCGTAAAAGTCAAAAATCTAAAGGTAATTTCTATAAGAAGAAGAAGACGAAGAAGAAGTAGAAAGAGAAGAAGAAGAAGAAGAAGAAGTATAAAAAAAAATGAACAAGAAGAAGAGAACGTGGAATGCAAATCGAGACGAGTCCTGAGACTCCTTGGAGATTCGAGGCGCGGCCTCGGAACGACTGCATTCGTGGTTGTTACGTTCGAACGTTAAAACACACAAATATATCTAACGTGTACACGCTTATACAACATATATACGCACGTGTGTATACCTTAAGAGACGTTTCAAAGAGAAAGGAGAAAGAGAAAGAGACAGATATACAAAGATACAGAGATATACAAGGAAAGAGAGAAAAAGATAGAAAGAAAGAATGAAAGAGTGAGAGAGAAAACCGATCAGGGTGCCGATATCTTCACTGTCTGTCTAGCCGCTGTCTAGAGCGTATAATAAATGACTCGGACCCATAGCCTGTAGCCTCTTTCTAGGTCACTGACCATTGTTGCCTGTTTGCCTGCCTGCTTGCTTGCTTGCTTGTCTGCTTACTTGTCTGCCTGCTTGCTTGCTTGCTTGCTTGCTTGCTTGACTGCTTGTCTGCTTGTCTGCTTGTATGCTTGCCTGCCTGCCTACCATCGAGTCATCATAGCACACGGAAGTCCTCATAAATAGTCTCGAGGTGAAGATTTTCGTAGCTCAGGCGTGCACATAATTGCTATTTCATAATCGAACTCGAAAAACTTCTACACGGGGTCTGGTTGTTATTACCACATTGGGGACCTCAAAGAAATTTGTTCCTTGCCTATGAGTGTATGAGTACTTATATTTTATTTTATTTTATTTTATTTTATTTTCATCAATTTATCGAAGAGAGTATGTGTTTTTTGTTGATTGTTATCTTTTGATAACGAGATATCTTTAATGATACGAATCCAAATGTATTTTTATTTGATCCTGGTAAGAGGAAATGGTTTATCATCCGATATGAAATCGTGTGTTTTATTGTATTATGTTTTTGAGTTTTTTTTTTGAATTGTTTTTTTATTTATTTATTAATTAATCGACAAAAATTAAACGTACAAGTATCTTTAGATAGATATTCGTTGTTTCTCTCTCTCTTTCTTGTTAGAAGAGAACTGATAATTTATTGGATTGTCAGCAATAGCTGAACGATTGTTTCATACAAGATGATCTGGAATAAATGAGAAATATTTTATATTGATTGTATTGGTACGTAATAACGATTTAAACAAAAAAGTTTACCAGTTAAATCCGATGATCATTTATGTGTATTTGAAATGAATTCTTCACAAAACTTCTATTAAAACAAGGTTGAAAATTCAAAGATTAGATGAAAATTTTTAACAAAGAAATCATTTCGAACATTTTTCTCGTAAGTCTAAGAATGCATTTGCCAGATAAAAATGTCTTATTTTTCAATTCGGTAAAGAACGACTTCTGGAACATACTGGATTTTTGTATGAACATGTTTCATTAAAATTGTTAAAAATACTATTTCGTACTTATTCAGAAATACACTATAGTGTATAATAAATAATACTGTGTCTGATCCAAGAAAATTTGTTTAGCTATCGCAATTGTTTTTTGAATAAAATTGCTTAGCATGTCATATTTATTTTTGTTCAATCTTATTCTTTTGATTTTATTTAAAATAAACAAAAATGCAACACTTATATATTAAACAGATAAATAAATAAATAAATATTTTTTCCAGTCAAGGACAGAAGGCTATAGAAGATATAAAATCAAGGGTATTGGCATTAACGGGAAGGTTCAATCTATCATCGAACACGAATAAGGTTCAACGTGAAAGACTGACGACGTTCTTGCCTATTTGTGAGTAATATAATAAAACTGATCTAATCTTCTCGGAAACGAAGATGATATATATTTCAGTTACGACAATGGGGAAATTCGTTTGACGTATGACAGGTCAAATGCCGCGTAACACGGATCAGGAAGCTTGGTCGGACCCGTTCTCGATGAACATGCACTTTCGATTGAATCTTACGTGGGGCGAGCACGTGATCGCTGCGAAATTAAGGATCTACAAGTTGCCGCAGGACAATTTGACGTCGTCATCGTTGCCAACGAGTGGTGGTAGTTTCGCTGGAGAAGAACAAGATGAGGAAGAGGAAAAGAAGATCAGAATATCTGTTTACTATTATACCAAATCATTGAGGAAACATCGAGGTGAGATATCCTATCATTTATTTTTTATTAATATATACCCAGTAAACACAAAATGTTAATATGACGTACGATTTACGTTATTTTTGAAAAATGATATAAACTTTGTGTTAACTGGGTATATATTGAATATTAAGATTTGTTACAGTTGAATAAATGAATATTTACTTTTAACACGTTCTGTGCCACGTGTACCATTCGTGGTACACGATAAACTTGAACTACAAATGGTACACGCTGCAATATTTATTTAATGCAATGAAAACAAATATGACGTGAAGATCATTTCCAGCAATTTATTTTATTTAAAGTTCGAATCTCAAAGCTAAGATGACATATTATCATTCATTATTACATATAATCCATTATTATTATTATTATTATTATTATTCGTTAATGTTCGAGATGGTGGAGGAGAGAGAAGAAAAAACGTACACATTTGGAATAAAATTATTATTAATATATTGTAATTATTTTGTTGATAGCAAGGAAACGTTTGATGGATTCCGTGATGACACCATTGACCAAAAATGGTACGCATTTGGCATTGGACGTACGACAAGGGCTCAAATATTGGAAACTAAATCCAAGAAATTCACATGGTAACGTCGGAAATCACGGTCTGGCAATTCAGGTGGAAGATCAGGACGGTAGACCGCTCAAACCGGCCCTTTACATTCAGGAGCCGTCTTGCTTGAACGGCGACAACGACGATCAGAAGGCATGTGAGTGTGTGACCTAACAGTACTAACTCCCGCATTTCTATTTTTTTCTGTTTTTCTTTTGTCTCTCTCTCTTTCTCTCTCTCTCTTTCTCTCTCTCATTCTTTGCAAGCAAGATTTTTTTCTTTAATCCGATAATTAACGACGTGTGCCAAAATAACAACCTTATCGATACTCCCGATCATTTTCTCTCTCTTTCTCTCGCTTTCGTTTTATGGTATCGATCGAGAGAAGAAAAAAAAGGGATCGTTTCGATATTTTTCTTCTGCATGTAGTGTATGCATATACATATATGTATATATAATATGTATATATATATAATATATTACACATACATACGACAAGTACACGAGTACAAAGTTTTCGTGTTCTCTGCTCGTTCGAAACATGCCTTACTTTTTTTTGTCATTTTTTGTTTGTCGTTTTTTAATACTTCCTCTCTTATTTTCTTTTTACAAAAAGGAACAAATATATATATGTATATATATAACCATGAAACTGGTGTTCTTTCTACCACAGCTCCCTCCGATTTACGAATGTAATTGGACTTTTCTTTTCTTTTCTTTTATTTTTTTGTTTTTCATTTTTCTTTATTTTTATTTTTTCTCTTCTTCCTTACAGGGGACTACTTACCTGCACTTTTCGTCCGAGCCTGTTCTCGTTACGTTCGCGTCGTAAACGACGAAATGGTCACGTACGTGAATTGCAGGCACTAAAGGTGCCGGCGAAAGTAGTCAGGGTTGATGATCGCGATGGTTCAAGAAGAAAAGAAGAAGAAGAAGAAGAAGAGGAGATAAAGGAGAAGGATGAGGATGATGAAACGAGGAAACAAAAAAAATAGAACTAACTAAATCAAACAATTACACTGTGTAAACGTTGCACAGTTGTAAATTCTCCACCGCATCCGCTACCCAACACCCCAACACCCCAAAACCCCACACACATTTCATATTTTTATAAATGATTGAACTTTTTCGATTTAGGATTATGCACATATATATTTTTTGATACGAGTTTAGAGTTCGGGATTATCGTATGAGACTGACGTGCCTGCGTAGCGATTAAGCCTTTATGGGAGAGACATAGAAAAAAAAAAAAAGAAAAAAAAAGATTTAAAAAAGAAAAGCCAACCAAAAAAGATACAAAAAAAAATATATTACTATTAAAAAAACTATACGAAGAAGTTACGTTTGCGTACGATTCAGGTAAACGAGCGGCACCACCGCTGCCTCCGCCCCCCTCCTCCATTCATAGACTGTCTTTTTCTAAGATAATAATTTTAAGGAAAAACAATTGTATATTTCAATAACGAGTTAGATGATTTATCTAGGATACTTTTTCTTCGTTTTAAGATTTTAATTAGTTCTTTATATGTTATAGTATTTTTGACGCTTCCATCTTGTTGAGTCATCGCATAATTATGACTGATATAGCCAAATGTAAGAGTAGAGAGAATATACGACGAGATATCCTGCAATTGTTTAGTAAAAATTAAACAAACAAGGATGAACAATTAAGTAAAAAATGTAGAATAATTGATTTTTTATTTGAGATAAATAAGTGACAATATTTGTCGAGTGATCTCAACTGAATTTGCAAGATTGAAAACTAAACACCTTGTTTGAGGTGATGTAAAATTGATTACAAGAATTATCATCCATCGTATTGATTATTATTGCAAACATATTAAACAACACCGAATTAATTATTAAATTGATTTATCGTTTAGAATCATCCCTTGTTTGTTTGTACCACCAATTACTAAACACTATGCATATAATATTTACTTATGAGATTTGTGTTATTAACTTTTCTCAATCTAACGAATCTTGTTGAATTTAGAAAGTTCTCTCGTTATTATTAGACACAATATTTTATATAAAAAAATTAATTATTATTATTATTATTATTAATTTTGGTTTTTTTTTCCTTTTTTTTTATTTAATCCAGGTACTTTAATAAACTATACGTCCTAGTGGACATTCTACTACTACTATTACTACTACTACTTATTTGTTTAAGATTACATGTTAATTAAGAGATGTTCTCGTTGCATAAAACCAAACACTCGTCTGTACATACTGTAGATTTCGCAGTTTCCTATAGCATAGAAATAAATAAGAATAAAAAAAAGGAAAAAAACTTAGGTATTATTATATTGATAGAAATATAAGTTTAAACTTGGTTTTATATATCTTCTTGGTATTTCTTTAGTATTTTTTCATTCGTGTAATCGCATTTACACAATTTAATTCCTATAAGTAATAATTGTTTCTAATTTGTTTTTATTTTCTTAAGCGTCTCTCAAATGAAATCTCATTGAAAAAAAAATAAGGTTGGCTAAGAATTTCTGTACAAAAAAATGGTTTTATTAAAAAGACTTACATTCATAAGAAAAATTTTGTTTTAACGTTAACACATCAAATCACACGAAATTCATTTACCATTTATCATTCATTTTCTTCACTCTCTCTCTTTCTCTCTCTCTCTCTCTCGCTCACTCTCTTATATAGAACAAACATATATTTTTTATTTTTTAATGAAGTGGATGAAACGTTTTGCACCGACATCAACGAAAGCTCAAATACCAGCTGCATCGAATGACAAAAAAGAAAAGAAAAAACAAAATATATTTTTCAGGAATTTTAATCGAACATTGTTACGCATGTGAAACCTTTTTCCTTTTTTTTTTTGTTTTTATAAATTATTATAGGGTAATTAAAATTTACAAAATATACTTTTCTATTTTCGATGATTAAATTATAAATATTTGATTGATTAACGAATCCATCGTTTATTTGTTACATCAATTAAAAATAAGATACTTTGTTTCAAAAACTATAAAATAACAATATTCGTTGTTGTTCTTTTTTTATATCATATAATATTACAATAAAAATATAATTAAAATAAATTAAAACGATAAACTAACACCGAACGAATGATACCCAAATTTCGATGCAAAAGAGGAGAAAATGATTTCTAAATTGAATATTATATATTACAAAAATGACATACATATATATAATTTGACAATAAAAATATTACATTATTAAGATTTTATATTAAAAAGATAAATTTTCACGATTTCAAATGATTTCATTGATTACTTCTAAAGATTCTATCTCCGATCATATAACTTTAAAGTAACAATCATCAAAACGATTGATAAGCATTGGCACTAATTTAAACAATATTATTCGTTCATTAATCGATTAATCAAATAATCCAATTAATTTGTAAAGAACAAAACAACTTTGGTTATAGATTTGTTTCTTGTTGTAATACAACTCAACAAAGATTATTTTTTTATTGTAATCAATCAAATATAATGATCTCGAAAAAAGGGTAATCAATGAAATTACACGATTATAATTATCGTTCGCATTATATGAAAGGTTTTTTTTTATTTTTGGCCAAAATTACGATGACTCTCATAAATCCAACCGATTATTCTTATGAGCTCACGATCGACGTTGATGTTGAAACATAATTGAAACAAGTACAACACAACTACTATTGGGTAGTATCTTCTTCGTTCAAATTTCTTTCACATTAATAGCTTCATCGTGTATGTATGTATATGTGTATATGTGTGTATATATTTATGTGTAATTTCACATCGTTTAACTCGACTCATTTTGGATATGATGTAAAATTCGAATAATAATGACTCGTCGTTTATCGTCGGTAATTTATAAAACGACGTTGATGATGATAATAATAACGTTCGAAGACAAAAACGCTTCTTCTCTGGAATATATATACAATCAGTCTAGGATACAAAAGAAAGAAAGAAAGAAAAAAAAAAAATAAAAGTAAAAACAAAAAAGAAGAAAAATTAATACAGAAAACTTACAATTTTTTTCTATACTTCAACGATACGTTTAAAACGTTTGATCCTTGATAAATAAAATAATATCAATTAACTCTTAGACTGTGGCCCATGTTGTTCCCTTAACTCAAAAATCATTGAATTGTGCGATTTAACACTTGCACGAATTAATCGATGTTCGTTTGTTGGGTATATTATTATCGTACAAATTCATTGACTACAATGAGCTAGGATATTAGATTTTTGCCATTTAAATGTCAAAGAGTTAATGTGATTGATTTCAGTTGACAAGACTACTTCCAAATGACTTTTTTTTAATGATGATATAGAACAAAACCCGTCATATATTATCTGTAGTAGAAGTAACTTCAATGTTCTTATCACTTTTGAGGCACTCGCACAAATCTTTTAGACTCGTTTGATATTACCAATTGTGCTAAATTCTCTTATTGTCTATTTAAAACACACACACATGCCTTCGTCTAGCTGTCACGGTCCAAAGAGTCAAGGGTATCGTTGCTAGATGAATGAGTCAAATCACTCAGCTCGTCCAAGTGTTTTTGCCTCTTCCTAACGTTCCAATGTAAACACTCGGCGAGAGAATCAAACCAATCTGTTATTTGATCGGCTGCACAGATACTAGGAACAGGATATACTGACGTTGTCACTTGTAAACTGTAAAATAATGTTCGAGTTAGAAAAGGATTATCTGTTTTATCATTTTTGCAATATATTAACAATAATTTTTTAATATATATGTAAGACTTGTGGTAACAAATTGAACAAATTCATTTATTTGATGATTTATTTTTACACCGCAATGATTATAGGTTTTCGTGAAAAACACAAATTCAACTATCCAGAACTTTCTAGTGAACTTTTTTATTTGAAATTGAAATCATCAAGATTATATTCATTTTATTGATATTATTATTATTATTAAATAAATTTGTTCAATTAACTTTAACATAATTCACAATTTTATAATTGTTGGTACATGATTTCCCATTTGAAATTGAACGTACATGTATATGGTGTATCCATGTTGCATAAATATATTTTTTAATATATAATATATATTAGTCAAGTATGAAATGGAACAAATTCTCAATTCAATTATGTGCATTTTGTTTGCACCATTTTATACTTGACAACCTAATATTATACAAAATGGTATATGTAAATACATATTAATATATTTATACATACATGTATACACGTTCATAACACGAATATAAAAATATGACACAAATACAGAATAATGAAACATTGCGGATATAAAGAGATAAGACAAATATAAAGTACCAATCACCCTGCAGATATCAGCCAACGTTTCCGATTTGGTTACGAAATTACAGAAAGTGAAAGGAAACAGTATATCTGGTTTTGGTGGTTTTCGTTGACGTTGAAATGAAAATGTGGATAAGAAAGATAGATTATAAAACCAAAAGATAAAAGCTTTGAAAACGATAAAGGAAACAATTACGCGAAAGATTTGTTTATATCTTTTACATAGCAGTGTTAGAATAAATAAATATGTAACGTTTAATGAATTTGAATTGAAAAGAAATAACCGTATAAACATAGAAATCGAAAGAAACGTAAAAAACGAAAGTTGTATGAAACTAGTAACGTAATCATTTGTATAATTATGGACAAACCTGTCCCCGACTCGTAGTTCTTGTTGATTCCGACCATCAAAGGAAACGTAGGCCGTGCTGCGGGCATTATTGTTAGACATTATCTGTAAATATAAACAGAGGAAGATCCTCGATTAGATTAAACTATTCGAAAGAATAATTTTACCTGTCTCCGTGAAAAAGTTCTTGTCTATTTCTACCATCGAACGAGACCCACGAAGTGTTTCTGCTATCTGGGGATACTGAAATCTACGATCAAAAGTAACGTACAGAATAAATAATCTGAATCTATTTCGTAGTCGTAGATTGAAAAAACACACAAAAACCAAAAATCAAAGTAAAATGCCAAGTCCGTGGAGAATGGAAACACTATTCGATTGAGAAGATTTTGAAAAAGCCGAAAAAAGTAACGCGCATTGTTTGAGAATGTTGATTATGGGGAATTTGACTCCCACCCTCCTTCCCTAATCGGTATTTTCTAATTCACTTTGAGATATATTATTTTTATTGATCGGTACAATAATATCAAATATCAATTATTGTTTAATCAGACAATCGGTCAAAACTTGTAATCTTTTACACGAGTCAGTAAAATCACTGACTGTATTATTCTATCAACGTATTTTCGTAAGAAACATTAACGATATGAAAAATAAAAATAAAAATCACCTTTAGTTCGACACCAGCTGGTACAACAATTGGCCTAAATGATAAGGAATGAGGACAGATAGGTGTGATCATGATTGCAGGTACCGAAGGATGGATCATGCTAGCTCCTGCAGCTACTGCATAGGCCGTAGAACCAGTTGGTGTGCTGACGATCAGGCCATCACCCTGGACACTGGTCACGTGTTTCCCGTCAATAAAAAGATCGATGTTTGATAAATATGGCGAAGGTCCTCGATCAATGACAACTTCGTTCAATACCAACAAATTCGTTGGGGATTTAGATGGTTGACCCTCTTCTCCTTTCCGCATAATGATACACCTTAAACGACTCCGAAGGGTCAAGGCTGCGTGACCTGTGCAAAGAGAACAATTTATTTCAAGTTTCTCAAAAAACAAAACATATAAAATAACATCTTTGTCAAATGAATAAGCTTTTAATTGGATCTATGACCGAACCTAATTTATTGATATTTTACAAAATTGATATTGTCAAAATCTTAAAAGGAATAAGCAAAATAAGAAACACATTTTAAGATAGGAAATAAATATTTGTTTTAATTGAACGAATAGAATATTAAGCATGACAGTTTCAAAGTAAAGTAAAAAAAGAAAAAAAAACGATTGTATTTTATTCTTATCGCTGACAGTAGTATTAAAAATCTATTTTTGAATGAAATTCGTTCTATGAGTGCTGATCTTTTAAAAACTTTTGTTCGAGTTATGATTAATGGGTATATCAAATGATGAAAATTAACCAAACAAAATATTATTCTACGCTTTGTTCTCGCTTCCCTGGTGTTAATTACATTTGCTTTAGCACATTCCACAGGTCTTCTTATTACGACCGTTTCTTTTCTTTTTTTTTTTAAAGAACACCTCTTCCTATCTTATTTCTTCAACGGGATTTATAATTAAATTCAAAATATACATTAACGGGTAAATAAAAAAGAAAAACCGTTAGAACGTTTGTAAGTGTATTTACCTTCGAGAACGTTCGTGACTTGTTCCTGAAAATTGTCGAATTCGAAGGGCGTTAGAAATCCTAATGAACCAAGGTGAAATGCCATAACCGGTGGTACGGATTGTTGGAAGAGGAGACTTGCGTAAAGTAACGTGCCATCACCTCCCAAACATATAATAAAATCTATTCTATCCTGTAAAAACAACGGAAACAAAAAAAATTGATAAGATTTTGGAATATAAATAATCTAATGAGTGTGTATGTGGTATGCAAATCTTTATATGGGTCGATCAGATCTTTGGATGAACAACCCATATCAGTGCATGGGTCAGTAATATCCAACTAACGTTACGTTATTTTGTTTAAATCGATTTATACCCAGTTAACACAAAACGTTAATATGACGTACGATTTACGTAATTTTTCAAAAAAATTAATTATTAAAATTTAATTATTTACGTAATTTTTCAAAAATGACGTAAATCGTACGTCATATTAACGTTTTGTGTTAACTGGGTACATATTCATATTCATATTCATATTTATATTCATTGATTAATTATTATCTTAGTCTATGATCATCTTTGATTGTGATCATTATTATCCTCAAACCAAGTAACAAAATAGATAATTATCTAAATTACCTGTAAATCATCGGTCCCATCTCTGAAAGTTTGTAATCTGTCTCGTACACCTTGAAATCTTAAATCACGTGCCAAAGCTGAATCCTCGAGTACGGTAGCTTCCACGAATACGACCATTCGTTTTTCCTACAAAAATTATCCGTAAAGATTATATTATAGATATATAATTATTAGATTGTATAATAAATATAAACACACATGTATTAAACGTATATTTATCGATGACTAATAATTAACAATTGAAAATAGACGATATCATGCGATATCGTCGTGAATAATAGCTGTCGAACACGTGAATGAATTAGCGAAATTTCAAACTAATCTTAAGCTTATCGTCACGTGAAAGATAATGAAGCAAAATTTTCATTTAGCGTTACTTAAAATACAAACATTTGAACATTCGTTTGGTTTACGTGATATTACGACGAACTATGTACACATTTTACTACAAGGAAAATAAGGAAAATTAAAGAACGAATTGCGAAGCAAAGTTTTGTTGTCGTCGTTGTTGTTATTGTTAATAACATTTATTAAAAAAATTAAAAAGCATAAGATTATGTACGCGTATTTAAAATACACGTTGATTTTCATATAAAACTTCACGTGTTATTTTCTTACAGGACATAATTTTGAAATAAAATATTAAACAATTTATAGCGGTCACGGATGACCACCATCTTCCCTCCTTCCTCCCTCATAACCCAATTAAAAAAATAAATGTCAAACACAGGAGTAATCGACTTGGTATTTTACTTGTTTTAACGCATCGCGTATCGATAAGCTTCAACTATGATAATTTGCTTTGAAATTGCTTGAAGTAAGGACAAGGAAATTGATAAAAAAATTTGTAATCGTTAATATGCATTCCGAAATTCATTATTTCCGCGTTGCAATTATTTGAGCAATAAAAACGAAAGGAGAGAAGAAACAAATAAAACAACGAGTGCAGATAAAGTGCAGATACAAATGTGCATTCGTATGCATCGTTGGTTTTCTATTTAACTTCATGAAAGTAATAATAATAAACAATAAGTTAGATTTATTATGCATCGTAACGAATGGCAACTGATTTTATATGCGTAATTATAACAAATAGAGACAGACAGATTTGTGTGTAATACTTTACGATTTTTTTTTTTTTTAATTCCAAACACATTTTATTTGACACAAAAAACGATTACGATCATCAGCACTATTCGTAATTATTTATTTGAATATAAATTAAAAACGAAAAAATAAAACAATTAAAAAAAACAATTAAGAGTAAAGTTGTATTTAAACCATGCATTTAATTGTTTTTCACTCTGAGCACGACCAGCAACAGATTCACGACGATCGCGTTATTTATTTTTGTTCTTTCGTTTATTACATTATACAAAGTAATCATGTTTTACTGGTAGAATAATAATGACTTACTTCTATCAGCCATGTTACCAACTGCACAAATGGTGGTAGAACAGACGAATCACGGACTTTTTTTATCACAAGAACACTGAGTGGAGGTTTGTACCAAGTCAACCTCTGCGAGGCTGGGTCCTGAATGGTCCTATTAATCATAGTAATTAAATCGTTAACATTGTTTTTATCCACTTTATCTTTAGTAAACAATTTGGATGATTCCGAATTTTCATTTGTCAGATATTTTATTCGTGACATTATATTGGAAAAAATCGCGACTAGCTCGATAAGTACGATTAAGTTTAACTGGAAACTTTCAAAGTGTTTCTTACCTTTATATATACCACCTCTTACTTAACTTGAACTTTAAACTCTCTACGAAACTTCCTTAACCCCTCGATACCCCTCATTCATTGTAAATTTTATAAATATAAATATTTAACTTTAGTAATTAGGAAGTAAAATAGCCTAATAAAATATTCATGTAATCGGATAGCTCGTTGTTCGTCTTATACGATTTAATTTCTTTAACTTTATTTAATTATACTATTTCATTCTATCATTTCCTATTATTGTAATTTTAATTTTAATAATATTGACAAATAGTTTTAGGATTTCGTTTTAAATTCAAGAAAGTTTCAATGAAAAATTTATATAAAATAGGTCAAGTGTTTTATTCTCATAAGTTCATATATTTGATTCGATTTTAATTAACATTAGAATCCAATTCTGATTCATAGTTACGAACGGAATCAATGAAAAAATTTATATAAAACATTTATATTTATAAAGTTATTTAATTTTTCTTTTTTTTTATTAAAATTTATTCTATTATATAGTATCTTGGTTGTTAAATTATTGTCATTTTAGGATAACGTTTAGTTGAAAATAACGAACGGGATCATCGAAAGAAATTTATTAAAAAGAGGTCGAGGCAAGACTCAAATATCTATTTGAGTTAGAGCCTCATTATCGATCGTAGAAAAGCTTGCCTAATAATAATTCATAAGGCACAGTAATCGTCGTCATAGACACACGTAACGTTACTCCTGGTCAAGATAAAACTAACTAAGAGTTCGTGCTAAGAAAATAAATCAAGAAATTACGAATACCTTTGTGCCTGATTGATTTGCTATTTAACTCTGACTCTTTGCTGTAACGAAAGATACTTTTTCGATTGCAATGATCATTCGGTGTGGGATCAGAAAACTGTATTTTTAATATTGTAGGATCAAAGAAATTATTAGAAATATTTCAAGTTAACTAATCCAATACTTCGTAGAAAATAAGACAAAATCTGACAAGAATTTCGTTAGGATCAAATTATTTTTTCATCTTAAATTTATAAAGCAGTTTGATTGTCAAGGTACAATAAAAATGAAGTTGTTCTACAATAAATCGAAACGGTGTCGCGGTCTACTGAACTACTAAGATGTAGGTGTAGGGTGGTAGACAGGTAGTAAACAGGTAAACAGGTCTGATGAAAGACTTGGAGGGAAGAGGAAAAAGGAGAAGGGGCTGCCCTACGTGTTGGAATTTTCGTGATGAAAGACTTTGATGTCTTCAGAGGAAAGAACGGTGAAAAGAAAGGAAAAAAGGGCGAAGAACGTCATAATGCATTTTCTAAGCCCTTTGAGAAAAATTCTAACCGTAAGTTTAGGAAGATGTTAGATACGACTAGAAAGACATTCTTGTAGTTTCCGATCGGAACGAAATAATACAATCTGAGTAACCGAGACAGGCTAAGTTCCTTTTTCGGAAAAGAAAATTTACGTTTCTATTGTAACTTTATTTTTCTATGCCTTTCAAATGGAATTGTAAATCAATATGAAATACTTCAATGTATCGATCAATATAATTTGTTTCTCAACATATTATAAATAAACCAAATACCCAATATTAACGCATTGCATGCGGGTATATTTAACAACTTACGTGTTTATTTTACACCTAAATATAATATGCTTTATAAAATTATTAGAAAAAAAACGAAAAGAAAGTGACATGATAAAAATGAAAATCATTGCTTAAAAAACCCATACAATGACCATCGTATTTAATACTTGTTTACGTGACAGATTGCAAAGACAAAACTTCAAATTACGTTTCATGCATGCAATGTGTTAAAAGTATTTTATTAGAGAACAATACTGTGTTTATATAGATTAATTCATTTTTTATTAATTGTTATATTTTATCTTATATGTTTTATTTAATTTTAACATTTTTTCTATGAAAAAGTAATAAATAACATAACGTGAAAGGTGAAGAATTTTTTTTGTACAAAGATATATTATAAAAATAGATTTGATTGATATCTTATGAATTAATTTAGATAGACATTTAATAGCACTCTAACTCACTTGACAGTTCCAACCATGATGAAGTTGTAAAAAATTTACAACGACGAAAAGACACTTATCGTTCTACGATGGTCACGCGCAAACTGCTAACGATACGACTCGTTTCGAACTTTTAATGGTAAACGTTAGTACGTTAATGCGCATGCGTCTTAATCTCCACTCCATCAGTGTCCACGTGCTAATAAACAATAATCTTTTTTTTTTCATCATCCTTTTTTTGTTTCAATTCTGTTCGGCATATCTATCACTTATGCTTAATCGAGAGTTTTGTATAATCGCGAATGATAATCAAAAATGGCAATAATTTATTTTAAGAATGTCAATTTTCTACCAAAGACCTTCTTGCAAAAAGTAGACATAATAATCAGGAATGTTGATAACATTTTAAGGAAACTTTTTTAAACGAGAGAATATTTTTGTTTGATTTTCCTTCCATCGATTCATGTTTTCTTTATAATTATTTTCACAGAATAAATGTATTATAATGGACAAATATTTGTCATATTTGATTTAATTAATTAATAAGGATGTTATTTTCCATTGAAAGTTTTCATAAATGTTATTAACTTTCAGGTATACTTGATTTTTAGTTAGAATTCTACGTGAAAAATTAATATTTGCGATGTAAAGATTTCCTAGTAAAATATATCTCTGTTAAATACGAGAATACAATATTTAAATTCTTTTATAAATAATATAATTTTAAATATAAACAATGAGTCATGAAATGTACGAAAAATATTTATTATTACCTATTGAAAATACGTATACGATATTAGCCATTAGTTACATTATGTAGTCAAACAATGTAATGAAATAATTTGGTTAAACAACACAAAAAAGAATAAAAGATTCTTTATTTCAAAGTCATTTTCCATGTTGCATAAAATATTAATATGAAGAGAATAGAAAAAGAATGATGCAATACGAAAATATTAATTTGGAAACATGACTAGCGTAAATGTAACTATTATAAAGAATTTTTTTTTTCTTACGATTAGATTATTACAAAATGATTATTCAATGTGTCGTTTGTCCAATGGATTAGTATAATCTAATGCAGAATTTGTGATTAAAATATTACAATATATATGTAACATATTAAATTAATGAATTATTAAACACGAAAATACAATACCCTGAATACCAATCATCTACAAATGATTCAACAATTTTTCTTGATTATTTTTGAATGATAATAAACTTTGTAACAATCTTCTTTAACCAAAGATGATTTGTTTTTAACAAAAAACTAAATGCTGTAATTTTTAAAACAATTTTTAGATGTATTATTTAAGTACACTTCGGCTTATTTATGTAATTAATTAATAAATTAATTAATTATTAATAATAAGAGTAATAAATGATATACATGAATGTATATAACCAAGAATCAATACTGACGTAAAAACCTTGAAATAATTCTTCACATCAAACGTATAACGTAGATGAATACCATCGATCAAGGGCAAAACTGTATTTCTAAATTATGATCTCACGTTTTATAATTTTTATTTATTTTTTTTATTTTTCTTTAACGTTCTACGACGATTATTTTAAATAAAAATGTGTCTGTCTGTAGTCAAAAAGATAAATAACAAAAAATATACATATATATATATGTATACACACAATCTTCATTGAATTGATCTTTATTGAATCTTTTATTGAATGTTAAATATGTGTGTATAATTTTTATTGAAATAATAATCATTGGTCGATGAACAATACACCGTGGACGTATTTATTTAGTTTACGATCTGTTCAGGTCAAATCAAAAAGAATGGTGAACGCCTACAGAGAGTACCGTTCTTTCAATATAGGCCACGAAACTTCAGTGCCTTCTATGATGACCATAAACAATACAATACGTGATGATTAATATAGACACCCGATCTGACGACATTGACAATGAAAAACTTATTACATTGATCATTAATCAAATAATTCATTACACCTAACTCATCTTCTTTATTTCTTTTCCTCTGTCTCGAATATTTATATATCTAATTAAACAAATATTATAATCATGAAAATATTTTATATCGTCTATCGCTTTATGTCACTTGTTTAGAAAGTAATTGAATAAAGCTTCAAATAATTTACAAAATAATAATAATTTAAACCTATTTTAGAAGTATTTCAAGTATTTCAAGTATTTCAAGTATTTCAAAATCCATATCAAAATAAAATACTTTGTATCGATTTAACGGTAAGGGGGTAATTTCAATACACTGAGTGTTTCAAAACTGTACAACCCAACTGTACAACTGTTTCTTTCATCGATTTATATTAAAAAACATTGTCATTTGTTAAAATTGTCGTGAAACAATTTCATCTTTGTAAAAGATTAAGTGAACGTTTTAAAACGACGTTTTTGTTGAATTTTAACAATTGTACATAACGATCAACATTAACTTTATCCTTGAATTTTAAATGACCAATAAGTGTTATAAAAAAAAAAAAAAAAAAAAAAAATAAGAAAAAGCTTTTAGATTTCTATTCATATACACTTAAATCTTTTAATAATAACTCGAAGAATCGCACTAAACGCAACAAACATAATTCGCGTGACGAGGATTTGAATAATCGTTATTGATTACGATATTTTATTCTTCTGATTTTGTATTATACAGTTTAACCATTAACGACATAGCTAATGACTGACAGTTATTTTTTGTCGTTAAACTAATTTAACCTATAATTATTTCAACAATATATTTCCAACGAGGGTAAGAATAAATTGTAAATTGCAATCATTATATAACAAAAAAAAAGAAAAAAAGGGTGTTACATAAATCTACTTCGTTCTTATTTTATTTCTTTTTTAATATTTCATTCACAATTATTGCATTTTACGAATACGAGGAAATTCACGATGATAATGAAGAAAAATAAATAAATAAATAAATAAATAATAAATTAGTTTACTCACATGACCATAGCAGAATTTTTCATTATACGCCCGCATGGTCCAAATTGTTGTATCGGACTTGGTGCGTTTAAGCTTCTCGTTCTCCTGTAAAAACAACAAAAAGAAATAAATTAATAAACGTAAGAATGAATTAGTAATAAACATAAGACCAGTAAATGATAATTAAATAATTAAAAACGTCATTGGTGTATTGATGGAATCCGATGATCATCCACGATCGTCGTATTTGCAGTTATACAATGTTTAGAAAAAAGGAAACGATTATTCTTATAATACAAACCACGGAAACTAATTTACAATTCTACGAAAAGGAAAAAAAAAGAAAAATTAAAATAATGTAAGAACGCGTAATCAAGTGTAGTGTTTTTATTCATGAGAATTGATTATTCTTTCCGATGACAATGTTATTTTTAATGCTACTCATTTGCATTTGAATTTGAATTATCATTTTCTACCACAGTTAATAACATTTTTCTAGAATATATGAAGATCTTATTATCTTGACGATTAAAACAAATCTTTATTAATAACTGATTTTATTGTTATTGTTATTATTATTATTATTATTATTTGTTTATATTTGTTATTACATATTATACCTCAGCACGCGATTTCGTGGAGAATTATCCAACGACCCTTTGCCAGAACTATTTTCGAATTGATCGAGGTTATCAAAATTTCCATCTAAATATCCATTAACATAGTTTTCGCGTAAGGGTGACACTTGATCAGTCATTTTGTGAATGATCAATTATTCGTAACACTTTTTTACTTTATTCTCCTCCTTCCTCTCTTTTTAGTTTTTAATTTGTTGCTCTTTAAATCTGCATCAATGAAAAAGATCATTTATGATAGACGTTTTCTTTTTTCTCCTAACTCTCACCCTTCTTCCTCCTCTGTTTCGTACGTCAAATAAGTGCAAAGTTTAATTGTTGAAGAAGAAAAAAAGTATGACAGATCGTTTTACTAATTTGTCATTGTAACTGAGCTACTACGGTTGACTTTTTATCAACTAAACTTGAACTTAAGTGAACTGTATTTTGTCATTTTTATTTTTCTTATTCATATTCTCTCTACAAATATCATCATCTCAACTATTTTTAATGAAAATAATATTTAGGTCAATTTTTTACGTGCTATCAAAATCATCGATTAGTTTCCTAACACAATCCTACAATTTGTTTTTCTGTCGCATTAACCGAAACAGCCTTAGAATGGTGTGTACATATTTATTATGAATCTAATTATGCAATTATAAAATGTTTATTCTTTAAAATCAAATTTTGTATTTCTTATTTAATTAATTTACATTTAATACTCTTTTTAAATAAAATATTTACATAGAAATACTTGATTTGCAAAAAGGGTGAATTTTATTTGGAAGAAGATTAACTTGTCTTGTAAAAGGATCAATTGTTTGAATGTTTTGTCCTTTTAGTTATTAACCACCCATATATGAGTCGTTCATGAAAAATTTTCACCTGTCCATATAAAAATCGTACCATGAAATAATATAAACGAATTTATATGGAACAATACTCATGCTAAAGCATACCTAAACGAAAGAGTTACATTTGCAAACAATATTGGACAATAAAATATTAAAATTATATTCAATTTCGTATTTACATAAATTATAATCTTGAAAAGAGAAAGAGAGAGAGAGAGAGAGAGAGAGAGAGAAAATAGAGATTAACGATAAGGGCGATAAACGAGGAATAAGAAAGGATGAAAGAAACTTAACTCCGCCTGCAGTTCTCTGGATGAATTGAGTAGTTCAGAGACACTGTTGCCGGTCCCAAGCCCGGATAAAGGAGGAGGGTTGGGGAACAAGGTTAATCACCTATCCCCCGTAAAAATAATTCCTGGCTCAAGAAAATAGGAACGTCAACCACGAATAGCAGACGGATTCAGAGAATCCATAGAATGGTCAAAACAGCACGCGACAATAAATCATAAAAATCTAGACCACCAGGAAGATCCTCAAAAATATGGCAAGACAGCTGGATATTAGCTTTGTGGGATGACCCAGCTCAATAAAATACAGGCCTCAGGCCTAACGTAAGAAGAAGAAGAAGAAGAAGAAGAAGAAGAAGAAAAACTTGAAAAATTATCAAAATTTCTTATCGTTTAACGTTGTTGTACGTTATCGTTTAAAATCGTATCACTCGATCGGAGATTAAAAGTATTGCAAAAAAAATGTGGACTTGTTGAAGTATGTTCATAGAAAGTATAAAACGACGTAGAACAGTTTTACTGTAAGATTTCATCTCTTATAGTTACTGTTAACTCGTTAAATTACATCCAACTTCGGAATGCCATTATGCAAGTATGAAACGAGCTCGGACGGTGAAATCGGAACACCGTGTCGAGCAATTTTAAGCGACTCTTCCAACCTGTTTGAACTCGGTCGATAAAGGATTCTACCTTACCGTTGAGATACTAATTTATAAAAAAAAAGAAGAAAAGAAAGTGTTATATATATATTTTTTTTTTTTAATTCCCAGACGTTCGCTAATAATTTATAAGATTTTATATCGTGCGCGGGCACGTGTGTGTGTGTTGTGTGTGTGCATTGATGATTAACACTTAGTCGGTGATTATAGAAGATTATAATCAATCATTCAGAAATATTCAAAGATACTTTCCTTTTCTCAAAGTATTCTTACGAAATATCTCTCGAAAGTGAATTCTGTATTAGTAGATCATTTGAAATAATAATCAACAAATAAAAATAATACCTACTCCATCAAATAGATTAATTTGTTTAATAAATAATAACAAAGAAAAGAGAGAGAGAGAGAATATTAATTAAGTATTTCGATAAAAAGAGATTAAAGATATTAAAAAATCCCCGTTTCCTTTAAATCCTTTTATCTCATACAGTCATCGTTGATGATTTTTTTATCAGTCACAGTCATCACTGATATTATATCATTATCTTTAATGAAAGTTAGTCTGTGTAAGCAACCGCTTGCGTATCATGTGCATCTTTATTAAATTTAATTTAAAGTCAAATAATATATTCTTTTCAAGAGAGAGAGAGAGAGAAATATGCAAATTTATTTTAATCAATCGTCTTTTTATCGTAAAAAATATTTCAAGATAATCTTATGCGAAAGAAAAAAGGGAATAAAAAAAAAACAAATAATGTATTTAAAAATGATAAAAGTCTCTTTGTGTAAAACGTGTTCAAAAAAATGTGAAATATTGAAGTTCAAACGTAAAAGATATTTTAATTGATAAATATAAAAATTAAGAAATATAATCGTCGATTAATCTGACGTGAACGTTGTTGTCAATCTATTTGTACGATCTTTTACCAATTATGAATGACAAATTACAGAGATAAGAACAACACAAACGTAATTTTAGAAAACTTTGATATAATATCTCCTCGCAATGAAATATAGATCGAAGATTTTAGTCTCTTTTTTTTTTTATAGAACTTTGTTTTAAGTTTCAATGACGTCACGTCACACGTATAAAACGCACACGTTAAAAACGACGAGGAAAGTAAATGAAAGAAAGTAGCACTCGTAACTTTTTGGATAAAATATTTCTCGTATCGAATAATTTGATCGGAAAGAGGAGGGAGAAACGCACTCGAGATTTGTCGAACCTTTCGAGAAGAGAAGAAATTTAATAAAATATAAATCGATTTGCAGGTACCGGTGTGATGACAGAACCGAATCGGAAGATGGCTGTTCGCGGAATGACGATCGTTCGCCCTTGCTTGCCCGGATATTGTGGCATTTCTTCCACGTGTAGATCGGTCGGTAAGGATGCTTGATTTTACGATCACTCAAAGAAGAAGAAGAAGAAGAAGAAGAAGGTGTGCAAGCAGTAAACAACACTTGAATTATTACGACTCTATCTCATTTGCAAAATCATTTAAAACGTCTTTAATTCCTGATCGAGAAAAAGAAATATTTTCTTATTTTTATTTTTTGTTTATTCTTTTTTTTTAACTCTGAAAGAAATGAAATTAATTATCGTACGACTAGATACACATACTTACATTGCACAATTTAACGCGCGAACATTTTTAACGTAGAAAGTGTTTTCTTATCAGAGATGTTTGTACACACATTTACACGTGAATTTAGATAGCAAAAAACAGATATATTTGACGAGTAACAACAGTTACGTACGATCTCACACATAAGATAATAAGGAACTTGTGAATAATATTATCTTATCGTAAAAAATTTTTATATAAGATTTAACCCATACGAAAAATCTTGTATCTATAATTATCGTTGTATAGAGTATTTTTATTTCTAACTAGTTTTTATTCTCGATTAGTTAGTATATACTTTCGTATACATTAGCAATAACTTTCTCCCTGATTGGGAAAGAAAGAAACTCCCAGAAGGTCGTATTGTTCTTCATAGTTTGAAAGTTTTCACCTGTATCCCTGAGTAATAAAAAAAAATTAACTTTTTTTTCAATTTAAAGTATAATTTCAACTACAAAACTCCATTTATCATTTATAAGCAAGATCTAATAAAGTTATGATTTAATTTAAATAATAATAGTATTAATAATAATATAATAGTTATTTAAAATGATTATTTTTATTATTACTATTATTAATAAAAACTAATTTTTAAATAAATGTATAAATAAAAATTCATTGAGCTTATCAAAATAATGAAATAAATAATCGATAATCTTTAATAAATCACTTTGAACAAATTTGGCTTGAAATAAATCTAATAGATAATGAATTCTTTTATTCCCTAGACATAATTATATAATAATAATAATAATAATAATAACAAAGAGAAAATTAGGTCGAATAATTTTAGGAAAATTCCAAAGGTTCCAAAGTAAGATGAAATAAAATATTGGCCGAATAAACTCGAACTAAACTGGTAAAGAGGAGAAACGCGAAAAGTGTTTGAGGGGCGGTTCGGTAATCGATTACATCGAGGAAAATTCTTGAAATTCTTCAAAGAGTTCGTAACAGGGGCGCCACGTTTACATCGAAGTTTCAAAGGAGGAGAGCTCTCTTCTCATGGACCGTCGTACCAACTCCATTGGACTGTTCGTTCATTCGTTCGTTCGTTCCTTCGAGGGCATCGAGTAAAATCCGAAGCAAACACGTACATTCCGTAGCAGCTGAACACGGCGAAAGGTGAACGCGTTCTCTCGTTCTCTCTCTCTCTTTCTCTCTCTTTCTCTCTTTCTTTCTCTCGCTCATTCTTTTGCCCCGATAAAACGAGCAAACAAACTAAAATACGCATTCCCCCCCTTTATTGGTCGAAGAAAAGAAACCTGCATCCTTTTGCCATTCGTCTTTCCTACAGCATCACCATCTGGTTCACTTTTTTCAAGATCCCGATGAAAGACCATTATGAAATAAGATACTCTAAATCAATTATTATTATTATTATTATTATTTAGTATTTGGCAATGATATTTATCTGTATTTTCAATCATATAAATCTGTGTATATATTAATAATAATAATTTTACACGAATTAATGATTAGAACAAAAAATTGTTCTATAATTTTATCAATGATTAATTTCTTTATCGATTACAAACAAAAAATTAATTTGCATCTAAAAAAATAAACATTATATATACCGGTAATTATGATTCAACGAATTATACGCAAAGATATTTTATATTATGTGAATAATTTTAAATATATAAATTAAATCATAAAATATTCTATTTTTTTGACTTACGGTTAGTCCATTTTCATAATTAATTGACACGTATAATAATTCAATAATTTCTTGTTTTATACGTACACACACTTATATTTAATCAACATAAGTAAATAATTGAATGAAAAATTAATTTGCCCTACTAACTGGATAATTTTATGTTAATCTATTCAAAAATTAGTCGATCCAGAATGTAGGCTAGGCGTATCGCGTGTCAAGTTTGGCAACGGTCGAGATAAAAGAGAGATTGAGCGTTTACGAGTGTGTGTGTGTGTGTGTGTGTGTGTGTGTGTGTGTACACCTTCGTGTGAGAAAAAGAAAGAGAGAGTGTCCGGGTTCGTACCTCAGCTCGGCCTCGTCCATGTTTATGTACAACTAACCAGGAAGACTTTGTAAGAAAATGCTAAGTAGAGAAGAACAGAAGATGAAACAAACAAGCTGATGACGATCGAAGAGGATTAAGGCACGTACCCGTAGGGAGGAACTGGAAAGAAGAACACCGACTGGGCGGGTTCCTCGTTTTGACACTAACCAAGCCAAGATGATGACGACAACCGGCGTCGCGACGCTCGAACGTCGTTCGAGTTGCGCTAAACGGTGCAACGCATGCGCAGTAAACGTTGTGACCAATCAATTGCTCCTTTCGAAACCCCCCACCCCATCTCACCGCTCTTCTTGCCCCTTTCCATTCTTTTTATACTTTCCTATCTTTCTTTATATTTTACTTATGCATTCGAATTATTTACTTCGAGAAAGTTTACCGATCCCAAGAGATATTAAAACGGAACGAAAAAAAGTTTCAGAAAATGAATACTCTTTTGTTGGAAATTATATAAATTAAATTGGTTCTCTTTGCATATTCATATAATTTAAAAGTTGAACGATCCTAGTACGTGAATTATATATGTTGGTATGTATGTTTGAATACATACAAATTATACTGATTAAAAAATCTAGGTCGCGGGTTAAAAAAATTGTAAAGTAATCGCTGAAATATCGCATATGAGAAATCGTTCGCTTTCAGTATTTTTTTTATTTTTTACAAAATATCATTTTTATGATCGGTATTTTTGATAAAAGGCACATATGTCTAGACCGATAAAATCAACGCGTCCAAGTTTCCTGTTTCTATTGCGAATTGAAATCGGATTATTATTTTTATGTTTATTAATTATGAAATATAGAATGTCAGTCCAATGTTTTTTTCGGAATATTAAATATAGCATTGCTCCTTTTTTCTATAGGATTTACTTTCAATACGAAAGAATAAACTACAATCATATTTTCTTTTATTTTATTTAATAATAATGAAAAAATTGTTAAATGACAATTATTCGTGTTTCTCGATCCAAGTGCAACGTTTCTTTTTAATGTTGTAAAATATTTCAAGAAGAAGAAAAGAAAAAAAAAATATTCCGGTACCGGGAATCGAACCCGAGCCTCCTGGGTGAAAGCCAGGTATCCTAGCCACTAGACCATACCGGATTTGTTGGAAATAAGACTATTTACTTCCAACATAAGCTAAAGATAATCTTTCATTTCACATTTTAAATAAAGATATTTAAATGTTTATAACATTCATTTAAATAATACCTGATAATTATTATAATATACTATCAAATAAAGAAGGTAAATTAAAGTTAACTGTATTTCAACGTTTTCATAGAGTATTTACTCACGGCCAAGTGCCGGAACGTTTTCTTCTCCTAGTTTCCGGACTTTGATCACAATCATCAAAAAAAAATGCCATCGGTATCATTGTTCTCGGAATTAACAGCACCACCTTTCAATCCAATCATGGATCTCCAATCGAGCAATTCGCTCACGCTTCGTCTTCGTGGCTTTTCTTTCACCATTTCCATTATCCATTTACGTCACAGTTTGATTTTAATCCAACACCTGGCTCATTGATGATATCCTTGAAAATAACAAATCATCGGACGTCTTCCAAAACTTTCTTCCTTCTTCCATTGTACGAAATTCACGAATATAAGGAAAAGAAATCACAATTTTTCCAACTATCGATTGGGGAGAAAATCTTGAAATCAAATTTCTTGGACGATAAAAAAAAGTTCAGTAGAAATGTTGGCGTCCAAACGAAATTTGTACAAATTTCGTAAATTCCTCTTCTCTTGAACAGGCACCGCGTCTACCTTGACTCACCGATCAGCTGTTCAAAGACCATGTGACTTAATAGCACCAGTTTCAAAGATTACGAGATTGTATTGGTAGTTCGGAAAGTAATTTTGTTAATAGCATTTACCGATAACATTTGAAATTTGATGTTCCCCTTTTCAATCGGAATTTCTTTCCTAAAATTTAATATCCAACAAACAAAATTACTTTCAGAAAACGTAATACTTTGAACTCGTCTAAGAAATCCAACGATTCAAACTATGATGTGATTCATTTTTAAATATTAAACATTACAATTCTATAAATAATCATTATATCATTTCCTTTCATTTAAAATTCTACCCCTACAATTTACTATCAAAAAAACCAATTATTTTCCGTACAAGCAAATATTACTTTGAACTTGTTGAATAAATGCAACGTTTCGAAGTATTGTTTGTTAATAAATCAAATATTACAAATAATCTCATCCCATTTGTTTTTTCCTGAATATTATAATTTAGTATTATATATTCTTCAAGAATTTTAGAAAATTTCCTTTAAGCATAAAAAACTCGAATCGGATTATTCCATTGGTAGTATGCAAATATGTATGCGCATACATATACGTATCTCTTAAAGTAGTTACTCAAGTGCGTCTATTTTCATATCGTTTTACAAAGAGTGAGATGTATGTGTGTGTATGAGTGTGTGTATTTGTCGTTGCTTGCGCACATGCGCTCGACCCACTTCTTTTACACTCGGGAAATTTCACTCCACGAAGTTAACCTGAACACGTTTCCTCTCTATCGATAATGAATCAACTTCAAAATCGAATCAAATAGATGTAACACGTTTCCTTCCTTCCTCTCTTCCTCTCATTCTCTATCTCTTCCTCTCCTTCTTTCTATTTGGATGGCCCATATGCATTCGTTCGTCAAGCATATGTGTTTATACACGTACGCGTATTTTTTATCACCATCGTTCCAAAGAGTTTCGCTTTCAACGAGACTTCTGTTACCAACGTTCTACTTCTCATTTTTCTCTCTCTCTCTCTCTCTTACTCTCTTTTTCTTCTTCCCTCACATTCGCGGTCGATCGATTCCAAAGGCTTTTAATAATTCCGCTTGCTCGACCGATTTTACGTTTATCGTTGAAGATACATCAAAAGTATAACGTTGAAATTATTAACAAAGTTTAAATAAAGATACAACTTTATCCAACTTTATTCTCTTGCGATATTTTCTTGTTCTTTCATTTGTAACTCGTTTTTTATTTGTTCTTTGTTTTTTGTTTTCAATTTATTATGTTTTTATAATTCTCGTTATAATCAAGGATGAGAGTAGCAGGATTACGTAATGATTAAGAAATTCTATTTTCAACATTACAGCAACACGATACTGGATATATTGTAAGATTTATTGCGTGTTAAGGGAAAAAAACACAGAAACAACGTTACCCTATAACCATTCTATAAAATCAATGTACATACGTGTTACTTAACAAATGTGTAAGAAATAAAATCATGGAATAAAATAATTGGAACGTTTTTTGAATACTTTGAAATACTTTTACGAATAATAAATTTAAACGATTAAATATTAAAAGGAAAATATATGATAGCTACTGACGTAAAAAAAGAATAAATTTTATTTTCGATCCGTACCCTCCTCAACACACTTTGCAGTGGACGATAGAAATAGTCGTACTTTAGATGAGTGCCAAAGAAAAAAAAAATAACGTTGACCTCGAGTAGTGATCGATAGATCTGTCATTAACACACGAGAGTCAAGATCGAAGAATAAACCGATTCGAGTTCTGAGATCAATATGATGATATAACCAATCACCACTAGTTAGTTATTCGATTATTTATCTTTTACTTCAATTCGTTGCATATTTTACTAAACATTTATTTTCTTTAAAAAAAAAAACCTATTACATATTAGGAAACTTTTCGATCGAATTTTAATAGTAGATTCGATATTGTTCACTTACAAACAACACGTGGGGACACACGCGATTAACAAAAATTTATCAATACTTAGAAGTATTTTGATTATAATCAACGAAAAATAAACATCTGATTAAAAACGAGAACAATTCAATTGAACTAATTTTATTTCACTATGTTTGAAGTTTAGAAAAAGATAGAAATATCAAAATAACGATAATATAAAGTTTTAACTCATCGTCCGCTATCCTCGAGAGTCGAGACTCCACTGACGAGTGGCGTTACGGTGCAGTGGGTCTCCCTACGTATATACATATGACATACATGTGTACGTGTTCTGTGTATGTTAATACATGTATGTATTATATATATAGATGTATGTGTAATCGTACGACAGTCCACTTTCTAACTCAACCAACTAACTCCCTTCTACCAGTAAGATCATAACTTTAACTTCTAATATGATAAAAGCAACATCAACTTTGATCTTTGATAGCCTTCATCTGATTGAATGCATTTTTTATTTTTGCAAATAATACTTAAACGTAAGAAAGTTTTTTTTGTATCCTCTATTTAATATTATTAAACTAACACTACAGTTAATTATATTGCATAACTGTTTTCTTTTTTACACCAGAACATTCAGAATGACTGGTAGTTGTTAGTGATGAAATAAGTTATGCAAGTGGAAAAACTAAACTTTTAGATGGATTTATTTGATTTTTATTCAATGTCAATTTTTTTTTCAGTAAAAATGAAATATTGTTTATAAAAAATATATATTTGATCGTTTCGAAAAGTAATTTCGTTTTACTCATTGTGCATGGTAGACGTGCATGGGATCTTTTAAATTGCTTGATTAAATAAGATTTTACTTTATTGATTGTTTCAATTTATAAGGGCGGAAGAAGGTAATATGGAAGAAGACACGATTTCAATTACTGTTAATTAATAAATGATATATTCGATTATTCCGTTATTATATGGCTTCGAACCATCAGAGTGGTGCTTGGTTTTTATTACGAGTTTGGTTGTTATACTTTTTCGGTTTTAATATACTACTTTGATCTTCGATTTTTTTAGTTAAGCTTATCCTACAATAATCCTTCGATATTCTTTCGGAAGACTTTTCCTTTAATTTCTTTTTACGAATTTAAGATACAACGTGAGATCAGCTAATCCTAAATAAACCCACACACACAGGCAATGGTTTTAAGATACTCAAATTTTATGACACTTAAAAATGGAACTGGCTACCCTTATTTGAGTTTATTGTTAGTTATAAAAAAGGGTCTTTTATCCTTCTGCTATAATCTTACAACGAATTTCAGAATATCTAAAAAATAATATTTTTTCGATAGAACGTGGTCGATGAATTATTTGGAATATTTTACAATTTCATTTTTTTACCTAATCCTCGAGACAGCACACAGAGAGATTGTGTTAGGCATATTTATCTAATCCCAAACTTTCCTAAATCTTAAAATCATGTTACAGTCTAGCTAGAGACATTATACAAACATGATTTACAACAACGTTGGGTATATATTTGTCATGGAGTTAGAAATTGAAAATCAAAGTGAATCGAAATTAGAACTTATTACATAACTTGCCTTTTCTTTTTTACTAACATAAAAATTTTTTATGTATCATTACAAAAGAACACGAAATTACTTACATAACAATTCAAAAAAGAAAGGAAAAAAGAAAACTTATTTAAAATTTAGCCAGTCATATTTTAAATAATTTTAATAATTCTAATGTTTTTAATCGAGTTACATAATTAAAAATTATGTATACTTTTTTTAAAGTTTATTGTTGAAGAACATTCTACATTTTAACACCTATTTATGTATAAAAAAAAAAAAATCAAAGAAACAAGGAAGAATTTTTAAAGAACGTCATTTTTGTTGCAAGAGAGCAACATTCGTTCCACTTGAAGTAAGAAGAACAAAAGGTACCGCTTAGCCAAGGCTGAAACTTGTCGTCTTGCTTGCTGCCGGAAGTCTCCACCTCATGGCAATACTGACTTCCGGCCAGTGAAAGCGACAATGGCCTCGAGGCTAATGGACTTTGTAGCTCACTGTTCAGAAAGAGAGAAAGAGAAAGAGGGAGAGAAAGAAAGGAACAAAGAGAGAAGGAAAAAAGAGAAAGAGAGAATATTAGGTGCAGTGTTTCAACGTCTTCATGCAAGTTAGATTCACTTGCGTGTTGGACTCGACCTATTTTCTTCAACATCATGTTGAGAACAACACTGATCTTTCTTCATTTACTACTAAAGAATTAAGAAAACTTAACTTTTTCTCTCACGTTCACTCGACAATACTATTATCTCTCTCTTTGTCTATTTTTCTTCACTATTATCCTTTAAACCGGTGGTTCCCAACATAAATCACTTACCCCATAAAGAGACAACTTGATTTTTAATGAGGTCATTTCGAAAACGAGTTATTAACAGTGAATTTTTTGCTTTTAACTTTTGTCCTATATTTTTTTTGGTTACATTAACGTAACGTTGTTTTAAAACTCGTTCGAACCAAGCTAATGACATTTTAAGAGATTTCTTCAAGTGATTAGTAGTTCAGTTTTTTTTAGTAATGTTTAGCAAGGAGCAAATGGTCATCAGAATTTTTTTTTTAGATACTCAGGTAGAAGATAACCGAATAAAAGGTTGGGAATCACTGTTTTGTACTACTATATTATTCCTTGTCTCTTTCTAATCCTTTCCCTCCATCTTTCTTTATTTCTTTCTTTCTCAAGTTTCTCATTCACCGATGTGGGGATATTTAATTCTAATCCATTGTTAAAGTAGGTTTAAAAAGACTCAAATTATCAGTCAAATAGTACAGAAAACTCTTTGTCTTTCTTATTCGACTTTCGAGATATTTTATGATAATCATAATGAAGAATTGCTTATGTTGATAATTATGTTAATGACAAGTAAATACGTAGAAAACGCTTTCTATTAAGAACAAAATAAATAAAATACACTTGTCGTCTTGCTTTCCATGAAAATTGACGCTTTCTCGCTAAGTGATTCGCATTTTGCATTATTATTACTATTATTATTATTATTAGTATTTTTATTATATTATTATCATTATTACGGAAAGATTATTTCAAAATGGGTTGTTGAAACGTGATAAGCAATTTGTTCGAATAGCTGGAAATAATTATAAATAAAATTCTCAATGGATTGTAAATAGTTTGAATAAAATAATAAATGATTAGTTTTAATGTTAAAAATATAATACGAATAGGTAGAAAATTTATAAATAATTTTGGCTGATGACGTTAACTGAACACTAGTTTCCCAAGTGCGATGGTGGTGTAATGGTCAGCATAGTTGCCTTCCAAGCAGTTGATCCGGGTTCGATTCCCGGCCATCGCACGATTATTTTTTTTCTTTTTTTTTTTTCGAATAAATATTTATATCCATCAATTACCACACACGGATACTTTTCCGTGGAAAAAATTAATTTTTTTTCCTTTTCATATAAGAATTATGATTTTATATATTTTAATATTCTCGATAAATCGTTAACGCACAAATAATATTGTTTTTTATTATAAATAAAGATGATAAATTACGATAAAATAATCTAAAAGATAAATTTGTTGTCTGTTTTATTTATCCACATCATGCATCAAACGTAATTTAAAATGCGAACTCGTAAAGTAATAAAACGTGAGCGATGCGTTGCGTCAGCTGCTACGCATGACGTAAACGTTATTCGTTAATCGCAATAAAATGATATTAACAAATAATAAATGAAGGTATGAAATATAACGAAAAAAAATTCCCATAACCTATACGAAATAATATTTTACTTGTATGTAATGTGTAGAACAGTTGTAATAATAATAGTAATTATTAGTAACACAAAGGAATATATATATACATAAATATCTGACAATTCGTACGGTGGCACTGCTGGTGTAGTGGTATCATGCAAGATTCCCATTCTTGCGACCCGGGTTCGATTCCCGGGCAGTGCACATTATTTTTTTTTACTTTTATTTATAAAACATAAATAAATAAATAAAAAAATCGCAAATTAAATATACTCAACGTCCATAAAAAGCAATCAAATAAATCTTTAGAACATCTGTGAATATTTTTGTAACAACTTACGACTGTTTACAATCATCACACCCGGTATTCACAGAAACACACATACACGCGTACATATTCAAATGAGTTAATTAATTGAAGTTAAATAATATTGCATAGGAAATTGTTTGAATGATTTCAAATGAAATGAAAAAGAAAAAAAGAAAAACTACAAGATAATATTTGCAAAGATTCGATTAATAATGAAATAAAATTCGAGCAAGTTATCGATCAATACATACATACGACTTACATTAAACCAAGATTGCTATCTATCTTTTATACCTTGCAGAAGATTTGAAAAATGTACTTGTCGTTCTTAATACGGTCCTGCAAAGGACGCTTCTACCGCAGAGCATCGTCAAATACCGCGCACCGTTCAACTGAAGGGACCACGTACGTCGAACATTTTCATCTTTATTCTAACGAGTGTTTATTACTCGAGAAAAGATAGGAAAATATTGTAACGATAAGAGAAGAACCTCGATGATAACCTAACCAGTTTCGCTCGTGTTCGATAACTGATACTAGCGTTTATGGTGCGCGCGACCAACTGAACGTTCCAAAGTATACACCTCTTCTCTTATCTACTTTAGAATAAACGCAACGTGAGTAGACAATATATTTTTATTTCACATTAAATTACGCGATGAAAGAACAAAGTAAAAATATCTTTTTTTTTAAATGACTCAAATCAAAAGATAACTCCGTTCCGTTACTAGCAACCCAAATACTGCTGGGTTCCATTTAAAGATCCCGCAATTACGATCGATCTATAAAATGGTTGTGCAATTATACGTAATTGTTTTTTAATTATACTCAAAGGCTTTATGTGTCTATTCGGTATAATAAGAACACGAAAAAAATGAAGAAACGACAATACAAAACATTATTCTTATCAGTTATAAATTGACTCTAGTTTTTAATCCTACGGAATACAAAGATAAAACGATATCATCGTATGTTATGATCCTGAAAAGAGACAATACTTTATTGTTTATTATGTCGTTTTGTAAAAATGTATTTGAATTAATTATTCATGAGTGCGAATATATTTATAAAAGATAATAGAACTATTTACGACGGTAATTCTACGAACGTTCGGACGATATTCAAGTTGAGGTTTGACCGAGAAAATTAATCAATTTTATCTTTGGTTTGTATATTTGATACGAGTGCATCGCTATAGTCATTATCGTACGTTTGTTCACACTTAACGTACGTGATACGGGTTAACACTCAAGTTCATGGATGGATTCCAAAGAATAATAACAATTTTTCATATTTTTTTTTAACATATTCTCGATTGATATTTCTTATCGTTAATTGTTTCTTACTAAAATCAAATATCATCGTTAAATCTTTATAATGTTTATCTTCTATCTACATTAACATGAAAATTGAAGTTATCATCTCTCATAGAATTGGTATGAACGAAAAAGGACGAGAAAGTGGTTCTGGTTTTCTGAATAAACTCAAGCAAAACTCGTGAAACGAGTATCTTTTCGCATAATAAAACCAGGACATTTAGTTCGACAAATATTTTTTTTTTTTTTTATAAAAGGAAGATTGTCGATAATTATGGGGAAAAATATTAGCTTTAAATGACCTAATTAAAAGTAATTGAAGATGATTATATTGGCATATGTTTAAGGATAACAAATTCATGCGTTTCTACTCCGAAATTCGTGCAATTTTCTAATCAACAGAAGTAATAAATACAAAAGTGCATTTATGATAAATATCAACATGTTTTATATAAAATCATTTGAAATCGTAGAAAATATTGTATATATTATTTGAATATTTTTATTATATAAATCATAAATGCACTTTAAAGAAAACTACTTTATCAACGAGGTAATTATCGACTGTACAGAATACAAATACAATATGTTCATGCTAACGGCAGCAGCTACAAAGAACATGACAAAGGTAGAAATCTGGATTACCTTCGTTGTTCCACCGGCTCGGCCAATAAAAAGTACTCCGGGTTGCTTCATGAGACAAAAAAAATAAAAGAAATCAGTAAATTTGCTGACTCAACTTACCATTTATTACTTTTTATGTTACTTCGAATACACATTTTCTTTGTATGTACCCAGTTAACACAAAACGTTAATATGACATTAATATGACGTCATTTTTGAAAAATGACCTAAATCGAACGTTAATATGACGTTAATATGACGTCATTTTTGAAAAATGACCTAAATCGAACGTCATATTAACGTTTTGTGTTAACTGGGTATATATATTTGATTCTTTGACGATCATCTAAACGAATAATTTAATTTCAATATGACCGACAAGTGAAACAACAACAAAAAATATAAAACAAGAAGCAGATATCCTTGACTTCGTTTTTAGAAGCCCTTCGTATATGTCAATTTAAATTTAGAGATAAGCATCGAGCCCTGAAGCAATTCGTATCGCATATATACGTCTGCAATGAGACTGGAATAATTTTTTGAACCGTTGGAAAATTCTAGTATAATTAACTTAAAAGAAGAAAAGAGAGAGAAATAATACACAAATAACGAATAATTATTACAAAATTGAAGTATACGTATGCATATCGTGTTTCTTTCTGTTCTCTCGTAACTCGAAACAAAAAAAAGAAAAAAAAGAGTATTGTTACCAGTTAGAAGAATAAAATCCTCGTCAAGAACCTTGACATGAATCATCAAACTTAAGTGCATTACATTTGTTTCTTTGGTAACTAATGTTTGCAATTAACGTATTTCTTTTTTGTTTTGTATAAAGAATAGTATAACGTCAATCCAACGTTAATTTTTTCTTCTAATAATTAAAATCCAAAATAAATAATATTTATAAATGGAAATTTATACATTCCGATTTTAGAATAGTAATTAACATATGAAAATATTGACATTAAAAAATATCTTAAAAGGAAAAAAATTGAAATGCGTTGATGAGATGGAAATATATTTTTATTTGAAAAAAAAAAAAAGAAAAAAAATAATCGTGCGATGGCCGGGAATCGAACCCGGATCAACTGCTTGGAAGGCAACTATGCTGACCATTACACCACCATCGCACTTGAGATATCTTTTCATTCGAAGGCTTAAAAGTCAATAGAATGACATACATTTTATCCTTGACATTTAAATGAATCTTAATAAAAAATCGTTTATCGGTTACGAGCATACTTCTATTTTGCATATTCGTAAATTATATATAATTATTATAAAAATATAAATGGTTGAATTGTGTGCAAGTTAATTTTTTTGTCCTTGTATATTCCGTTGCGTCGAGAATAAGTTTAATTTAATCGATGTTATTAAATAACATTTATACTAATACTTTATAAATAATTCATATTTATAATAACTATTTAAAATTATGCTAAGAAAAAAAATTGAATGAAACTTTGATAAATAAAAAAAGAGGTGGAAGGGGAGTGATTAGAAAATAAATCGTATCAATAATAGAGATTATTATTTCTGTAACGAATTCGTAGGATAACAGGTGAATCATTTCTAATCTAATTTATAATTCAAATGAAATAGCATATTTTAAAACCTTGAACGATATTATTGTGTACAATTATTTCTATGTTTTATATAATTTATAATATCTTTCGATACGAGTAAAAAAATCTAGCACGTACGCACGCATGTACGCTTGTTAACATTCGACAAATGATTTTGCCGGCAGACCGTATTAGGTCTCAAACGAAACTCGTATCATCGCGAATTTAAAACAACTGACTGACTAATCGACTTCGTGTTACTTGGTTTCGAGTTGCAACTATATATATTCTATAATAAGAAATAATAATAATAATAATAATAATAATAAATTTGAAATTAGAGAAATGAAATAAAAATTGATTAAAATAAAGATTACCAAGATCAAATAAATCCAATAATATTTGTCAGTAACAGAGGGTCATAGTAACAATAGGGATCCGGTAACGTTAACCTTCCAGTTTCCGCATTGAAAAATAAACTCGAGAATACGAAATGGTGTGAAAAAAATAGCGGTATTGTGTCAGAAGGTCAGAATAGAAAATTAAGTATCCTCGAAATTCTCTTTTCAATTTTTCTTTCTCTTTTTTTCTTTTCTTTTTTCAGTTTAAAATATATGTATATAAATATCTATATAGTTCGAAAAGTAATTTTATTTTTATATTTCATAAAAACATTAAATTTCATTCTTTAACGAGGTTTTAACGCGATATCTAATCTTGCTTATTACCTCATATTCAATTAACACACACTTCCGATGTTATTTAAAACCTCCTTGCGTTTTGATTTAGTAAATTTATCTTTTTATTTTTTCTATTTGGTTATCACATTGGAAGTAAAAACAAATAAAAATATAATTAAATTCAGCTGCGCGTTAGAAATGCATCAAGTTTTCGTCACAGAGGTTTCGTCAATGTTATTACCGTGAAGAAAGATAACGCGGTTTAAAACGAAAACAACAGTATTTGTTGTAGAGAATATGTTAAAAGAATGATAATGGTGATTAATTGTGAAACAATTTTTGAAATTTTGTTTGGGTAATATCGATTTAAACGATGCGCTAATTTTTGGGATTGTCCGTTTGAAGGAAATGGCGGCAAATTAAATAAATGCGATATGCGCATGTGGTCGGGTAACAACGCGAAAAATAATCGAGATGACGGATGAATTTATCTAAATTTTACTATTAATATTATCATTAAAAGAATTTTCAATTTTAAATGTGGACAAGAAAATTTGTTTTCATTTACGAATGAAATTATTTTTCCGAACAACCTAAATACTTGCATAAATTAATTATTAGAAATTAATTAATTATAATATTAATATTATTATTATTAATTATAATATTATATTATTTATTTAATATTAATTAATATATCATGTATATATTAGGTTGTCAATAATGAAATGGAGCAAACTTCAATACAATTATATATATTGTTTGCTTCATTTCATGCTTGACAACCAAATATATCATAGAAATCAAAATAAATATCGTATAATATACAGTTTAAAAAAAAATATCTAATAATCCTATCTCTCATTATCTTACCTGAATATTTTCGTTCTATCTTGCATCCTGGAAACGACAGTTTTAGATAATTTATTATCTTCAATTTCCAAACTTGCCATAGCCTTTGCCAAATGAAGATTTTTTTCCTCCATTTTTAGCTTCCCTTTTCCTATACTCTTTTGTTTTTATCTTCAATTCTTTTCACCAACAACTTATCTTCTTTTAACTTCTTTATTTCTTTTCGACTTAAGTAGTTTGTTTTGTAGAATCGTTAAATGTAAATGCCAAGCCGTATTTAAATAGCAAAATAAATGCAACAAATATTTGTGTCGTAAAAGAAAGAAAGAAAGAAAATAAATAAATAATAATAATAATAATAATAATATGAAATAATTTAGAGTTTCTATCTCTTCACCAAAAGATGTCTCGTGGTGCACTGAAACAGTCTTGCGTACTATGAGTCGACTTAACCTTAAACATGTCACTCTCCTTCGACTTCCCCTTCCCAATCTCCTTTATTTCTTTCTTTATTTTTCTTCCTCTACTTCTTTCTATTTCTATCTATCTATCTATTTATCTATCTATCTATCCTTTTTTCTTTCTTTCTTTCAGTCTCTACGTAACTCTGTCTCACGTTTACTTCTAACTCTTTTTTTTTTTTTATCTTTTTTTTTTCTTCTTACCAACACTAACTCATTCTCTTACCTCCAATGGTATCTCGTTTTAACTGGATGTGTCATATGAATGTTCATCATCCTATGTATGTGTGTAAACATTATTCTTACTCGAACAAAACATTTCTATTATCGTCCCCACGTAGGGCTAAGAAGCCCCGTAGGCTGTATTTATTTCTTCCTTGGTATGTACTACCTCCTCTATCTCACTTTCTATTTGAATCTCATTAGAAATGTTTAATGGTTAGGGTTTATTCTAACTACGAGGAATATTTTGATATAGAAAGAGAGTTAAGTGAATTATATTAATTTCTCTTGATTTTCCTATTAATTGTTTATATTTTTTACTATGACGACAAACAATAATAATTCTCTAATCTAAAATATATTTTGTAGATATTTTAGTAGTTAGAATTAGATTTTAGTTAGTTATGAGTTTTATACAATTTCGTTAGATGTCAGAACAAGGTGTATTCCTTTTTTACCGACAAAGTTGTATACTCTGATTTATTGAATTACCATCTACAGTTTATTTGAAATGAAACGATGGGTAAGAAAAAATATCCCTGATAATAGGCAATGTTCGTGCAGACGTGTATGAGAAATTCTTTAGTCTAGACGTACAAAAAACATTTATTACATTCTTTTTCTTAAACCACATAGAGAATAAACGTAACGAAACGTAAATAATTATTTTGCTACAAAAATGAATAACGATTTCAAACCAACTTGAGATTTTAATTCATCGTATACTAAAAAAGATAATTACGAATATAATTACAAAAAAAAAATAAGAAGAAGAAGAAGAAGAAGACTTTCTCGACTCGAACGTTAAAATAGAATTTCGCTGCAATTAATGTAGACTCAGTAACTTGATCTCAATTTAAGAATAAGAATAATAACAATAATAATAAGAATAAGAAAGATTTCAATGAAGAATGGAAAGTAAGGAACAGTAAAATTGGTATTGGAAAGCGATATAATTATGTCGAATATAAAAGTTAGAATTAAAAGTGATCGTTCGGTTGTCGATTCTCAGCTACTGAGAGATAGAGTTTTAAGAGGTTAAGCAATTAAACAAGAGAGAGAGAGAGAGAGAGAGAGAAAGAGAGAGTGTATGGTGGAAGGTGGTAAGGGGGAAAGGAAATAGATATAAATCGTGAGAAATGTAAGTGAAGTTTTCTTTGGGAATAAAAGATTGTAAAACGTTGATCCAGTTAACCGTGAGTGGAATTGGTTCTCGTTGAAAGGATCGATGGATCGATCGACTTGATCACGAACATAGTATGGTGTGTACATATGTGTATAAACTCCTGTACCTGTTTCCTTCTCTCGTTCTTCTCCCCTACGGCCCTCTTTACTGAACTCATATAGCCGGTACTTGCTATCAAGGCCAGTCACTCGATTACCTGCGTTTCTTATGCACCCAACGTGCATAAAATCGTACTCGCGCTAAAGGCTCGGTTTTACGATGATCTACGATCGACAATGTTCGATCCACTACCTTTGGACGTCACGTTCGAGCAAACTTTGAATTTCTGTTAATGAAACTCTTGAATTACTTTAACTATTTTTGTAATGTTATTTTCATTAAAAATTATGTTTTATTTACTTGACCTCTTTCTTTTTATATTCTTGCTGTAGTATCATTGTGACGTGTATGTACAATTCAGATTTTTTGTATGATAGGTAATAGATATTTAAAGTATCTCATTAAAGAAGGGTTATGGTAAAGTGATGGTTCGTATATTCGAAGGAGAAAGAGAGTCTAAATTACTTGCAGTAGTACAAGTAAAGGGTCCATATATGTCCTGTTATACAGTATAACCAGACGATATAGTCAGACAAGTAGTATAAATCAAGGTAGAGTTAAGTGTATTTAATGTTAATAAGTTGAAGTTACTTTCTCATGAATTTCATGAAAATATATTAATATTAACTATTGAAAAACAATACGTAAAGGGAAAGACTTTACAGAATTTTGTTCTTTTACCCATTCACTACTTGCAGGAAAACTATTGTCAATTATTAATTATTCTAAGAAGTAATGTAATATTTCTTTGACTCAATATAATATTCTGACACTATGTTCATCTGAGTCGACGAGAAATCATTTAATTTGAAAAAACATTCTACTAAAACGTCAAGAATATTATTTCTAGAATTTATTTTCAATATTCTATGTATTTATTAATCATCATTTCGAAAGTAAACTTTGATAAATCTTTGAAGAACGTTATCACGAGTGTTAGATAGCAATCGTTATGAATTTTCTACGTTAACTTGTTCTAAGTATTGCTAAAGTCTAATCTAATCAGATAAAATATTAACAAGAAGAAATCAATCGAAATCGTAGTATGAAAGTGCGAAAGGAAAGATACCTTTTATGAGTAAACGAAAGTCGCGAGATTATTCGATGGATCTCAAACGAGGTGTCTTGGAAATAGGACGATGATCGAAAACTAGGTCATGACCTTATGGGTGAGGAAGGACTGTTGTTTCAAGGTCGAGTATGGTTACTATATCTACTTGCTGTATGGTAAAACGAATAACGAGATGTTGAATTCGATTCTATTGTCGATATCTTACATTTTTCATATTCATCTCTATCGTATATGATTCTTGTCAATAATGATTTATTTTAACAAGACAGTAAATCAATTCGTTGATTATATTCAATTTCCATGGAATATTATTCATATTTTATTTAATAAAGTTATCTTTTTCGAGTATCAATACATCACGGAAATGAATTATCTTGATACTATTACATTAGTTCCGTAAACGAAGTCTGATAAACACGCGAGTGACCGCGATCTGTAACGATCCGGTAAATCAGAATCGTAATCTTATTACATTGGATACTTTTACAAGAAAACCATTACGAGAAGATGTTGGCTATCATCGAAAATAATAATTCAAATAATAATGAAAGTAGAAAAATCGTAATATAATCATAACACAGGTGTAGTAATTGATTCAGATCGGACGTAAGATTTTCTAATTTCAAGATCGATAGAGAAATGATTTTATAAAAAAGTTTTTCAATTTATACGTGTTTTAACGAGATGATACTTTGTAAATAACTTCAAAAAGTCTTTCGATTCTTTTTTTTTCTAATTCTTAGTTTAATTATAAATTTTCGAATGGATTTGATAGACATAAAGGAGAAACTGATTTACATTGAACCAGAGTATCAGGTGGGCGTAGATTTAAACGTGACTAGCCACGCGTAAAGTAACATGTAAATAAACGGAGTACGTTTTTATTACGATCATGCAAGCTGTTCTGTTACATAAACACGGATTCCAAATATAATATTATATACATATATATATATACTCTTATAAATGTATGTTATCCTTCTGTAAACTTCGTTTCTCCTTTACGTGAATCTATTCGTAGGAATCTAAACATTGAAACGTTCTAATATCATTATATATGCAGAGTTAATATAAATTTTATCTTTATTTACACATATACGTATATATCTTCGTATGTATAAATTACTAGAACGTAAATTGCAATATAAAACTGAAAATGCATAACCGTAAATGGTAAAATTACAAAACATGGAATAACAAAAATATCACCTAATCTATACTTTCATTTTGATGCAAACATAACTACATAACATATATACATGGTGTATCCGTATAGCAAATGCCTCTCTACGGACATTAGATTATTTTAGAACAATAGCCGTAACGAACTTACCTTTCACGGCTCGAGTACAATCGAACCAGCTGCGTGGATACATAATTTGCACGTCCATAATCTTTTTTTTTTTATGTATACATAGACAACACACCTACATAAATCTTCCTTCTTTGTAATATCTATTCGATGTTCTTACAAGTAATTTACAGGATGTTTCACTTATGTTTTATTTGGGAAAAATATTCGACTAATACGTAGACTCTTTGTTAAAAAGTTAGAACATAAATACGAAATGATAAAATACAAGTGTTTAGTTGGCACAATAGAATGATGAATTGCAATCAGAATTGATAGGGAATATTTCATATTTAAATTGAGAAGATGATACTCTGTAAAAAAAAGAAAAAGAGAAGAAAGGGTTACTACGAAGAATGAGTCAATGTCGACGAAATTCTAAGTCAACTTTTAAGTCTTACTCGACTCGGAGAACTGTGGATGATCTTTTACCGAGATCACGATTCCACTTATTTCTGTACTTAATCACAGTCATCAAAAAATTATTATGAAAAATGACGACAACGTAAGGCACTTTGTGTGCTACCTGCTCTTATTTCTCGCGTTTCGTTTTTACCACGTTTAAGGTACGTTACATGGATATATATATGTTTGTTATATACACATACATAGATACATTTATGTATATTTACATAGTATACAATGCACGTGTATATTTTCATGAAATCATCACGCGCCTCCGCAACCTCGAGCTTGGTTTTCTTGCGAAAATCATGCAATTAACAGCACGCGTTCTCTTTTACCATAGTGTTTCTTTCCTTCTTCTTCTTCTTCTTATTCTTCTTTTTATTCTTATTCTTCTTATTCTTCATCATCATCCTTCTTCTTTTTCTTATTTATTATTATTTAGATATTTTTCTTCTTTTTCATCGCGGCGTTAAGTGTTCGAAGGAAAGGGCAACTTGGGAAAGAAAAGTCACTTGGTAAAAAAGAATTGTAACGAAGTGAAAGAAAGATAAGGAGAGTGATTGTGTGACTGTGAGTGAGTGAGTGAGTGAGTGAGTGAGTGAGAGAGAGAGAGAGATGTAAGACTTATGCTCACTTTCTAATAATTGCTTTTACGTAACGCTCATTACTCGTCCCTTTTATTACAACAAAAATATATAAATACAAATCCAGAAACAACGTACGACGATCGAAGAAACACGTTCATTATTATTTATTATTTATTATTTATTATTATTATTATTATTATTAATATTAATATTATGATTATATCATTATTATTATTATTATTATTATTATTATTATTTTATCGAGAGGAGGAGATAAATACATAGAAGATGATGTATTTTATTTATTATATATGTAAATATATATATGTATATAAATATATATATATATATTTATATAAAAGTATTTACATATATATATATATACGTATATATATATATATATATGTTAGTGTATGTTTATAATACATTACGGAGAAATCAATACGAAATATCGATTATTACTAATCAATTAACTCCTCTTTTATAATAAACGTATTAGGAATTTATTACTGAGAATAAAAAAAACGTAATAATCATATCCAATCAATATTACTCTTAATAATTCTTCATTGATTTATTGTCAAGTTAAATATCGAAATTCGACAGATCGATACGTTAATTTTTTTCTTCGGTAAATAGTAAATTCGTTATATGAGATTTTAAGAATCATTATTATTATTATCATTACCATTAAGAAAAAAAAAAAAGAAAAAAATAACAACTAATCTTTTTGATGATCTCATTTCTCGATCATTAGTAATTACTATATCTGACTAGAATTTACAAGCACGCATGAAATTCGATTTACTATGATCGACAGACAGACACAGGTGGGTTTGGTGAAAGTATAAATCATCCTCGTAGTAGAAGGATTATGTTTAAAAAAAAAATATGTTCCATTTTGTTGTGAAAGTATCGAGAAAAGAATTACAAGGAACAGATTAAATAACTTCTTTTCAAATTAGTTGCTGATTTTGTATTCTCCTTTTTATTATTATTATTATTATTATTATTACTATTATTATTATTATTATTATTATTATTATTTTAATCGGACACATACGTGCATTCGTATTGAATCATCATGATTGTTCTTCATCATCTTTTAGTTTTCTATTTTGTTTGAAATCTTTTCTTTTCCTATATGATACAGAGCATACAATTGATATTTTGTAATAATAATACATACATAATTGATCCTTATGTCGGAAGGATACTACTAATCGACCTACTCTCGATAATATATAAATTATAAATTTAACAAATATTCAGCTAAGACAAAATGTTTCGTGCGTTTTTATCGTCGAAATAAATAATGGAAAAAAACGCTCTAAACTTTTTACCTCAGCTATTATATAACTATATATATATACAGAATAAAAAATAAACATAGAAAAGAAAGAAAGAAAGAAAGAAAGACGGAAAAGGAGAAAAAGAAGAAGAAAAAAAAATTATATTATTACAATTATAGACGACAAAAAGAATAAGACAGATAGAAAAATTTCGATCGTATTCAAAGTCATTCATTAATTCATTTACTCATTTACTCATTCATTCATTTCTCGATCGTACGCAACGTTAAACAAAAAAAAAGGGAAGAGAGCAAAAATTCGTTCGGTTAACGAATCGAGGATTCCTTCTTTTCTTTTAAATCCTTATTTTTGTCCATCTTTTTATTTATATTTTTGTTTTTCATTATTATTATTATTATTATTAATATTAACATTATTATTATTATTTTTATTATTATTATTATTATTAATTTTATTATTTTTTTTTTAGTTTCCTTTATTCATTTTTCTTTCCTCAAATCCTCGATCCCGAACAAAACAGGGACAAAACTTGACGCGGTAGAACTTAATAAACAATTTCAATAAATAAACGTATTTTAATCGAGAGATCGCAAGAGGTGGGGCAGGCTGAGGGGGGAAATGAACGATCCGTGTGTTCTCTTGCGAACTTACAAAATTCTATTTACACAAAAAAAAAAAAAGGTACGCTTACGAAAGATAACTCAATTAGAAAGGAAGAGAAGAGCCGCCTATTTTCTTTCTAATTATTTCTACGTGAGATATTATTTCTTTGTTTGTCTGTTTATTTGTTTTCTTATTTTTTTTTTCTCTCTCTCTCTATTTCTCTCTTTTTTATATTCATTTTAATTTAATTCGAAAAGAATACGCGTGTGTCGTGCAGTACGAACTTTTTACGATGTCAGAGAGTAAGACTGCATCGAAAACGTGATTCTAATAAAAAGATACATATTATATCATTAAATATGTATATATATGTATAAACAAATATAAATATATATATATTTATCTATACATATACATAAGAGAGACGAAAAGAAAGAAGAAAAAAAAAATATATATATATATATATGTATATATGTTATATGTATATATGTATATATATATATACACACAAAATAAAAAAGGAAGTACGAGATTACGAAATGATTCTACAACGTTGTAAAAATTCCGAGGGGTCAGAGAGAAAGAACGAAGGGAAGAGAGAAACGAGAACGGAAATGATCATTTCGATTGGAAATAAGCGGAAGTCGACGTTGTTAATGTAGGAGTAGTAATAGTAGCAACATTGATAGTAATAGAACTAGCATTAGTAGTAGTAGTAGTAGAAGTAGTAGGAATAGTAAAAAGCTCGTCGTTAACGTAATAGTACGAGTACAAATGTTCGAAATTTGCTGTTATCAGACGAAAAATGACGATTATTTCTTTGTTATTGTCATTGATAGAAAAATCTTTAAATCCTTGTTTTACTTACCTACGTCTACATACCGCATCTACATAGATAGAAAAAAAAATGGCACGAAGGCGAACGAAAAGAGAAAAGATAGAAAGGAAAAAAAAATAAATATATAATTAAAGAAGTCGGCCGTAAAGGCGATCAACGTGTTATACCCGAGAGCCCTGTCCACACAGGTGTTCGACATTGCTGCAATCGCTCGGTGAACGTAAATTACCGGTTTCCCTGATTTCCCCCTCTCTCCCCCTCTTCTCTTCCTCACCCCATACTATCCTCCTAACCACCTTTCCTCCTCCTACTTCTACTCCTACTCCACCACCACCACTACCTTTTATCCCGTCCCTCTCGACAGAAATCTTAACTCGATCTCTCAAGCTTGTTCTTTGCGTTATGTTTTTCTTTATCGTCAATTCTTTCAATCATTTTTCCAATAAATACATTTCAATAAATACGTAAAATAAATGGTATCTTGTGTCGTATGAATGATATTTTAGAATGTATATCATATATTTTTAATTATTTAGAAGAAATTTTGTTTCTATGCAATTATTACAAAATTATGAGAATTTTTAAGAGATGTAGATAGAGAGGGTCACAGTTATCTCTGAAATAATTGAAAATATAATTAAAACAAATCGTGAAAAATCGTTATAAATACAATCACGATATTTTGGATATGAGATGATATTTTTAATCTTATTGTTTCTCTTAACGATTATCGTATCCTAATTATCTGCACGATTTTTATATACAATGTATTTATAACATATAAGTTTTATGTTTTTTAGATATTTTTATCGGAGACGATCGTATTATGAATGCATAAGAAACGATAGAATCCATTGAAAGCTTCGTTAAACGAAACGCAACTGAGAGAGACAGAAAGAAAGATGCAGAGAAAGAGAGAAAGAGAAAGAGAAAGAAAGACTTTCTCTCGTTTCCTCGTAAAAAAAAAAACATGAACGATACCAAGATGTTACAATGTTATAATAAACGTCTTATCCTTTTTATTTCGTTTTAGTAATAATTATTATCGCGAGAATAAATCACTTAGCGTAATGTTTCTTCCTCGTAGACGTTCTAACGCAAGGTGCATCATTGCATTTATTCGAGGTAATTGAATTATCCTTCCACGAAGTATTGTTTCTCGGTGAAATAGTTAATGATTCGTTTAATTTACCCGAAGTTTTCGTTAACGTCGAATACTTGTTATTCGTAACGATCGTTGGCGATTGATTATTACTCTGATGGTCAGCATCACGACCATCACCTTCAAAAAATCTACACATTTCACGTACCGGAACGGACCTAGTGCCACGATTTAAATCGTGAAGCGATCTGGCTCGTTGTTTTCCCCTAGGACTAGGTTTAGTTTCGGTTCTACCAAGATCTTCCGTACTCCTAGCCAATCTACCACCCAATCTCGAGAGAGATTCAAACAATGTTAATTTCTCGCGAACAGGTACGTAATGATCAACCCTCTGACACCTTTCCAACAATTTGGCAACGTCCTCCTCGCAAGGTGGTTCTTTCATAATCGACAATGCCATAGTCGTAGCGGATCTAGGCAAACTCATGCAACCATCAATCAACGATGCACTAGTAACGGATCTAGTAGTTCTTTCATTTCCTAAAGACAACTGACGTGGTACTGGTATTCTCGACGATATCGCAGCCAATCGTTCCTTACGTTCTTGCAAACTCTCAACGTTGTTATTGCCAGTTGTTGTTGTTGTTGTTTGTTGAGCTTGCTGCGATTGACCCTTGTCACGAAAAATTCGCCTCTCTCTGGTTCGACTCCTTCGTTCGTTATTCGCATCTGTCCTTAAGATACCACCATTGGTAATTGTGCCATTACTGCATCGCGTTGGATCGTTTCCTGCAATACCATTACTATTATTACTATTATTACTATTATTATTATTGTTATTATTATTATTATTATTATTATTATTATTATTATTATTATTATTATTATTATTATTATTATTATTATTATTGTCGTTATTCTTATTACCGTCCACGGTTATATCGGTTTCTTCGAATCTAACAGTAAAGGGTTCAACCGGTTTGATAGGCGGCAACAACAATCTATCGTTCTCGTTTCTTATTATTTCGGTCGACTCGGTCGTAACGACGATAGACGATTTTTCTTTTTTCGGTGATCGTTGAATTAGATCGTCGTCGTTCTCGTTGACGGAATAATATTTGCTTCTAGGCCCGTATATTTTTGGAAGTTCGGTATTGTTATTATTGTTGTTATTGTTGTTGTTGTTGTGGTTATTATTATTGTTGTTGTACTCTTCAGCTCTAGCTTTCCGTCTCCTAGCATCTTCTTCCAAAACACGACGACTTCTTGCTTCGTTTTCCCGCCTACGCGTTTCCTTGTACCTTTGTATCCTCTGTTCTTTGGTCTCGGGTTCCGACAACAACGAAACAACGGTAGAATCGACTGAATCTACGCTAGATTGACATATTCCGACACCCCATGGAAGACTATCGTCACTACCCTCGCTACTTTCGCTACAACCCCACGTTCTTCCCGAGACCGTTTGATGATCCTTCGTTGTAGCTATTATTGCTGGTATACTACGAAATTCACCTAAATTATCCTCGTCACTTGAATTACTGCTAGACCAACCACGTAACTCGCTTCTAGCTCTTCTTCTAGACTCTTCTAATATGCTCGTTGAAGTTTTCGTACTACCATCCTCTATCGAGGATTCGATAGGCCAACAACGAAACTCGCTTCTAGAACGTCTTCTAGATTCTGCTAAACTTTCTGGAAACGGTGCCGGACTTCTCGGACAGATTGTCAGAATCTCTAAAAAGTTTAGACATCTTCGAGCACGAAACGGAGTTTGCCTAACCAGCTCTGTTGCTATCGCTTTCACCCAAGACCAGTATATCGGTTCTGTGTCGGCCTAGAGAAACAGAAAACAGAAATGAGATAAATTATTATTATTATTATAATTAATCATTATCAGTATTATTATAATTATTATTAACATAGTCAAAGATACAACGATTTCTTTTTTTATCCGTTCAAGATATACATTATGTTTAATATTTTTCTATCTTTTTAAAATAAATATTCTCGCTTCTGAATGTTCTTTTCTATCTTAGTGACTTTTAATTAATTAAAAGAGAAAAGAAAAAAAATAATTAAGCACGCAAAATGTTGAGATAAGGTATTATCGGTGATAGAGGAGCAAGAAATGAAAAGATACGAGAAGAGAGTTGGCCAGATAAGGGGAACGTATTCGTGCAAAAGGATGGAAGAATCACGACACACGATTTCGCCTCTCGACGATTCGAAAGTCGTCGTCGGTTCGCTTGCTTGCTTGCTTGCTTGCTTACTTGCTTGCTAATACACAGACGACATCCTAGAATTTACTTGGGAATTTAACTTAGACTTCCTAGACGAAAGATATAACTTGCATTAGTTAAATTACCCTTTGTGCATTCACGTAAAGATAAAGAATGAGGTAAAAAGATAAAAAGAAAAAAAAAAGAAAGAAATGAAATAGAAATAAAAAACAAACGGTTAATGAACGGATGTGACATTTCGACCTTGCGAACGACCTCTGATCATTAAAAACCTCTCGTTTCTTAGTTTAACATACCGGAAATGATACGTCAAGAAAGGAATGGCAGTGTGTTTTCGAATAAAACGATCCTCATCGTTATCTTTTTCTTGTAACAGAGGATACACTATTTTGTTGTAGCTATACAGATAGATAATTAACAGGATAACGTTGTAAAGGAAAAAAAATCAATCTACAAGGATCGAGGATCTCTTTGAGAAGTTAGTGGTACAACAAGTCATCCTCGTCGATTAATGTAAGATCGTCTATCTTTCCATCTGTCTGTCTGTCTGTCTGTCTGTTTGTCTATCTGTTTACGTCCTTGAATCGGTTAAAGGAAACCGTACAAAGTAAGGATCTCCTTAGGCGGTGAACGAAGATGGTGGGGTGGGACTCCTTGACAATGGTGGGTCATGGGAGAGTGGCGAGTTTTACTCCCACGCGTCCGTCCGTTTACCCACTACTATCCAGATCAGCCACAACCGATTTCGACCTTGCCTACTGACCTTATTTAAATCCTTTCAATATTCGCATGCTTCCAACTTACGTCACGCGATTCCTAATAATCCTCGTACCGCACCTACTCTTTAAATTTATCCTTCGTTTTTTTATTATTATTTTTTTTTCCATCCATCAATCTCTTATCGACGTTACGTCGTGATCTTTTAAGTGAGAAAATTAATTTATTAAAACGAATATCTTTTGGAAAGTAATTAATATTATTATTAGAATATTCAATAGAAAGAATTCAATTTGTTTTGATATATCAAAAGTGTACATTTGAAATGATCTTTAAACGATCGAAATAAAATGGATAGAAGAAGATTCGTCGATCGATTGAAAGTTCGTGATCCGGCGTGAGAGGACGGGATGGGGTGGGGATGGAGGGGACATCGACGTTTTCTGCTATGCAAAATAAAACGAGGTAAGAGAAAGTCACAGAAAGAGAGGAATCAGAAATTTGGAAGTGGTGTTAAGTTGATAGGAAGAAACTAAACGTTCGTAAACGAACAACAAGCAGCCTTCTCAAAGTAACATTGTATAATGAGTTAGAAATCGAATGGGCGACGTTGCCAGGCCATAATTAGAAGTTGCAGCGTTCAGTGAAACGGGAACTTAGAGTCCGTCGGCCACGAGAAAGTGTTTACAGTCGAGGAAACGGATCGTGCCGGAGATAAAGGCCATTTACATCGCACTCTGCACTGAATTATCTCTCCTTCCTTCTCGATATTTCCCCTTTCTTTATATCCCCCCCCCCCTTCTTTTTCTCTCTCATACTCACTCTATTTTTCAATCTTATAAAACTATTTTCAATTTCAAAGTTCAAGTCAACTTCCGAAACCTTTAAATAGGATTACCAGCTGCTGCTGTTCTTTTCGAGTACACGTGTTTATTTATATGCGTATGTATGTGTGTGTACGTGTGATATGCGTGTGTGTGTGTGTATGAATAAAAAATATTTTTGTTCTTTTTCTTACCCAAAACGTAGCAAGCGAGTGACCCTGAGAATCGCTAAGAGTAAATCCAAGGGCGAGGGCATGAGGCTGGCAGAGACTGGGTGCCGCTTGACGAAGGTTCAATGCCCTTAAAGCTAACTTCATTGAAGTACCCTCGACCCACAACCATCCCATCCTGATCATGACGGTCCTCCTCTCAGCCAGGTTTTCAACGTATAGCTCCCCTGTAACACGAAATTAGGGGACTAATGAGATTCGATCGGATACGGCCCAAAGTAGATTAACATTTAATCCCTATGGGATTTATTTTTATCCGACCTAGTTGGTCAGATATATCAGTTTGAGAAAAAGAAATAAAGTACAAAAAATACAAACATTATTATCTCGAATGAGCTCATCCTCATTTTAAATAGAGGATATCTAATTCATTATTTTAATAATCTCTCTCACGTTAAGAGAGTACTTATAAATATAAATTCTAATTAAAACGAGACATCCTCTCTATAATAAAGTACATATAAAGTTATATCCTCTATCGTATTTACCCTTCCTTCTCTCCTACCCTTCCTCCTTCTACCCCCCCACCCCCCATCAAACTGGTGGTCCAGAGCACGGAAGGATATTTTAAACGAAGCGTTTGTATGATTTGCTACGAACGGAAACAACCCGAGAGTGCTCCAGAACGGACGCTGATTCACTCAGATGCACGAGTTTTACGCTTCTTCTTTTATCTCCCCCTTCCTCCTCCTCACCCCTTTTCTCTTTCTTTCTTTTAGTCTCTGTTACTCTCTCTCTCTTTCTCGGTTTGTCTCGAGCAAGACAGGAGAGGATGAGAGAGAAAACCGTATATATGTATAAGGTCAACGAATCGAGATATTGACGTCATTCTATCAAAAGGCGTGGGAGTGAATGTACAAAAGGCAACGAAGCGAATGAGATATATGTTGTTATAATAATATTATTTCCCTTTCGTTCATCTCTTTGTAAATGCATATTTATGGACATAGTAGATATACCAAATATGTACGCTTATAAGTATTATTATTTACATGTACAAGGGTTTTTGAGATTCTTCCGGTTAATTTATATGCGATACCCAGTATGTTTTATACAGAAAAATATAAACAATAAAAATGTTTTTTAAATATAAATTATTTAAAATATCGTTCTTAAAATGATGACCTATATTATAAATCACCTAATTTCTCGTTCAAAGTGCCGACCACCTACGTAATGCAAGTACGATACCAGTGTAAGACGAAATGAACCTGTTTCCGTATAATTTTGAATGTATGTATGTACGTTCAGAAAAAAACAAAGTATAAACTGAACGAGTTAATCTACGTTGATGTCCTTTTACAGTATAACTCGAGTATTTTTCTTGTACAAATTATTATATTCTTAGTTTGAAGAATAATTTCTTGGTATTTCAATTTGTAATAAACTGCAAAGAAATGAAAGGTGAACATAATCGATTGAAATTAAAGCATAGTAACTACCCTTATTCACAATGAGTAAATATGAATATTTATAATTGAAATAATAATTTTGAAATAAACTATTTAACATATTATTATTATTTTCATGCATATTAATATCGTTTTATTGGAAAAACCTTTCATATCATTTATCCTGTATATTCATACGTGTACGTATAAATATATGTTAGTGATCTATTAAAAAGAACATATACGAGAACGATCATTAAAGTCCCATTTCTCTTATGTCAGTTGGATTCCTATTTTCCTGTAGTTTTTAAGGTAAAGATAGAACGACATTTCGAAAATATCCTACGTTTATATAAACGAACACAAGATGAGCTCGTTCTCATCTTTTTATGACGATCCATACGAAGAGAGAAGTCCTTAAGCTTCGACAATTTCCTCGTTTGATAAAGTAACCGATCTAATCTCTCCCGCTGAGATACGCTATTCCGGTTAAATTATACCAGAAGAGAGAAGAACCAGTTAGATTAGGGCCTAGAGCATCCTTTCTAACAGGGCGTACACATATATTTATTTCTGATATAATATATATATATTTTCTTTTTATTTATCTTCTTTATATCTTTATCTCATTTATTTCTTCTCTCTGTTTTTCCTTTTTTATCTGTAATGAAAAGAACGAAGGAAGGTGTATCGATAGATGTGTTTGTCTAGTTTATCGAGATGAAAGAAATCGAAACTGTAATAGACATTTTGATAAATTTGATATAGAAGATAAAAGTCCAATCATTAAGAGAGAGAGAGAGAGAGAAAGATATAATAAGTAAAAAGAGAGATGATAGACTATATTTCATCTAACAAGCAAGACGAGTTACTATACTTATGGTATATCGAACTGATCGAACGAGATTAAACCAAGACCTACTTCGCGAACGTCTTACTTTTCTTTCATCGTTCGGATCGATTTTCAGTTTCTTCGATTATCGCTTTTAGCTCGAATTTATATATGACATATATTTCTCGTTAAGATTATCTCAATTCGATTGTAAAGAGAGTTTATTGCAATATTTAATGGTTTGAAATTTTTTCTTCGAAATATTAGGTTGTTACAAGTATGAAATGCAACAAATTCTTAATTCAATTATGTGCATTTGCTTTGGTCCATTTCATACTTGACAACTTGATATATTTAAAGTGATTAGAAATATTTGGTTTCATAAAAAAAAGAAAGATCGTTTGATCCAATCGGATTGAATTAAATCGATTTGATTGTAAGAAATATTCATATTTGTATTTTCTACCAATAAGTTCAAAATAATTTATCCCACAAACAATGAGCATTTTAGTAATGTAGAAAATGTTTTGAAGGATGTTTTACCCTTTGAACGCAATCAGGTTGGGATTCTTAGAATATTTCTCAACGATAAGAAACCTGTCAGATAAAAAACGCATAAGAGAGTACCGTAAAGGTCCTTCACCTGCATTATTCAGTCACGTACGCATGCACAAGGTTACGAGATCCTATGAATTATGTTACAACGATCTAAAATATTGATTAACTTTTGTCATTAACATCTATAAATCATTTCTTTGTTTTGTTAAATGAACTACCGTTTAGTTAAATCAAAATTGTACGATTCTTTTTAATTTGATTTTATATCAAGTGTATGATTAAAATAATCAAATCAATCGATAGATGATCCAGATTATTTTTATAATAAATTCAATATTTTTTATCTTGAAGATTTTTTATAATACAAGAGCCTAAAAACGAATATGATTAGTAAAAGTTACTCATGATTGAAAGACGTCTGACAAGCCTAACTGTTGTATGAACGTCATGGCAAGACGGTATTATCAGTGCGGTCAAGGAAGCTACTCTTTTCTCTTCCTCTCAACCTCCTCCTCTATTTTTATATTCATTTTTTTCTTGCGTTTATACAGTTATCTTTCAAAGCGTCGATTACAGCGTAGCAATGAATTTTTATTTTTCTTATCTATCGAGAATAAACTTTCGCATATATACCAGTATATTATATTTTATTTTTCCTCATATTTATATTCTCTTTGTTATTTTATTTTATTTCTACTCCAACACTCGTGATAAAAAGAAAATATGAAGATTTTAGATTAAATTCTTTGTTTTTTATAAATAAATTATCTCTTTTTTTATATATTTTTTTGGTCTCTGAATAAACAGATAAACAAATGGATGGTCAAACGGAGAGCAAGAAAAACGATTAGATAATCGGTAAAATAGTAAAACGGAGACTATTCATCATCATTATTATCATTATCATCATCATCATCATCGAAAAGTGGCGCGAAGAATAATTATAGATTACTATTCGTGTATATTCTGGATTGTATTATAGTTCGCGACGTTATTAGTGGCTAGCACAACGAGTTTAATGGTATTGGCTCACTAACAATAATTATACTTGTGCTATGTGGAACGACAACACCGTTTTAATTTCCGGATTCGTTTCGCGGAAATAACTGATTGTGAGTTTATGTATAGATATGAATGTGTATCTCTAGATACATATGTGTGTAAGTGTGTGAGTGTAGGTACTTAAATTTTATATTTTTGTTTCTTTCTGTTCGTTTCATAAAGCAAGCGAGCAATGCAACTTGCGAAATGTACGGGTGTATGACGACTAGCATAGTTAATTTTAAAGGTTCTCGCGATCCAGTTATTAACCACCTATGGTTATAATATGGCCTTTCTTTCTGTTTCTCTTTCTATCTTTATGGTGAACGTTAAATACATTCGACACCGTTTCTAATAATCATAATAAAGTCATAGAAACCGTGCTAGAAAATTCAATGATAAATAGGACCTCGGGTAATTTGATTTCTATTGAATTTGGGTATGCACACGGTGGGTAAAAGAAAAAGATATTATTTCTATGACTCATTCTTCTGCTATTTCCAAATATTTTTTACCATTAAATTTACTTTCATTCAAAAACAATTGCATGATCTGAAAATTTTACAAATTTCTGTATAAAAACGAATATACACGTTGTTTAATTATTTATTTGAACTAAATGAAAAATTCAATGAATCCAATTGCTAAAAGTCATTTTAAAACTATTTTAAGTTCCTTAACGATTATCAACTGTTAAATCACTAATCAACGTATTTTTTTTATTGGTCTGACTCATTAGGTTCAAGGTCAGTTTTGTTCTTTCATAGTAATAAGAGTTGATCCTAACGCGAGGATCTCTTTCCGTGAATTGAAGGTGGATTATGAACGTGAATCATTCTTCAAGTTTAATATTACTTCTATGAGTCTCTCTGTTTTCCTCTCTCTTTCTTTAGGCATCAATTACATTTATTACGTGACTCGATTATGCCACGTCTAACGTTAATCGAATAATAATTAACTCATATACACATATTTCTTTTTTTAATCATCAAACAAAAATGTATCAGAATTTATTGAAAAAAAAAAAAAAAAAAATTGAATAAATGTTAACGATGATGTATTCTCTTTCGTTTATTTGAATTTGCAATAATTTTTTTCATCTAATATATAGGATTATTATATATATTATATTATATATATATATATATATTATTATATATATTAGTATATATATTAGTATATATATATATATATACCACTTTATATATTTTTAATACCACATTACTTATTTAGACCAAGTAGTATATATAATCTTTATATATATATCAATCATGCAAAAATATAATTGCAAACGTTAAAAAGAAAAATCGATTTATTCCCAAGAAACATATTTTTCAATCGAACGATTTCCGTTCACGTGAAATTTGTTAGAAGAAAATTCTATGGTTCTATGGATTATTCCCCCTTCGATCTTTGACAATACGAAAGACGCAAGAAGAAGATTGGAATAAAGTCAATGGAGGAAAAGAAACACGAGAGGTTTTCGTAGGTTGGCTCTCACGATCCATTAAATCATTCTAAAGGAAGAAAAACTCGGGTGGTGGCCCAAATGAAATGTTCTCCTTCTGTTACGTGTGTGGATGCAGCATAAATAATGCGAGTGTCGTTGGGAGGCCCGCATATCCTGCTGTTTTTAAAAAGTTCCGCTCAAAGAGAAAAAGAGAGAGACTGAGAGAGAAAGAAAAGGGGAGGGCAAAAGGAAAGAGGGAGAAAGAGAGAGAGAGAAAGAGAAAAGGAAAAAGAAATAGTAAGCTGAGGAACCTAAATGCATTCGGTTGCATACTCGTCGCGCGCATCAGGGCGTGTTCATGGGGCATACCATACCGGAAGCAAGTTTTTCTTTTCTTCCCATCGATTCGTATTAACTATTTTGTAAATTTATGTTCTCCAATCTTGACTAAACTAACCAAAATTATATACAAGAGTAGCATTTAATAAATACGAACGATATTTATTTTTTATTTATGACATATATTAGAAAAGTTTTTAAATCTACCACCATGGAAACAACCATCTTTCTTTATTCAATAAAAAAAATAATTAATGTCCTCGTATTTTTGTCGAGACTCGTAACTCTTATACCGAAACAGTTCCTATTTTCTCTAATTTTCTAATCTCCTGGGAACCATCGATAATTATATAATTAAAAGGAAAGTGAAAAAAATAAAAAAAGGTTGAAACAAAAATGGTATGGTTGGAAGTTTAAATAAAATTCCCATATAAGTAGAAAGGAAACAATGCTAGTATGATATCAACGAAGAACAATGACGTGTCGCATCGAGGAAACTCTCTATTCTGTCATGTTTTTTATAGTCCTCCCTTCGATGTGTATGAGAAAACAATTAAAGTTGATGTTCGAACATAGTAGAAGGCTATTAGGTAGACTAGACAGCCCATCATCGACGTTTTTCTATCTTCTCGTTCTGTAAATGTTAGAAACAATAAAAAAAAGAAGAAGAAGAATTTTCAATGACATTCTTTCGTGAAATTATAAATGCCGTTTTGCTCGTCCTTTCCTAATTACCAACGATTTATCTCAATGAACGTTGTATACTGGATTTCGTCGCGTTATCGTCGTGTGTTTTGTACTTCATCAAATTTCTACGATAAGATAAGACGATTTAAAGCAAATTACGTTTGATAAAAGATTGTCAAAGAGAAGAACAATGACGAATAAGACTACGACGACTACGATTGAAACGACGACTGTAACGAGGATGATTCAAAATATTTGTCTCTCTGATTAGATAGAAAAATTTCCTTTAATCTATTTCGTCAATCGAGAAAGTCAGTTTCTTCAAATTGTATAAATAGATATGATTTATAAATATACAAAATAATTTGTATATGTGAACGTAGCTTTAAGAGTTTCCCTCTTAACGGTTTTTATTATCTGTCCCTTATGCTTGTCCCACACCAAGCAGACACCAGCACCGGTAGCAACCGCACGTTTCACTCAGGAAACCGTTTATTTCCTCAGATTCCCTTTGATAAAGAAGTCTGCACGTTGAGTATCTAACGGGTGACACTCATTTCAACGTAGTTACAATCTTTCTTTTATCCTTTCAATTCTACTTCAACAATAATAACGTTTAAGAAATAAATATCGAATCAAGAGAAAATTTCCATTCGTCAAAATTATCAGCGGAATTGTCGTGCAGGAAATTGCAATCATTGCGGTCAACTAGATGACGTATTATTTAAAAAGTTCATACTTTTCTATGAAAAAAGATAGCCGATTGAAGGTTACGCGAGTTATCGATTCAGGAAGGTCGAATTATGTACAAACTAGACGAGATAGATGAGAGAGAGAGAGAAAGAGAGAGAGAGGAAAAGGGAAAAAGAAAGGATAGAAACTTGCTCGTTCTCATTGGTTGTTTCTTTCTCACTCAAGTATTATTTTACATCACGTACCGTTGCCTCGGTCAACACACGCTACGCTAAAATCCCGTTTAACAGTCGTCCATTTTTCAGCACGGTCCTTCACGCTCCTCTGCTTTCTGTCAGTCCTCTCGCGTCATCCTGACCAAACAGGACCCCGCCCCGAACCTTTTTCTCCTATCTACGTCCCTGACTACACCACGTATGCTTATGCTTCTCTCTCACTCTCCTTTTTTTTTTTTTTTATTTGTTTCTGTCTTTTTCTAGTCAAGGAAGGAGGATATCTATCCTCCAAAAAGAATCATGAATTATTTATTCGCAAGAGCTCATCAGGATGAACACCCTCGATCCTCGTGAATATCCTCGATTTTTCACGCAGCCTGCCAGCAACTACAACTATCGTCGTGTTGCTACCGTTTGTTCCTGTTGCTTCTGGGTGTTCAACCCTTTTCTTACTTCTTTTTTTTCTTTCTTTCTTTCTCTCACTAAAACCATAACGAGTCTTGTGGATCAGGAGATGTTTGGGTGTCACGGTGGATTTTGATAGAGCGTGAAAAAAGTTGATTATAGAAAAAGATAGAAAACGGTGGAGAGGAATTTCTGCCGTGAAATGTGTCACACATACAAACACACACACATACACACAGACAGACAGACATGTACATGTGTACACATACGTTTATAGATATATTAAAAAGATCGTGTGTCCAGTGAAGATCAAGTTTGTTCGTAATATGTATACATACATTTATGCAGATATCTTCGCACGAAAGCATTTTAATTATTCATGATTATGTTCGAAGAGCGTGTTATAGAAAGTGACGTTTCACGTGTATACCAACTACAAAATGTGTTCAAGCTTTACGATATAATACTAAACTTTCAGATCTTTCTTTTGCTTACATTTCTTTATTCTTCTTCTTCTTCTTTTTCTTCTTATTCTACTTCTTTTTTATTTTAATTCTTTACCCTTCTTCTTATGATTTTTATTACCAGTTTTTGTCATAAAAATTGATTTCATTAACATTTAAATATTTATCATTCTATTCGGTTAGCGAATATAATTGATCACATAAAAGTTAATATACGCGGAAGGAAGCAACGGTAGAATAAGAAAAAAAAAAAAAGAAAAGAACATACCCGACGACGGTGAAACGCAATGTGAAAGTGACAAAGGCTCGTGCGTGAGCTCGCTGGACCAAGGAGACTTGTCGCTAGACCGGAAATGTTCCTCAGCTACCGGGAAACACCGGAAGACGACGAATGAGATATACAAGTGTTGTTTAGTACTTCTTCAAAGTGTCTTTTAAACAAACCCATTTCTTATTTCTTACTTTCCATAATAAGGAAGAGAAACATTATTATTGTCAAATTGCAAAACTTTTTAGATTCAACGAAATTCTCTTTTTGACGATTATTAACTCCCATCATTTCTATTTTCATGTTAATCCTACTTCATACTTCAAAATTATTCTACATTCTAACAACCAGACACTTAAGAAGTCGTTTAAAACTTTCTTGCGTTTCAAATCGTCGAGTAGTTCATTCTTTCGTTTTTTTACAATCGAATTAAAAATTAATAATTAAAGTTAGCATTTTTTTCTTTGCTATTTAATTAAAATAACGATTAAGATGGAAAAAATGGGAGGACAAATTATTAGAACAATTTAGATTTGAAAGATGTCATCATATCACCGTTAAAGTCGTCCCATTGGAATAAATAAAAACACCAATAAATGCAGTGGATAATAATTGTCACTTCGTGAAATAGTTTAATTGCATTTATCAACAAATCCGATTATTTGTAATATCTTCGAATCGAGAATATGAAGAAATTACTTTTCCCGACATAACGTAAAATAACATCTAATCATTTTGGAAAACTTTATGAAGAGAAAACACCAGGATATGATTCAATACAAACAGACAAACAAACAGACACGTAGACAAACAAACAATGTTTAGAACTTGTCGAGTTTTCATCGTTGTTATAGTAGTCGAAACAAACCGTTCGTTAGTGATAATTACGTTCTGTTTGAAACCGTTAGGTAGACGTAGTACGAGGGATCGTTTTTGTGCCGTTTTACCCCGTTGAAAAACGGAACAATGTTGCAAGACTCGCACGAAACTCGTTATCGACGTTGTTGACCTCGTTCGACGTGAACGTTAAAGAATATATGTATGTATCTTTTTAAGCCTAACGCGAAGATAGAATGATTTTCTCCTCGATTTCGTTTATCTCGTTTTACGAGACTATAAAACCGACCCTTGACTTAGCCAACGTCACATTTCAATCTTCCCTTTTTGCCCTTTTAAATGTTCACCGATTTCGTTCGGTCGATCGAGAAGAAAATTAACAACGAAAGTAGACATTCTCTTTTTCTCTCTGTTTCTATTTTACCCTTCCTTTCTGACATAAAAAAAAAAACACACAAAGATAAAAGATCTTCTATCCATGGAATCGATCGTTCGGAAAAGGTCAAAGGCATTCTCGTAGACACCCGGTAGATTTGTTCGGTTAAGAGCCAAAGTAGGTCAGTGGAGTCACTGTCTGTATTGTCGAAGCTAATAGAAAACCAAAATGACGAAAATAGAGAGCGACTTGATTAAGGTTTCCTTTTTTTCCCTCTCTCGTTCTCTTCTTTTTTTATCAGATACTATCACCGTTTCGTCTTATCGTATCTATTAGATCGTTAGAAACGTTAGATTATTTCCACATTACTTTCAATTCTAAATTGGACATTTTATATACTTAATGGTTTAATAATTAGATATCTGTCGATAAATTTGATTAAATTACTCTTCCTGATTATTAAAAAGGTAAAATATGAGATGTAGACACAGAAATAGAAAAAAGAAAGCAAACAAAAAATACACACAAATATATATACATACACTGAGATACAGATATACAGTGTCACAGCAAATTCATGAAAGTAAGATATGCAAAAAAATAAGAGGGTTACAAAATAATCCAGTCAACGAGGATAGTAAAGAGTAAGAGAGAGAGAAAGAGAGAGAGAGAGAGAAACTATAGGCATCCCCCTTTTTTCTCGCGGTCATCAATCTTCTCATGTAAATCGCGCATTCGTCTTCACGCGAGTCATTTATTATTATCTCGCTTTGGATCCCTCTAAACCCCCCTTTGATTCTCCACCCCTCCTTTCCCCGTTTCATCATTCTATCTCTCTCTAACACATTTTAGCACCCCTTGTAGGAATAAACGACAAGCATTGTGCAGATGCGTTCTATCGAAGACCATAAGCTCGCCCATCATCACACGTGTGTGCTCGTTGCTACGCATACAACTTTGTGTGTTTTGCGTGAGACACCTTGCAAAGAATATCACAGACAGAGTAGATAAAACCAAGAAAGAGAGGGGGAGAGAGAGGGAGAGGGGAAAGCCGTTTTTCTCTTTAAAGTAACCTAATGGAAAGAAAAATACGGAGTGTACGTTGAAGTTTGCCGGTTTTTTTCGTTAAAAAAAACACATAATTTTTAGGGGAATCTCAAAATATTTTTATTCAAAGTATTGACCATTTGATTCTACACATTTCGCCCATCTTTCAGGCAAATTATGGATACCATTCCAAAAAAACTTTTTCTCTTTCGAGGAAAACCATTCGACGAGCCATTTTTCAACTTCTTCAAAATTGACGAAGTGCTGCTCTGCAAGTGAGTGCCCCATCGATGCGAAAAGGTGGAAGTCGGACAGGGCGAGGTCTGGAAAGTACAGCGGGTGCGATAATATTTCTCAATTAAGTGTTTTTAATGTGTTTTTCACGGATCTAGCGGTATGAGACGGCGCGTTGTCATGTTGCAAAATAACTTTGCCATGTCTTCGGGCCCATTCTGGTCGTTTTTCGATCAACGCATGATTCAAATTGATCATTTGTTGTCGATAGCGATCCGTATTTACCGTTTCACCAGGTTTTAATAGTTCGTGGTACACCACACCATCCTGGTCCCACCAAACACAGAGCATTGTCTTTCAAATCGTAATCTCCACTTTTAAATTGACGAAACCATGTCTCACATGTTCTAATCACTGGAGCATGTTCACCATAAGTTTCTACTAGCAAACGATGTGCTTCAGCTGCTTTTTTCTTTTGACGAAATAAGAAAAGCAACGAATTCCGCAAATGTTCTTTATTTGGAACGAAACTCGACATATTCATTGATATAAACGACTATGACGCTATTATTTTGACAGAATGAGACTTAGGTGTTTTTGGAGGTCAATGTCAATAGAAAACAATGGTGTATATAACAAATCATAGAAATGCCTACATCCTGCTAGCGACATCCTACTGTAAAACCGGCAAACTTCAACTTACACTCCTATGTAGGGGTGAAGTTCCTTCCAAAAGAAAATATTTTTTGACTTCATTCAGATTATTCAGAATTATTCTCCGTGTTCTGCGCATAATGTTAACGGATATTATCAAGAAAGTCTTCTTCTTATTCTTCTTCTTTTATTCCGTTCGACTGAAATTGCCGGTGGCTATACGAGAGATAGAACCTCGAAGAAAGGCGAGAAGATTAACGCTGAGATATATAGAGTTAAAAGAGGAAGGGGAAGAGGAAGGGGAAGAGGAAGAAAGAGAGAGAGAGAGGAGGGGGACAGAGAAAGCATTCATTTAGATGATACTCTCCTCTTGGTTAAATGTATTTCCTTGAGCCTTTCTCGAATCTACTCTCTCAACTATCATCGAATAATCGTTGACGTTAAAACTACTCTAAACCAGGGAAAATCGTTTAATTGAACGACGTTAGAAACTAAAAAATAAATAATTCACATCTGGCAAATACGGGGAATAAACATCGTCGTTTATTCGTCGCGCGTGGGAAAAATACGATCATCTTCTTCTTCTTCTTCTTCTTCTACTTCTGACTAGGAATTTTTGAGAAACACTTTATAAGATGGTTCAAATAAATCGACTGTTTATAGATGAACATTTCGTGACTCGCTAGAAATGTTAAATTAGTTTCTTAGAAGGAACATCAAAAACATTCACACAACACACAATGACTTATTATTATTAAGATTTAATTTTAGAAAACGGGTAAATCTCCGTATAGAAATGTTTTCTCGAAAGCGAGAGCGTGTCGTATCGTAAAATGTTCAACTTCGTTTTCCATTAAAACGTTTGACAAATCGAGTTACGATGACTCGTTGCAATTCTATAAGAGAAATACGTAAAGAGATGAATCTCTTCCCTGATGGGGGAAAACAACAAAAAATTTCTTGCGATTTCAACGTAACGAAAGAAAAAATTGCCTATGTGAGGATGAGAAAGAAGGAAAAGAACGTTCGACGTGAAAAAATTTCGATCCCTTCCCTATTTCTCTTTCATGGAAAAAAAAAAATAAAATAAAAGAGACTGGAAAGATCAAAAACGATGATCGAAGACCTGGATCGACGAAGCATACTTTTCTGGAAAAGTTTGGTGAAAAGTAACAATGGGAAGAGGTACAAGACCCAAGACAGTTACAAGGGTAGTATTTACTTTAAAAATTATCAAGATCCATTCTTATCGAGGGTTAGAAAGGTTTACTTTTTTTTAAATATTTTTTTTATAAAAGAAATTACTCGACCCGATCGCCATTTCAAGGTACAAATCACACCTTCCCCTTTTCTGGTTTATTGCTGTCTTTTACGGTTAAGGCCAACGGCGCCAGTTTTCTGCTCGTTTTTAGAATACCTTTTAAGAAGGAAGATTCCCTAACAGACAAATTTTTCTCGTGTCTGGCAAAACGATAAGATTGAAGCAAAAAGAACTGTAAAACGAAAACCGCGTAGATCTCGACTCATTGATCTTGTCTCGATTGATAAGAAAAAAAAAATTAAGGAAAAAAAGGAAAAACTCGGAAATATAAATACACTTAAGTGTGTATTATATATTTATGTAGTAGGCGTATACTATACATCTTCCTCCTTTCCAAGGATTCGAAGGATTTATCGAAGAAACGAGATTGCAATTTTTTGTATTCAACGGACACGTACCACGTTTCTGGAATTAATGTTTCTTCCTTGGCCGAAGGTCGTACGTTAGTCGGGGATCATTAATCTTTCAATAAGAAATTCTTCACTTCAACTCCCCTCAGCTCCCCTCACTCCCACCCAACACCCTGTATCGTTTCTACTTTCTAGGCGTTTCCATGCTATTATAGATTTTTCTTTAGAACAAAAATCGTTAGAGTAAAACTATCATCCTTTTCCGTTAAGCACAAGAAATACACCTGGTGTTTTATAGAAATAGATTATCTAGATCATTTGTAAAGATTTGTTTTATTTATAAATAATCATTCGTATGAGATTACTTTTCTTCTGTGTGAATGAGATTAAAATAATGTTTCGTTACGTACGATAATCACGGTTCCCAGTGCCATTGATCAAACTGTACACTGATCAAAATATGCAACTTGGCAGAGGTAGAAGGTAATGAAGATTAAAATAAGATTTTATTGATATTACCTAATTAACCTTGTTCTTGATCATTTAGTCGAGACAAAAATTGATTCTCAATCTTTCTATAATAATTCTACAATCTCAACAAAAAATGGGTAATTGAAAATACTTTGATTGGTAGCAGAAAGAGAGAGTATGAGTGTGTGTGTACAAGAAAAAAAAAAAAATTTTCTTGAAGAATAAAGGAAGAAAGTTACCGGTCACCGGTGACAGCTACCGGTTTCTTTATTGGTCGAGAAAAAAGAAATAAAAAAAAAAATTCTACGAGGTAATCGTCGAAAGGCAATTCTCTGGAGTCCAGTACTCCAAGTACTTCACCTCTGAGTTTTAACTGGAAGAAGGAGGACGTTTTTCTTTTTTCTTTTGGTACGTCGATCGATCGTGCGACCGACTCGATTCGTCGTTTTTTTTTTTAATTTTTTTTTTTTTACCTTTTTTCTTTCCTTTTTTTTCCCCGGTTGTGCGCGCTTACAAAACGGAACGAGCGTATTATGGCTCAACGAAACAATGGGGGATGCAGGAGTCCCTTAGAGCTGACGTGTGGGGCGGCTCTCGTCCAAGGACCAGCTGGCAAACTCTGCCTTTGAATCCTCCGAACGGAAAAATAAAATACTAAAGGTAGAAAAGGGAATACGCGAACGAACCGAAGTGGTGCCACCACCACAGAAGTCATTGAGAATACCAACTTTTCTTCCTTGGTTAATAATAATCGAAGCTTTAAGTATCGATTGTTAGAATTGGTCAAATTCCTTAGAACGTTATTGGATAGTTGGGTTTCTCTTTTTATGAAGCCCACTTATGAAGGAAATAATTTAGAACCAATGTTCTGAATATTCTAATTGAATCTAATTGTATAAGCTAAAAATAATAGAATAATCATTATTTTAACTTTATCGAACTTGGTAATTAAAATTTGAACAAAATCCATAAAATATTTTCGTCAACTACTGAAATATTATTCAGAAAATCACGACAAACTGATAAAATAAAATTTAATGTTGAATCAAACGATCACAATACTCGTTTTTGGTTCATTGCACTCTACGAATTGATGGTTTTTTTTTTTTTTAAATACAATTTACATTCGTGCGTATAATTTGAGAATTCCTGTTTGAAAGGAGTAAATAATCAATTAAACACGATTAAAATGTATGGACACGTTCTAAATACTATCCAATAGAAGTATTCCATCATTTAATTCAAAGGAACAGAAATTTCAAATGAATGTTCATCTGTCTGACGTTCGTACAAGGAATACAGTTTGTCACGTTCCAATTGTAATATTTCTTTGAAGTTTAACGATAGAAGGAAAGAAGTCATCTTTTTCAAGGTATCGTGGTCGTGTATCATTTCGCAACAGGACACCTAACTCTACAGGGATGTGTTATAATAATTTGTGTGTGTGTGTGTGTGTGTGTGCTTTTATCTGACCTAAAAATAACCGTACCGTCTATAAAAATTCGGTTATTAAATGCAAGTTGAATTATTCTTCTCATGGTATTCTTGCATTCTTCATTATTTCATTCTTTCCTTAGAGACAGGAAACATCGTCATTCGTGGTTGCATTAATCTTACTTAGGAAGTCATTATTTCCGTTAAACACTTGCTAGTGATGAAACAATTCTTAAATTGTTTCGATAATATAACGATAACGAATAATGATAATAGTATACCATTTGACTCATGGGTTACGTTTCCATCGTGGGAGTTGAAAAATATTCGTATTAGATTATTTTACATACTATTGTGTAAGTAAACAAATAATGATATAACATTTTTGATATAATACAATTATCCTATTGAAATAATATATTACAATGTTCGAAGTATCCAAAAGTTAAATGAATTCTCTTATATCGTCTAAGCTAGATGCAAAATAATCAAGAGAGAGACGATTATTATGCAACAGGGGAACAGTTAAGTTGGTTTTAATTAAGGAAGCGGCACCTTATTATTTTCCTCGACCAAGCTCGTTTCGCTGTGCTAAAGAAACAATTAACGAGTATAATATGCATACACATTCTCAAGGATCTCTCGTTTCCTCTTCGTGATGATGCATTAGATCATCATCTTTTAAGAGAACCTTAAATTTTAACGAGATATCAATTATCTTCTAAATATCAACAAATTAGATAGAATAATAGCATTATGGGGTTTTTGTTTTGTTAACAATTTTACTTACTTCCTGATTTTTATAATCTAAAGAAGCATGATGCCATTTTATTGCATAAATATCTCAGATAACATAATCTCTAAATATATATATAAATTCAGGAAATTCAAACTTCCTTTCGTGTTATTATTCAAAATAAAATAGCCTAATATTTAGTAATATTTTCTGAAATAAATTGAGAAATGAGATGAGTCAGACTTGAAAAAATAAACTTGGGTGGTTTGTGTTGAAACCTTTACAATTAAAATATCAGATATATTTTCTAATCTTTTAGACCTTTTAGAGAAGATACCAATCTTTGGAAAAAAATATTTCCCTTTTCCACGAATCCGGAGAGAAAATATTTTATTTTTTTAATCTGAAAAAAGGAAATAAGCTGAAAACTCTGTTCGGTTTATTTTTTTATTTTTTTCCAACGGTCCATCCAAGTTCCCTTTCTATTCTTTTCCCCATGAAGACCGATCTTTCTTGGTGATAATTTGCGGGGCAAATTACCTGGAAGGAAAAAAATAGTAAAAAGGAAGGAAAGAAAGAAAGAAAGGCGAGTGAGAATCGAACAGGACGAGTTAGGTGAACCTTTAGACTCGGTCATTTTCCGACCGGTAAATTTCCATACAAACAGCACACCATTAACTGTTCTCTCCTGTTGCTTGCTGTTGATGTTCTTGGTTGATGGTATTTACTAGTAGCAGCAACAGAAGGATTAGAATTAACTGACTTTTCTCTTCTGCCCTTCCCTTTTTCTTTTTCTTTCTCTTTCCTAAACCAACTTAACGAATTCTACGCTCTAAATGAGAAGAATATCGACCAATTACTACGAGGATTAAAAAAAAAAGTTGTTTGGTTAAAAGATATTGACTGTCAAATTTTGTCCAATAATTCCACTTTGGTAGAATCGAAACGAATTCGAATATTAAAATTATTTCTCTTTGTAAAGGAATGAATTTAAAAAATGATTTTTTCCATAAATATAACCAAGATCACATTTACCCAGAAAAGTTGGAAAAAGTGAGGACAACGAAAAAAAGGATCAGTTTCTATTATCATTCAGATCTCATAAATCAGATCTCTAAATCTTGACTTTTGGGTGACAACTCATTCAAAATAATCTCACGTTCCAAGAGTCAAATTTCTAGGAACGACCACTAACAACGAAATACATTTTGATGAAGATAAAACTAGACGTAAATTATTTTCAATGAATTTCCCTTATATTTCCAAGATATGATGAGATAATCCAAAACCTGGTGTCTCGTAAATATTCAAAAATGATTAGCCTGTTTTAGATACTACGGGTTAACTCAGGATATTTTTTCGTTTATTCGAAATAACAAAAAAATCAATAAGAAACGTAGAGGAATATCGACGTTAAAATGTTGAAATGTAACCCTTACCTACATGGAATCCCTTTTCGAACATAGAACGAATTCTCTTCACGGTGAGCATACCGCGTGAGAAAAGGGTGCGAACTTTGATGCTTCCTAGCAACATTGTTGCATAGTAATAGTAGCAGTAGAAGTAGTAGTAGTAGTAGTAGTAGTAGTAATAATAATAGTAGTAGTCGTAGGTAAGGTGTGTGTCTTTCGTCGGTGATTACGATTTTCCGCTGGTTCGTTATACTAAACGTGAAGAAAGAATGGAAGGGTAGGAGAGTGAAAGTCAGACAGAGATAGAGAAATAGAGAGAGAGAGAGAAAGAGAGAGAGAGAGAGAGAAGACAGGGAAATAAATTATTTTCCCTCCGACTCGTTTTTCCCATCCCTTTTGGTAACCCTTTTAGCATAATTCACCGTTTGCCTTTTTATTTTCCTTGTTCCTTCTCTTCATCTAGTTCCGCGTCTTACCTCACGAAAAAAAGAGAAACCGTGCTGAGTAAACAGTGCATCAGTCTAATGGAAATCAAATTGAAGTTACGGAGAAAGAGAGAGGCAAAGAAGAAGAAAGAATTCGCGGAAGAAGAAACAGTGTAATAAAAGAGACCGGTTTATCATCCTCGCAAACTCTACGTTTTCTTTTTCGTATTACTGACCAAAATGCCATAGCAGTATAGTCCCTCATTGGCCTCTCTCTCTCTCTCTCTTCTATGGGATTAAAAACTTTACAGTAAGAGCTATGAAAGGGTCGAGCTTGTTTGCTTTTTCGAGAAAGCCAAACGCACGCTGGTGCCTTTTGTCAAGAGTACCTAGTCGTACAATAGCGTTTGTCAAGAATTCCATTCTTGTGTCGACCAAGTGTGGTCGAGCATGTTAGGATTGTTATTACATGAATCATTTGCGCGTGGTAAACTTGTTAGATATACACAATTGTCTAATGTAAGTATCATCGATTATGACAATCATATCGATCGATCGAAAATGTAATCAACACACACACACACACACACACACACAACAATCATCAGAACAAAAAATTCTTTACTATCTGGTATTTATGAGGATGGAAAAAGTGGCGCTACGAGAGAATGCACCGAGTGAAAGAGAAAAAGAAAAAAAGAGAGAGAGAGAGAGAGAGAGAGAGATTCGAAACGAGATTTTTTGTTGACGATTCAATCGGGGCATCACCCTAAAAAAAGCGAAACAGATCGAGATAACATTGTCGCGTGATTTTTCGTTGACTAGCATTGTACTGGGATACAGCTGGTCAAAGGGTTGCTACTGCCATTACCGTCGATTTTGCCCCTTGATTCGAGAAGGAACAACCCTTACTTCTTCTAGAAAAAGAAATAATAATAAAAAAAAAAAAGAAAGATAGATGTACGATAACGAGAAGTACGGCTTCGTAACTTTTTCCATTGAAAAAAAATTAATTGTCCCACCGGTTTAACGATGCCAACTTACCGCCTAGTGGTAAAAGCACCACTCGACTTTTATATTATTAAACGGGACAAAACCCTGGATACTTCATATCATTAAAACGAAGAATAACCATTGTTAACGTTGAAATATAAATGATCGATAATAAAATTAAAAAAAGGAAAAGTATTCTACGTGTAAAATTAACGCACAGAAATCCTCAACGATTCTATGTAAACCTAATTTTCTCTCTACAGGTTCTCATATGAACGAATATTTCTTTCACTCGATATCATTTTGCAGGATGTAGAGAAAAAAGAAATGTACCCAATAGGGTGATGTGTGTAACACGATGCGAGAATTAGGGCTGCGAGTTTCGGAAACACCTAATTGACGGATGGTAACTGTTGGATACCGTGACCGTTGGTGAAACGATTTATCGCAAGAAACAACGATTAGGGAAGAAGGAAGGAAGGAAGGTTGGTTCACTGTGGGCGTGTACGATACCCCATACCCTCCCCATTTTTTAAAAAGTTACTGGCTATACCACCCAAGGGGTTCCCTTTTTTCATTCCGATAGGGACTCGCCACGGTTCCTTGAAATTACGTATGGTGTGTTCTATAAAAAAGAAAAAAAGAATAAAAAAAAAGGGTTGCTATGAACCCATATCGACGAGAATCGACAAAATGCATTTTCTTCTTTCGTCATACGGGCATGCACATGCATATGCACATGTACACACACAACACACACACACACACTCTCATACAGAGACGAATACTACCAGTGACTAAGAAGGACTTCGAAATGATGCAGCAGCTGCAACCGCCTTGCTTTTTTGCAATTATTACACAAGGGTTACACACACGTAACACACCTCTTTGGATAATGAAAGCCAGGGCGTCAGAAGATGCACGATTTGCCTACCATGCTCGAAACCTTCATACAAATTGTTTCTTCTTTTACTTTTCTTTTTTCCTTCCTTCTTTCTTTCTTTCTTTCTTTCTCTATTCATACTTCTTTTCGAAATCATTAGTTACAGCTGGCACCTTATTTTTCTCGATACTCCAATAGAAATATCTTGTCAACGTTTTACTTTTTTTTTTCAAAACAAATAAAAAGAATACAAGGAATAAATGAACCTGTCGAAAAAAAAGAATTCCCGTACGTGCGCCTCTGCTAGGTCTTGTTTTTTCCTAACGAGACGAAGAAAGAGAAAAAGAAAATAAATCAAAAGAAAAAAGGAAAAGAAACCAGGTTTTTTCGAAATGTAAGAAGATCCGATTTGTCGTAGAAAATCATTCGGAAAATATATTTTCCCCTTCTTTCTCCCCCATTCGAAGAAAACATCCCTCGCTCGTGCTATCTGAAAACGTTCTCACAGAATCTGTCCAGACATCCTGTCGGTTCATCATAGCTTCTGACGTCAGTGTCGTTCTTGCAACGATGTTGCTACACCGAGTGTCAATGCATACGTGTCAAAAGAGAGAAAGAGAAAGAGAGAAAGAAAAAGAGAGAGAGAGAGGGAGAGAGAAAGAAAATTTTTCTACAAGACTATGAGAAAAGACCAGTTCCTGCAGCAAAGAGAGAAAGAGGCAGGCAGGTTTTGAAAAAGAAGCCGACGAGAAGGACGAAACTTCCGACGAGAAGAGGGAGAAAGAGAGAGAGAAACCATCAATTTTAATATTCGAGAGAGACAACGAGGAAACCAAACTGTAAATTATCTCTTTTCTCTTTCTTTTTAATCAGAAATAATGAAGAGATGAAAGAAAAAGAAGAATAATAAAAAATTGGCAGATAAAATTCGACCTTAGATCATTATTCGCGTTTAACCAAGGCAATAGATAAGAACTTATCTTAAAAGAAAATAAAAGGAAGAAGTAAAACTAGTCATACGGATTAAGGTTGGCTTAGATTTATCTGGTATTTATTTTTTCTAACTATCCTTCTCTTTCTCTATCTCTCTCTCTCTTATCCATGAGAGGACTATGTTCTAAGACGACGATGTTAGAAGATAGAAACGCGAGACGATAGTTCTGGGTCAACGTGATACGTCGTCGTCTCAACCACAAATCGGGACGACCACCATTGCAATGATTTAACTTACGATAGACGAAGAAAGAGAAAGAGAGAAAGAGAGAGAGAGAGAGAGAAAAGAGATAGCATTAGAATTCATAATAAATCGGGGATCGCAGTTAAAGTGGGTTGAATTCCTCTATCGACTCTCGATCCCGTTTGCGTCACGCTACTTCGATTATGCGATTTAACGCGCCACGAGTTGACTGATATTTTTTTTTTGTTATTTAATGAATCCAATTATTCCTGTCAATGAAACCCTTACTTTATAATTTATCAATTAAATTTCTTTATTTATAATTTTTCTAAGCTTACGCAAAAATCGCAAAAGAATAATAATTATTTTGAAATTAGAAATGATCGTATCCGTAAAAGGATATCTACCAAGTAACGTTTAAATCATTTGATATTATTTTGAAATAAAAAAAAAAAGATAAAAAAGCATATTCTCTATGAAATTCTCCAAGAACACGTGAGTTTAATGAGGATGCATTTTTAATAAAAATAACTAGACTCTAAGAGACCAAACCAACTAACTAACTAACTAACTAACTAACTAACTAAGGAAAATAAACGAACGGAAGAAGAGACGGAAGAAGAAGAAGAAGAAGAAGAAGAAGAAGAAGAAGAACGTACCGGTGGAGATTCATGGATCGTTCTACTTATCCTCAACAAGTATAGCGGCGAATGGCCGCTTAGTTTTAACCCACAAAAAAAAAGTCTGGCTATATAGCAGTTGGATAGGAGAGCGTGCAGTCTTGCTGAAATATAACGAGCGCGAGTTGCATCGAAGGTGGCTGCCTCGTTATCGGAATCATTCCAGTTTTCAATGCACGTATGCATGTATGCGTGTATGTAGGTGTGTTGTAAATAAGCAACTTGCACACATTTACAAGACCAAGCGAGAGAAAAAGTGGTCCCTTTTCTTTTTTATCTTTTCTTCTTTCCATTTATATTATTATTTTTTCTCTCTCTTTCCTCCCTTCTTTGCCGCCAGCTCCCCTTTACCCCTCTCCCCAGTCCCCTCTCATCGTTCGTAATGTGTAACACGCCGAGTGTTATGCGCTTATGCTCTCATCTTGCTAATAACATAATACACCTCCAGTAATAATTTAATGTCTTATTCGTAAAGTGAGTCGACGTTGTAGTCGAGAGACTCAAATTACTCCTCGTTACCCGGCAAATTTTGTATCGCATGGTTATAAAAACGCATACAGACATAAACAAACATATACGGGATTTAAAGACGTATACGATCACCAACAATTGCAGAGAAACGACATATTCTTTTGCGTTCGTAATTACATGTTGGTAAACGAGGACGACAAAAATTCTGGTGGGATTAGAACGATGAACGAAGAAAATCGCTTCCTCGACGATAAAGACGATACAAATATGACGACGAAGACGATGAAAATAATCGTAAAGTAGAACACGCAAAGTACGATGGATACGTTAACTCGAATCTCGTCCTTGAGATAACTCAGACTTTAGCAAATATCGATCAAACGTAGCAATTATTGTCTGCCTAGCTTAACTTGCTATAATTGTTTACAATTAACAACGATGAAAACGATTGATCAAAATTCTAAATAATATTCTACATATTAATAATAAATAAATAAAATTCTAAATAATATTCTTATTTTATAACTTTTTTTATATTCCAGAATACTTCTCACACCGATCATCATTCCTGTCTTCCTTTCTTTCTTAGACTTTTTTCATTTTATCGAACACACACGAGCCCAGAGTCAGCTGTTCCTACCTTTTGACTCGCTCGTCATCAAAACTGTGGACTATCTTCTTTCAAGATCTTTCTTACTCTGTCCCCTTTTTGCTTTCGATTCTATTCACTCCACTTTGATTCTTCAAGGCATGTCATTTCGTTCACGATTTTCTTCACGTTCTCATAATCGAGAAAAGGTGAATGAACTTTCTAATACATTAAGGGGTCATCATTTCTATCAAAAAATTTCAAACAAAAATCCATCGTGCCAATTATTTCAAAGACGGTCATTTTTATTCTTTCGTTACTTGACACAGAACGATTTGGCAATGTTTGAGGTCCAGGAAACCTCGTACTTTTTGCCAAGTTGATCTGAACTTGGAAGTCGAAAAATTGAATGCTTACATTTGTTCTGTCTTTCATTTCGTACGAATATTAATAACACACCCGTTATAATCTTTCTTTCTTTTTCTCTCTCAAACCATTTCCTGTCCACATAACACACACACACACACATACACATGATATTCCTATCAGCTGTTCAATAACGACACGCCCGACGAGGATCCTCTTCGTACAAAATGAATTCGGACGTTTCTTTTTTAAAGTTTATCCCCTCTCTCTCTTTTTCTTTCTCTCTTCTTCCAACATTCCCCCTTTTATCATGTGTCTCCTCTATCATTATCAACCCAATGACCTGACATGCAAGATGTTTCCCATCTACAGAGTTAAACCAATCATCTGAAAGTACAGTCAGTGAAAGAAAATTTGATCTAAAGAATAGTTGTTCTGACATTTACTTCTCACATTTAAAATATATGATCTTATATTTTTAGAGGTTTTTGTACAAGATCATCACGTGTGTATCTACGTACGTTCTTAATTACCCTTTTGCGGTCTTTTTAATCATCTTTCGTTTAGAAGAAACATTGTGTATTAGTAAATGTCTTTACTTTTTCGACCATTTATGTAACTTTTAACATATACCCCTATGTTTATATACATCATCTAAAAAATTGTATATGTATATGTAGGCTTTATATACATCGTATAAAAAAGTTAATATGTCGTATATGTAAGCTTACATATATACACATCATCTAAAAAGTTGTATATGCGGTATAAAAAGAAAGGAGATGCAAAAGCAAGAAAGAAAAGTTTCCGACGGGTCGTTTAATTCGTTCCAAGAGGATACTTTCTCCTTCTCCATCTCTTGCGAACTCGGGAACGTACCAACGAACTTTCTTCGCACTTTTTCTCCTTGCCCAGCGGACAAGACGAGGGCGTCTAATTGCGCCCACTTGAAAGACTCGCAGACTCCTTGTCAAGCGTCTCTAATTAATTTGTGCATGAATATACGCAACGATGAATAAAGAAAGAAAGAAAGAAAGGAAGAAGAAGGAGAGAAGGGAGAAAGAAAGAGAGAAGTAACGCACGTGCTCGAGAAGAACCATGTCCGGTTTTAAGTGCTGGAAAGCTCGAGAAAAAGCATAGTCGACGTGATATCGCTTTGAGAAATTTTTTTAATACAAAACATTACTTCTACAAGAAAATCTTTGTAACTATAAATAATATCACGTTTAATTTTTTGTATTTGATGAATACTTGGATGTGTGTGTGCGTTAATTAACATATATCGCTTTTCTTTGATTTGACAGTAAGTCGAGACGCGTTTGTATATAAAAAAATATCTCTTGAGTGTTTGAATAATAAATAAAACAAGAGAGAGAGAGAGGTTACTTGCCGAGATGTAGTCTATTATGCATCATTATGAAATAAATCCAACACCGAGATCATATTTTAAACCCTTTCAATTCTATGGATGCATATATGTGGATCCAGCGAAAGTTATTCGAGTGAATCATGGACTCGTAAATACAGTGTTCGGTAAAAAAAAAAATTCTACAACGTTACGATTACCTATTAGATTTTGTATTGAAAGTTATTCATATATGTTTCACGTTCAACCTACTGCGCACGGTCAAATGTTAAAAAGGTTAAAAATTATGGTACTCTTACTTTAGATGTACTTTGTCCTTATATCCAATGCTATGTATCCATATCCATAATTGCAATGTATCCATACACGCACTACACACACTCGTTCACGTATGCATATTACTCGCATATGAAGAAAACACTCACACACACGCGTATACACGACGCGAAATAAATAATATACTTTAATTAATATCGTTGTTACTTCTTCCAACGCTCGAAGACGACTAACGATTATTATGAAAAGTAGTTACGAATATAATCGACGAGTACCGAACATACACGAAGGTTAAATACGAATTCAAAATTCTTCATAAAAAAAGAAACGATAAAATTGGAGTGAGAGAGAGAAGTGAATATAAACAAAACATTCACTCTCATCTAAACCGGAGTTAGGGAATAGTTTTTTTATGTGTATTTAATACATAAGGAATTTTTAAGAATTTATCGAAAGATATTAAACATATCCGATGTTTAATTTCATTTAACTTGCACCTACACCTTCACCTATCTTTTTCTAAATACATTAAATATGTATGGGATTATTACTACGTTTGAAAATTGTATCACTGATCTACTTCTATACCGATAAACATATAAAATTTCTTTAAAAATAATTCTCTTTATATAATTTTTTTCTCTAGATATATAAACGAATGTTTATATATATATGTTTGTCACGTATAACGAATATATCGGCGAATGATTTAAAAAAAAAAATAAAAAAACTAGCAAGTGTCAAGAGAAGAGTAAGAATTTAGTGAATTTTGAGAAAACGTTATAAATATATCTTGAAAAAAAATATATCGAGCAGTGTGTTGTAAGATTGTGGGATTGTAAGATAGTGAGTTCGAGAGGCATTACAACACATGCCTGATAATAACAGCTAGTATAACTATAAAAATATTATAACTTTCATTTCTAATATCTTATGTCATAAAATAATATTAAAATAATACATAATACCCAAAAATTAAATTACAAAATATTACAAAAATAATTCAAATAATATAAAATGAGAAAATGATAAAAGAGTATCGTGTACGTAAATCGAGATGATTGTTAAAAGAACACTTTCTGCTCGTTAGAAAATTTATTAAATACACCTAATCGAGAGAATGGAGTTCTTTTCTTCCATACGAAAGAGTCCTCGGATCTCTCTCGTAGATCCTGGATCACTCGGAGATGTCGGACACGAGCACGACTCCAACTTCGATTCCAATGAAGAAGTAGAAGAAGAGTACGAAGAGGTAAAATAAGAAGCACATTTTCACAACCGCTTTTCCCTCGACAAGAAGACTGGTTGGTTGGTTGGTTGGTCGATTGGTTTCTGTTGGTCTGTCGGTTTGTCGGTGGAATCGGAGTTGAACCCGGTTCGACGTGCTGTTCTACACGATTCTCTTCTTCTGCAGAATCTTCTTCTTCATCATCATCATCATCATCATCATCATTTTGTATCCTTTTCTAACTTACATCAGACTACCTAGAAATCCGGCTTAAGGGGGTCGCGCGACAGAACGATGTCGATACGATCGGTAAAAAAAAAAAAAAGAAAAAAAATCATGGATAAACGTTGGGAAAATGTTTACGTGTCTCTTATCGTTTCTACTGATAGCTATGTATGTTTAACATAATGACAAGAAGAAGAAGAAGAAGAAAAAGGAAGAGAAGTTAATTGTTATGTTGAAAGAAAGTCTCAACTATAGAAAACTATTTTTTCAAATAATAAATAAAATCAAAATACTAATCAAAAACGATGCAATTTTGAAATAGGTTCTTGATACGAAAAAATTGACACGATTTATTTTATACGTGAAAATCCTGAACACGAATAAGCATAATTTATATACATAAATGATTATTTTACGTATATAAATCATTTCCTTTCTTGTTATTTTTGTTTTGTTCTTTACTCTTATCGTCTTACTCATATCAAATCGATATAAAATGTTCGTACACAATCGTAACTTTAAGTTTATCGATAGACGGATGTTTTATTGTAAACACGAAGTAAGGAACGCAGAAATTGCGTGGCCATACGTATCCGTGATTTATAATCTTTAAATGGTAAATGGCACGAGAAGCTCGAACGCGCTCAAATCCCAAATACGTGTAAAAGAAGATTGTCGAGCGTTTAGTGAAAGGCAAAGATCATAGTCGTTTGTGGCCGAGATTCGAATCGTACGACGACGACAACGACAACGAACCTACCCTAAGTCACGACAAAGATTGTCGACTATGTGCGTTTAACCTATTCCAGTTGAACATCTCGCATGTATACCCACATCTGTGTGTATGTGTGTGTGTGTATATATGTTTTGCTATAAAAATATAAATGTACATTTTTATAATACACCCAGTTAAAGTATTATTTTTCATTTCTAACTCTCTTATATTTATATTTTTAATACAATATTGGTTTAAGTGTGTATGTGTGTATGTGTGTGTGTGTATGAGTATTACATTTCTTCATATGTTAATGATAAAGTGAAACAAATTTTTTTAAATTTCTTTTCTTCATATCTTCTATTCAACATACTCCAAATAGTTTGAAACTGTTTTATAATCGACGTTTAGTTCATTATCCTTATCGCGACTGCTATTGATCGATCAGAGCATCAACTTTGACGTCAGAATTTTGTTTAAATTGGAAATACGAGTATATTGCTAAATTCGAATTATGATGTTATCTTAAAGCAATCAATCAAGGAAGAAGTTTGTATTCGATCTAATTTTATTATAGGCATAATATAAAAAAAAATAAAAAATTAGGTTACGTTAGATAATTAATAAATATGAAAAAAAAAAGAAGAAATTAGAAAATAAATATCTCGCAGTTTATTATATTATAGTCTAGATAATTCTTTTTATTTTTTTTTCAAGAACTAACTTTCAGCTCGTTAGAAAATCTATTAGATACACCTAATCGAGAATGGAGCACTCTTTCATATGAGAGATTACTTGGATATCATAGATACACCTATACATTTATAAATACACTGCACACATACTAAAAGATACGAGCTAAAGTAAAGCTTCGAAATACGACGTAACATATACACACAGTTCATACAAAAACATATCTTTATAATTAGAAATCTATTCGAGATATCTCGATAATCAATTACTTTCCTCGAAAACCAGATTCTCTCGAATTGGACTTCGAAAGAGGACGCGATTTACTACTATAATAATTAATCTTTCCATCGAAGAAGTAGAATGCGATCAGGTAAGATTATTATTATTATTATTATTATTGCCAATCTAAAAGAAGAATTTCATTTTGGAAATAGCAATTGATTCCAAGGCCTTCCATAGTCGGATTTCTTTGATATTCGAATTATGCGAGAAATGTTAAATACATACAATTCACAATTGAATTAAATGAAATATATTTACGAAATAGTACAAGTGTATGTGTGTGTGTGTGTGTGTGTGAGAGAGAGAGAGAGGGAAAGAAATTGAATAATATTTCGATAGAATTGAACGAATAGTTTCCTACGAGAATTTCAAACATCTTTTCAGATACTTCGAACTTTATATTTTTTATTCAAGTTGTTTAAAGAGAAAACTTCTTCGTTTCTTGACTAATACGATGAAGATCCTCTTGCTCTAATTTTACCTTTAATAGAAAAAGAGAGAGAGAGAGAGAGAGAGAGAGGGACTATGAGGATTATTCCTTTTAAACGTTCACTACCAGCATGAACGGTATTTCTCAGGAGGTTTCATATTAAAAGGGCTCCTCTTTCTCTTTCTCTCTCTCTCTTTTACTCTGTTTAAAAACGTTCAAAGTATACGATTAAACAGGGTAGAAGCATATCTACATGGACATCTTAATCCTCTGTTCGTAGCTAGTTTTCATCAATGGTACTTATGGAGCGTGCTTAATTCTATACTGTGCTTTAATTTCTCTATCCTATTTACAACTTCGGAATACCTTTCGTAGGATTTAAATCCCAAGGAAAGTAGACCACACGATTATCGTATTCTACTACCATTCATTGCATATGTGTGTGTGTGTGTTGTTGATCAAGAGTTTGAATTTAATTTCTACATTTTATTTCAAACTATTTGTTCAAAAAAAATGTTAAAATCGTCCAATCGAAGAAAACAATACGGAAAATGAAATTATTAGACAAATCATTCCCTGACAACACGAGAATTAACCAACAAAAATCGACTATATCAAATCGTTCGTTGAAAAATGTCTTGGATTTTAAATATTCTATAAAAAAAAAGAGAAAATCGTCTTGCATTTGTAGAAATGGAAAACCAAAAAATCGAATAACTGTCCAAACAACCTGATATATAAGAAAAGGGAGAGAAATAAATTGGAAGAAGTTTCGATCAAAATATCAAATTGAGTCTCCGAGATGAGAAAATCCTCACAAGGGATCCTCTTCTTCTTCTTCTTCTTCTTCTTCTTCTAGTGGCAGCATATCCTCGCACCTTGAAATCCAGTTTTATCGGCACTCCTTAGGCATATATCTACGTCGAAAGTGTGAAGCTCGTGTCACCATTTGCGTATGACACTCGTGTGCTGCGTCTGTTTCTTTATCTATCTCTCTCTCTCATACACACTCACTCACACACTTACTCACTTACTCACTTTCGTGAGGTTCTTGAGGGGGT